>CM036753.1:74033864-74633864 GCA_020796225.1 Arion vulgaris
TTATCTGGACCTGGAGACTTTCCCCTCTTAATGTGTTTTATGGCATCTTCAACTTCAGCTGCAAATATTGGTGGTCCCTTGTATGTCTCTGGTCTATTTAGTTCTTCTCTGTCATCATCGTAGAGTTCTCCAATATATTCCGTCCATCGTCCCGTTATGTTTTCTTCCCCTATTAATATCGTACCTTCTTTGGATTTTAGACATCCAGTTCGCGTGTGTGACTTTCTCCCTGTGATGTCATTTATTTGTTTGTGTAAAGAGTTTGTGTATTTGTTATGCTGTTTCTCAATTTCGCTGCATCTCAGATTGAGCTCGTTCTCTTTCTCTACCCTGCACCTGTTTTTTATCTCCTTATTTAGTCTGTCATATTCTTCTGTATTTTGCTTGCTGTTTCTTCTTGCATCCATTAACTGTAATATTTCTCCGTCATCCATTTCTTCCTTACATTGTGTTTTATTTGTGGTATGATTTCAGATGATGTTTGGCATATTGACGCCTTTAGCATTTCCCACTGTTCATCAATGCTTTGTATCTTTGCTATTGCGTTGTACCTATTCTACCACTATCATGCTGTACCTCTCTCTCATATCTTCATCTGTTCGAAGTAGAGCTAAATCTAATTTAATGTTTTGTGAAACATTCTTTATTCTTTTCAATTTTATTCTAAATTTTCCGATTACTGGTACGTGATCGCTGTTGCAATCTGTTCCTGGTCTTGTTTTAACGGATATCAAATCATTCCTAAATCTTTTATGAACTAGAATGTAGTCTATTTGATTGTATGTATTTCCTCCTGAACTCCTCCATGTCCATAGACGTCTTCGGAACATGTCTTCAGAAAATAATGTGGTGGTCTCCCCTTGCCTTCCACATCCACATGAGGAGCTATTCTCCATCTTAGACAACCATTTGCGGTTGTCAGGACAAGTGAGTGCCCCTCTCTGACCAACAGCAGAGGTTTCCACTTATACCGGTGGATACTCGGCGACATGACTTATATGACAACATAACGGGAGAACACTGTGTTGTGTCGCTCGAACTGATAACAGTGTTCATTTCTCAAGAAACCACGTCGACCCGATGTATTCTATGTTTTCAAACATTACATGAAACAACTGAAACATTACATAAAAGTTGGACGAAATAACTATCCTTTCTTCCGAAAAACACATCAAATCCACTGGAAATTCAAGAAATGAAGCGCAATTCAGCACAAACTAACGATAACACGTCTTGTCGCCGACATATTGCTTACGTCACCATATTTCTGTCATACATGGTCAATTTTCAAATGATTATATACATAAAATAGAAAATTGATGTAAAAATGGATCGTGTAGGATGGGCATAAGATTAATTAAAAGACAGAATTCAAATTTTAAATGATTATTCAATCGCAAAATCAGAAACCCCCAAATGCTTCTGAACCCACTATTCCCCTAGAAGGTTTTAGCGCCAACGGGGGCGGTACCTGATTAGGGAAAACATAAACGATAACAATATAGACATTCGATAGAAACCTACTTCAGTACTTGTAAATTTTTATTATGCAGACGACTTTAGTCTTTTTTTTGCCAGTCGATACAAGGATGTTCAAACAAAAATAAACACACTTTCCATAACAGCTAAAAAAAAAAAAAATGAGACTTTAATAAAATATCGCAAAAACGAAAGCAATGTTAAATTATCAAAAATCAGTATAACCAATTATATTACAAGATGAAATTATACAGGAAGTTCAGTGTGTTGTATTCCCAGGAAGTACAGTATCACAGAGCACGGTGATTTAGAAAAGGATGTCAATGGAAAAATCAAGAAAGCAAATCAGACTTGCTCCATAAAATCTCGAAAAACTAAAGGATCTTAAAAACAAAATGTAAAATATTTAACAGCAGTGTTCGCGAGGTGTTATTATTCAGTAGTAAGGACTGGATAAGTAATCACAACATCCTTCACAAGCTGGAGATATTCCAACATAAATGGTTAAGAATAATTCTGTTCATTTTCCGATCAAATGATATAGGAAATGTAGAGCTTTTAAAACGAATAAACATCATTGTATCACTGGAGTTGAGCATAAATAGACAAGGATGGAGATAGATTTGGGAATGTATGTTGTATGTCAATAGTAGTATTGGCTAGGACAGCTCTCTGATATTGTATCACTGGAGCTCAGTATAAATAGACAAGGATGGAGATAGATTTGGGAATGTATGTTGTATGCCAATAGTAGTATTGGCTAGGACAGCTCTCTGATATTGTATCACTGGAGTTGAGCATAAATAGACAAGGATGGAGATAGATTTGGGATGTAGTTGTATACCAATAGTAGTATTGACTAGGACAGCTCTCTGATGGACAGTGAATTTGAAAATATATGGATTTATAAAGAAAATATGGAGACGAATTATGGAAAGAGAGTTGAAAGGTTATAGCTTGGCGTTAGAAACTATTCCCTAATCCTGTTTTGCCTTTCAAAGTCAGGTCGAAAAAAGAGACACCTGGAGCGAGACTCTCTTTATGTGTAGTGTCTTTTTTTTCTCTTCAGTACTTATTTGCTCGCAGCTTCAGGGTAAAAGAGATTTATAGAACGGGCTTTTGTGTGCGCTTCTTCAACAATGTCTTTCGTCGCCTCTGTTATCTCTGAGGTGCGTGCACCTTTTGTGTGGCCGGCCTTTTGCTTTATATCCACTGTATCGCAGTAACATTGCTCTTTGTGGTACACTGTCTGTTGGTAATCTGCTGATATGACCGAACCATTTAATTTGTTGTTTCTTGATGAAGTTCAGTACTGATGTTGTCATGAGAGCCAAGTTCTGACACGAACAAGTTAAATAATAATGATGTTAGTAAAAGCTGATGTCATGAGAGCCAAGTTATGACACGGACAAGTTAGATCATGATGATAAATGTGTGACTCAGATTCTCTACTTAAACATGGATTCAATAAGGTTTCATTCGTTCCAGCTGTAATTGTGTTCCCTAAAAGATGTCTTAGTGGAGCTGGTCTACATCCAGATTAAGTGACTTAGTGGAGTTTAGGAGGATAAAAGAGGCTTAATGGAATTTATATCCGACTAAGTGTCTTATGGTAATTAATCTTTAAGAAGACTAGATGGATTAAAGAAATTAGGAGGAATTTAGTAGCTAATTGAATTAGATAACTTTAAAAAAAGCTATCTTTGCTGTCTGTAGTATCCCTTTTTTCTGCAGTGTAGGACAGGTGGTACGTGCGCTTGAGGAATTTAATGTCCGCATGGCTAGTGCAGTCGCCGTAATGCTGTTCAGTTTAGTATTTTTATTCTATGCCCAGAAGAGAAAATAATCATTTGGTTTACTGTGGATTGAACAGTGGTCTCCCGCACATGGAAGCTGCGCTCTAATCCATTCGACCAGACGCTCCTCGTGATGACTTAAAGGAGATGAATGCATAACCGATATAGATGGATTAGAAGAATTAATATGTAATCGAATTACATCGTTTAGTAGAATTAATCTATAATTGTATGACATGACAAAGGAGGGCTAATCTATAACTGGACGACATGACCTAGGAGAGTTAATCTATAACTGGACGACATGACACAGGAGAGCTAATCTATAACTGGACGACATGACATAGGAGAGCTAACCTATAACTGGACGACATGACACAGACGTATTGTTTTAAATGGGAAAGAAGCCGATTTTGAGGCAACGGGGCATGTTTCTTTAATTTTCTAAATTTCCCGTGCGAATAACGGGTAAAACTGTTAGTCTTACATATATCAAATACATTCACTTGATGTTTGTGTTCAGTCTTTCTCAATAGAGGTGCAATACAAGTCATGGTATGTTAATTATTGTTATTTGCCTTATATTAATATTATTAAATTTAAATATATTAATTATTATTAAATATAATATTGTTATATTATTTTATGTTTAATATTAATACCCAGGTCGTCCAGGTTTTGAAAATAAAGAAGCGGGAAACCTCATTAACGGAACAAATTTGTTTAAAAAAAATTAGCCATATCAACGAAATATTATTTTGATTTTATTTGTTCATGTTTATGTCTCGGAAATCCTGATGTGAAGGGAGAGAATATTGACAGCTGTTAAAATAACTAAACATTACAAACTACGAAAATATTTTGTTTTTACTCAAATCATGTCTGATTTAACCTACATTTTGTGGTCAAGATTTCATCAGTCAAAACAAGAACGATCAAAATGTTTTCTCGTAATTAAAACAATCTTGAATAAACTAAACGAAAAACCACTCTTTTCATCGTTTCAGTAAATGTTTCTAAGGATGAATATAAGCTGAACACTTTCAATGCTACCTTGAAGGAACAAACTAAACTCAAACAAGATTCAGAGGATGTCCAGAGAAACCAGTGTTTCTGCACATTTTCTACAACAAACGTTCACCTGGTTTCCCCACAATTTAAAGTACTCACAGAAACACAACTTTTTCCAGTTAAACTCACTGCGGGCGTCTGTACCTTCAGCGGTAGTGAGCTCGTTCACCACCCAAGCGTACCTGGTTCAAATACCGCGGCAGACAGTTTGGGAGCAAATTCGTTTCCGTGTGAATTTTACGAAAGGTTAGACCTAACCGTTCAGATAGCAATGACAAACTACCGAACGTATAATTGATGCCTAGAAATTCAACGACTCGTTTACTCTGTTGTATGGCTACTGTCCTGTAAAGGATATGCCACGACGTTCATGTGTCAAACTCATTAAATAGTCTATTCTCAATAAAATATTCTACAAGTGATGTGTATTTTCTTAAAGAACCTTATTGGGTTTTTTTCTACTTTACTTAATAGACACTTCTTCTGAAGAGTAAGAATCATCCAAGTACATTTTCCCAAATTACATTGGGGACCTTAGCCGGTGCTAAGGAGTTCGTTCACTGCAGATGAGATCTTCCTGTGTAAGAAAGAGATCGGAGCATGCACGGTTACTCACCTTAGTGCAATGATGATGTTTCAATCAATCAACCAATCATTCAGTCAATCAGTCAAATCAATAAATCACTTAATCAACCATTAAATCAACCAGTCAATCCATTAATAAATCACTTAATCAATCAACAAATCAATCACTCAATCAATCAATCACTTAATCAATCTATCAATCAATCACTTAATCAATCAACCAATCGATCAATCAATCAATCGATCAATCAATCAACCAACTATTCAATCAATCAATCTGTCATGTAAGACGTTCACAAACGAACATTCTTGTTAATACATTGCCCACCTCGTTATATACTCAACACATTTAATGAAAACTTTTGTATACATGTATAATTTCCACACAAATGAAACCATTTAATTTGTTTCATTATTAGAAACAAATGATGGATACAACAAATTCGAGACATTTTACTATCCAGAGAAAGTGTTTTGGAATACTGAGACAAAACATTAAAAAAATGACAATGTTCAGGTTAGACCAGAATGGATGGTCACCCCGTTAATACCGCATGAATAAAGGACCTATGTAGCGTACAGGTGCTCGTCTCTCGTGTCAAAGGTACCAGGTAGAGACATCTGGATATTTGTCCAGAGAACCCTGATCTCAGTGTAGGTGAGATCGAGTTCCTAGAAATATCGGAGATGGGCGATAAAAAGTAGGTCCCGTGTTTAATATGAGCACGTAAAAGAACATGTGGCAGTTCAAAATTGAGAAGAAATTGAGATAAAACAGTGTTTAATATGAGCACGTAAAAGAACATGTGGCAGTTCAAAATTGAGAAGAAATTGAGATAAAACTGTGTTTAATATGAGCACGTAAAAGAACATGTGGCAGTTCAAAATTGAGAAGAAATTGAGATAAAACTGTGTTTAATATGAGCACGTAAAAGAACATGTGGCAGTTCAAAATTGAGAAGAAATTGAGATAAAACTGTGTTTAATATGAGCACGTAAAAGAACATGTGGCAGTTCAAAATTGAGAAGAAATTGAGATAAAACTGTGTTTAATATGAGCACGTAAAAGAACATGTGGCAGTTCAAAATTGAGAAGAGCAGGCTAAAAGTCGCTGCCGGGAAAATTAGTAAGCAAAGATTCAAATTCAAATTCCTGCAAAAATATCTTCACCATCTTTAAAATTTCAACAGGGACCTTCGCCGGTGGTACGGAATTCGTGCACTGCAGCAGAGATCTTACTGTATAAGAAAGAGATTGGAGCACACATGGTTACTCACCGAAGTGCAATGCTGATGGTCAATCAATCAATCAGTCAATCAATGAACATACTTAATGCTAATAATCTTAAGAAATAGTAATTATCTCATTAAAAATTTTTAATTTTGTAAAATAAATATTGTAATAACAACTAAAACTGTTAAATATTATATTAAATAAAAAAATATAATTTACATATTTATGGAATGTGATATCTAATAAAGATCAATAATAATTTACATGTATGAGAATAATAATTTTAATCTCATCTCATGAACAATATCTGTCTCATCTCATGAATAATATCTGTCTCATCTCATGAACAATATCTGTCTCAACTCGTCCGCCTGCCCAGCGTGTTTGTAGCTCGTTGGACGACAGGTGACAAGCTCCCTGTGAGCGCGGGTTCAATTGCGCGTGCTGCAGAAAAGCCCCAGGCTCTCCAGATTTACAGTGTTCATGGAACCGAACCGAATGGTTATGATGTCCATGGCACCGAGCCGAAGAGCTGAAAGCTAAAGTGCTTCTGGATTGAAAAAAAAAATCGGTCTCATCACATGAACAATATTTTGATCATTTCATAAATATTTTACTCATCAAACGAATGATATTAAATTACTGTCGTCATGAACGTTTATTACGTCATGATAAATGTTAGTTATATCGTTATTAATGTTAGTAATCACAAGATTACTATAATCATGTGAGAAAAATATTAATCACATCAGACACAGTAATCTCATGGACAATATTAATCATTTCAAATGCAGTTAGTAATCTCATGTTAGTAATCACAAGATTACTATAATCATGTGAGAAAAATATTAATCACATCAGACACAGTAATCTCATGGACAATATTAATCATTTCAAATGCAGTTAGTAATCTCATAGACAATATTAATGATTTCAAATGCAGTTAGTAATCTCATGGACAATATTAATCATTTCAAATGCAGTTAGTAATCTCATAGACAATATTAATCATTTCAAATGCAGTTAGTAATCTCATGGACAATATTAATCATTTCAAATGCAGTTAGTAATCTCATGGACAAAAATTTAATGCAAAATTTCAAATAAGCATCAGTTAGTAATCATGGACAATATTAATCATTTCAAATGCAATAATCTAGACAATATTAATTTCAAATGCAGTTAGTAATCTCATGGACAATATTAATCATTTCAAATGCAGTTAGTAACTCATGACAATATTATCATTTCAAATGCAGTTAGTAATCTCATGGACAATATTAATCATTTCAAATGCAGTTAGTAATCTCATGGACAATATTAATCATTTCAAATGCAGTTAGTAATCTCATGGACATATAATATTAAATGAATCAATTTCTTAAATGCAGTTAGTAATCTCAGAATTATCATTTCAAATGCAGTAGTAATCCATAGACAATATTGATCATTTCGAAATGCCGTTAGTAACCTCATGGACAGTATAACATGAGTTAAATAACAATTGATCTTAGTTATGGGTTAGAAAAAAAAGCTGTGTAAAAGTGTGATGTATGAAACCGAAGAAAATCGTTAAGAGAGAGAGAAGGAGAAAGAGAGGAGAGAGAGAGAGAGAGGAAAAAGAAGGAGGAGATAAAAGGAGGAGATGGGGAAAGAGAGGAGAGAGAAGGAGAGAGAGAAGGAAAGAGAGGAAGAGATGGAGAGAGAGAAGAGAAGAGAGATGGAGAGAGAGAGAATGAGAGAGAGAAGTAGAGAGAGGAGAGAGATAAACGGAGAGAGAGATTAGGAAAGAGAGAAGGAGAGAGAGAAGGAGAGAGAAGGAGAGAAGGGATAGAAGAAGAGATAGAAGTAGAGAGAGAAGGAGAGAGATACAAGGAGAGAGAGATTGGGAAATAGAGAAGGAGATAGAGAGAAGGAGAGAGAGAAGGGTGAGAGGAGAGAGAAGAAGAGAATGAGAAAAGAAGAGAAGGAGAGAGAAGGAGAGAGAGAAGTAGAGAGAAGGAGAAAGAGGAGAGAGGAGAGAGTGAGGAGAGAGAGAAAGAGAGAGAGGAGAAAGAAAAGGGAGAAAAAGGAGAGAGAGGAGAGAGATAAGTGGAGAGAAGAGAGAGAGAGAGGGGCGAGATAGACAGGAATAGAGAGGAGAGAAGTAGAAAGAGAGACAGATAATTTGTTAGCAATGCAGGGCATGCGTTAAAAGTACACTTGTACTCGTGCTGAAACAACAAGTGCTAAAATATGAATTGAAGATAATTAATATGGAACTTGAGTGCAAGTCAAACAAATATAATAAAACCAGAACAAGGACGGACAATGTTCAATAGTTTGAGATATTGTCATTGAATATGTGCTATTGTATTTCACAGCATTTTTGCTATTTATCATTTGTTTGATTACAGTTATTTGCTCAATCGTATATGTTGTACTTTGGTGAGATAATATTTCTTTAATGATATACTGTTTTACTGTAGACTAACCTGTTATGTAATTAATTATTGTGTGTTCTACTTCTTCTTTGAACGCTACATATCGACCACTTGTTAACCGCTCTGTGTGATTTGTATGTGAGCTGAGCCTAAGAGCGATTATACGTTGTGCTAGTTATACGCCTACAATTAGGCCAGCACATCCGATTTCTGCGATGCTCTTTATTTACTAGGGGAACTTTCATTAGGTCGCTTCTTACGAGATGCCTTGTAGGTCATATAGGTACTATTCTGTTCTTCCCTTACAGGTCTCGACACCACACTACGGGCGAATTATTTTGTGTTGCTTTGTCATAGCAGAGTAATGAATCAGTTGGCTAGTATAGTCAAGAATCACTGGTCAAGAATCATTGATCTAGACAGACGTACTCTTCTCTTATTCCTTCCCGCTTACTCGTGTAATATAAGCCAGTTGTTCTCGGTCTCTGACGGGGTTTCCTATATATGGTTTACAGGACGGTCCAACATCATTTAGTTCCGCGAGAAGGCTCGGTCTTTAGATCGGTTTGGGATGTCTAATCAATTGTTTGTTTTCCATTGGGTTCCTTCCATTCAAGTTCTTGTCTGCCCGTCTGCCCAGTGTGTTCGTAGCGCGTTGGACTACGGGGACTATCCTCTGTGTGTGCGGGTTCAATTCCACGGGATGACAGAAAAATCCACAGATTCCCCAGATTTATGGTGTTCGTGGCACCGAACCGAAGGGTTACGATATCCATGGCACCGAGCCGAAGAGCTGAAAAGCTCAAGTGCTTCTGGATTGGGAAGTGCTTGTTTCGTGAAACTCAGCTGTGCATTCTGCAGGGTATACCTGATCCATCGCCTGGGTCATCATTGGCTCATGTCATACTCTTATTCACAGGTCTTGTTTTGCAACTCTGTCATGCCATCTCGTCTGAGAATACAATGACGACATTCGTTAAAAAATATCTGGATCTTCTTTGTAGTGAACACCTCTCTGTTTGTGCAGACGATAGTGTATAACCTGTGCTCCAAATACGTACAAACACTCCAGGTAAATATGGCAAATGACTAGCAATAACTTGTTGCTGCGCTGAGAAATGCTTTTACAATTATTGCATGTGATTCCAGAAACATGTCAGAGATATAACTGGCATCATGTGAGACGGATAAGAGTAATGTATACGTGTTCGCCTGTCGCCTCGAACACAAGAAGGTTCTGGGTTAAATCCCAAACTCGACGTTCCACGCGTGAGGTAAGGAATTGCCTCTCCTACCTCCTGCAACTAGGATCTAGAAATGTGAAGTGATCTCATACCCAAAGGTCTGAAAATGCTAGGGCAACTTTTATTTTTTTTACATCTGGCATCATAGTGCAAAGGTGATGAGATTTGAACTCTTATTGAGATACACCTCAAAAGATGGAACTCCGAGATAACAGAGGCGACGAAAGAGACTATCTACGAAGCACATACTAGGACCCGTTTTAGAAATCTCTTCTTGACCTGACGCTGTGAGGCAAACAGGATTCGAGAAAGAAAGAATGAAAGAAATTGAGATACACATTGGAACCCCACCTTGATTTTTTTAGGAATTTAGTTTTTAACATCTTTTCAACAAGATTCGTATGTCTCTTTCTATTCTTCATCTAGACTTCCATGAACTAAGATAACCATCTTTCTATGTCTCTATTCTTCATCTAGACTTCCAAGAACTAAGATAACCATCTTTCTATGTCTCTATTCTTCATCTAGACTTCCATGAACTAAGATAACCATCATCCTATGTCTCTTTCTGTTCTTCATCTAGACTTCCAAGAACTAAGATAACCATCTTTCTATTCTTCATCTAGACTTCCATGAACTAAGATAACCATCCTCCTATGTCTCTATTCTTCATCTAGACTTCCATGAACTAAGATAACCATCCTCCTATGTCTCTATTCTTCATCTAGACTTCCATGAACTAAGATAACCATCCTCCTATGTCTCTATTCTTCATCTAGACTTCCAAGAACTAAGATAACCATCTTTCTATGTCTCTATTCTTCATCTAGACTTCCATGAACTAGGTTAACCATCTTTCTATGTCTCTATTCTTCATCTAGACTTCCATGAACTAAGATAACCATCTTTCTATGTCTCTATTCTTCATCTAGACTTCCATGAACTAAGATAACCATCCTCCTATGTCTCTTTCTATTCTTCATCTAGACTTCCAAGAACTAAGATAACCATCTTTCTATGTCTCTATTCTTCATCTAGACTTCCATGAACTACGATAACCATCCTCCTATGTCTCTTTCTATTCTTCATCTAGACTTCCATGAACTAAGATAACCATCTTTCTATGTCTCTATTCTTCATCTAGACTTCCATGAACTAAGATAACCATCCTCCTATGTCTCTTTCTATTCTTCATCTAGACTTCCATGAACTAAGATAACCATCTTTCTATGTCTCTATTCTTCATCTAGACTTCCATGAACTAAGATAACCATCCTCCTATGTCTCTATTCTTCATCTAGACTTCCAAGAACTAAGATAACCATCTTTCTATGTCTCTATTCTTCATCTAGACTTCCATGAACTAAGATAACCATCCTCCTATGTCTCTTTCTATTCTTCATCTAGACTTCCAAGAACTAAGATAACCATCTTTCTATGTCTCTTTCTATTCTTCATCTAGACTTCCATGAACTAAGATAACCATCCTCCTATGTCTCTATTCTTCATCTAGACTTCCATGAACTAAGATAACCATCCTCCTATGTCTCTATTCTTCATCTAGACTTCCATGAACTAAGATAACCATCCTCCTATGTCTCTATTCTTCATCTAGACTTCCAAGAACTAAGATAACCATCTTTCTATGTCTCTGTTCTTCATCTAGACTTCCATGAACTAAGATAACCATCCTCCTATGTCTCTTTCTATTCTTCATCTAGACTTCCATGAACTAAGATAACCATCTTTCTATGTCTCTATTCTTCATCTAGACTTCCATGATCTAAGATAACCATCCTCCTATGTCTCTATTCTTCATCTAGACTTCCATGAACTACGATAACCATCCTCCTATGTCTCTTTCTATTCTTCATCTAGACTTCCATGAACTAAGATAACCATCCTCCTATGTCTCTTTCTATTCTTCATCTAGACTTCCATGAACTAAGATAACCATCCTCCTATGTCTCTATTCTTCATCTAGACTTCCATGAACTAAGATAACCATCCTCCTATGTCTCTTTCTATTCTTCATCTAGACTTCCATGAACTAAGATAACCATCTTTCTATGTCTCTATTCTTCATCTAGACTTTCATGAACTAAGATAACCATCTTTCTATGTCTCTATTCTTCATCTAGACTTCCATGAACTAAGATAACCATCTTTCTATGTCTCTATTCTTCATCTAGACTTCCATGAACGAAGATAACCATCCTCCTATGTCTCTATTCTTCATCTAGACTTCCATGAACTAAGATAACCATCCTCCTATGTCTCTTTCTATTCTTCATCTAGACTTCCATGAACTACGATAACCATCCTCCTATGTCTCTATTCTTCATCTAGACTTCCATGAACTAAGATAACCATCTTTCTATGTCTCTATTCTTCATCTAGACTTCCATGATCTAAGATAACCATCCTCCTATGTCTCTATTCTTCATCTAGACTTCCATGAACTACGATAACCATCCTCCTATGTCTCTTTCTATTCTTCATCTAGACTTCCATGAACTAAGATAACCATCCTCCTATGTCTCTTTCTATTCTTCATCTAGACTTCCATGAACTAAGATAACCATCCTCCTATGTCTCTATTCTTCATCTAGACTTCCATGAACTAAGATAACCATCCTCCTATGTCTCTTTCTATTCTTCATCTAGACTTCCAAGAACTAAGATAACCATCTTTCTATGTCTCTATTCTTCATCTAGACTTTCATGAACTAAGATAACCATCTTTCTATGTCTCTATTCTTCATCTAGACTTCCATGAACTAAGATAACCATCTTTCTATGTCTCTATTCTTCATCTAGACTTCCATGAACTAAGATAACCATCCTCCTATGTCTCTATTCTTCATCTAGACTTCCATGAACTACGATAACCATCCTCCTATGTCTCTTTCTATTCTTCATCTAAACTTCCATGAACTACGATAACCATCCTCCTATGTCTCTTTCTATTCTTCATCTAGACTTCCATGAACTACGATAACCATCCTCCTATGTCTCTTTCTATTCTTCATCTAGACTTCCATGAACTACGATAACCATCCTCCTATGTCTCTTTCTATTCTTCATCTAGACTTCCATGAACTACGATAACCATCTTTCTATGTCTCTTTCTATTCTTCATCTAGACTTCCATGAACTACGATAACCATCTTTCTATGTCTCTTTCTATTCTTCATCTAGACTTCCATGAACTACGATAACCATCCTCTGATTTCCATGAATCAGCTTCAATGTTTGTTATTTATTTCTTTTTTTATGCAAATGTCTTTATGTCGAAGGAGTGGGTGACACCGAGATCTCTTACATGTCTGCAAACGTCTTTATGTCGAAGAAGTGGGTGACACCGAGATCTCTTACATGTCTGCAATTCCTCATATATGATGTGTCTTGACATTCTACCATCCTTCAGCCTTCGAATATGTCCAACATATATCAGTCAATCAAAATTATGCTTAAAACATATCGAGGGAGTGGCAAGGGCGATAAACTATCATATAAGATGAGGATGGAGTGGTTGCCGGATTGACAGGGGAAACAAAGAAATAAAAAAATAAACACTTTACATATGTAAAGACAGCTTAACCATATTCTATACTGCATATTAACAAATCAAATATAATGAAATACATGTAAAGACAGCTAATCTATATTCTATACTGCATATTAACAAATCAAATACAATGAAATACATGTAAAGACAGCTAATCTATATTCTATACTGCATATTAACAAATCAAATATAATGAAATACATGTAAAGACAGCTAATCTATATTCTATACTGCATATTAACAAATCAAATATAATGAAATACATGTAAAGACAGCTAATCTATATTCTATACTGCATATTAACAAATCAAATACAATGAAATACATGTAAAGACAGCTAATCTATATTCTATACTGTATATTAACAAATCAAATATAATGAAATACATGTAAAGACAGCTTATCTATATTCTATACTGTATATTAACAAATCAAATACAATGAAATACATGTAAAGACAGCTTAAATATATTCTATACTGCATATTAACAAATCAAATACAATGAAATACATGTAAAGACAGCTAATCTATATTCTATACTGCATATTAACAAATCAAATACAATGAAATACATGTAAAGACAGCTAATCTATATTCTATAATGCATATTAACAAATCAAATACAATGAAATACATGTAAAGACAGCTTAACTATATTCTATACTGCATATTAACAAATCAAATATAATGAAATAATATAGAATAAAGACGAACTAATACTTCCAGCACAATAATAAATTTATTATTATTTAACATGTTTGTGTGACCCAACACACACAGAGAAAATAATCCAAAACAAGACTAGCTGTTAGATTGCAAATGGCGTGCCTCGGCTTAAAGCAACTATAATCTCCTAAAAATAAACAAACTGACAGGATCAAGAAGACTGAGAAGAAAAATTTAGATTCGCAACCAAATATAATTTCAGAATTCTCCACAAGGAGTTATTTCCTATTTCTTATTATTGTATGATTCAAAACGCCCAAATATAATCAAAACCTAACTAATTCTTAGATTGTCACGGCTATCAAGACTTTACAATATTAAATAAAAAAAAAGCAAATTGATGCATTCTTCGCATAAAGTTGATCTAATTTCTTGTTTGTTTGCAGGACGAGTTTCAGCAAACATAGTTTTATTCTTTGGCTTAATGGGTGTACAGTGGATATACAGCAAGTAATAGGAAAGATACAAGGAAAAATGAAGGAAATATTAGTCCACAGAGGAAAAATAAATTCTATGTGACCTAACATCATGGCACGGCACAAAAACAGTATCAACATTCATAGTTACAACAAGACAATGTCGAAACACATAAAAACAAAGTTTTAACTGTAGTTTTACACAGCACAAAAACAGTATCAACATTCATAGTTACAACAAGACAATGTCGAAACACATAAAATCAAAGTTTTAACTGTAGTTTTACACAACACAAAACAATAACAATACACAGCAACATTTCCACCAAAAGGTTTTTATCAAGCAAAGGATACAAAAGAATGGAAGAAACAGACAACAAATTTCTAACGGCCCTAAAATAAAAATCTGTGACTATAAGGAATTGATTGTCTGTTTTTTATATGTAGTGTGCCGTATAAGAATTCTTCACTTCTTTTGTATTCTTTGCTTGATAAAGACCTTTTAGTCGAAACGTTGCTGTGTATTGTTATTGTTTTTGTAAAACTACAGTACTTTGTTGTTAGTGTTTCGCCATTGCTACATAGTTTTACTGCAGGCTCTCCTTATATCGATACTACAAGACATAGAGTTGTGGAAGAACATGATCACCAACGCCTGTTCGCATTGCCCTTGATGATGATGATGATGACAGCAACCAAATAGCAATTAACTCACACTCAATTTTTTGGCAAAGGATTAGTGGTTGTATTTCTTGCTCGTCTGGCCACAAGTGTTAATTTACTAAATAAACTAACGTTTACGTGTTGAAACAAGACATGCGTCCAATTAAATAGATAGTTATTACTTATAGCTATTTGTTTAGGGTAAATACCCTTAGACAACCTTCCCTCCCGGAATGTTGAGCGTCATCTGTCCAGGCTACCAGTCTATTTTGGACTACTTGGGTGCTGCCGTCCAGATTTGTGTACGGTTTGCTCCGCTAGACTTTGATTGTCCCCATCAAATTACAAGGCGGTAGTAGTTCTAGATTTAATAATCAGACCACGGGGATCAATTCCTTAAAGATAGATTCCCGTCTGCACATCTGAAAATTAGTGCTTAACTTTCTGTGTTTTAACACATTAGCAGTCTCTGCCGGAGCAACTATGTAAGTGTTATATCGTTGGCACTTTCAGTTGGCTTAAAGAGACTGAGCAAATATGAAGGTGCATTGAACGTAGAGAATGGTGATTGTCATTATCATAGGTGATCTAGGGGGGTTAAGTGGCTAAGTACTTGTCTTACGTTCCAAAGGTCATCAGTCCGAATCCGGATCGCGCCGTTCTATTCACGGGTGCATTTTCTTTCCAGAGACACATTTAGGATTGGTGCCGGAGCTCCGGAGTTCGTGCTTTGTGAAGTACTTTCGACAGGAGGTGTGCCATTTCTGCAGAGAGGGACCCAACCATATGGGGTAAAACCGATGCAATGAAGTCAACACTTTGGCTTTCCAACTTTTTTTTAGACAGATGTTAATAAAGAAAATATTAGGTCTCTAACCTGCGCTGAAGCTTGCTGATTGTCTTTTAGATATGAGCAGTTTGAACCGAGTGACCGGCTTATCAGCAATGCCAGGAAGCGCACCCACAAAAATAAAAGAACTTTTCTGTTTGAAATGATGGTCTGGCACAAACTATCACTCCGCACATGATGCACGACTAAACACAAAGCTATGTCTCGATCTGTCATCGACGTATATTCCTATATGATAATAATCTGTCATTATTCTGACTACAGCCTTGCTCAGTTTTTGCTGGGCTAGTGAGTGATAACTGAAGTTGATTGATCGAGTGATTGATAGTACCATCATCAGTGCACTTCGGGGAGTAACCATGCGTGCTCCGATCTCTTTCTTACACATGAAGATCTCAGCTGCAGTGCACGAATTCTGGAGTAACCATGTGTGCTCCGATCTCTTTCTTACACATGAAGATCTCAGCTGCAGTGCACGAATTCTGGAGTAACCATGTGTGCTCCGATCTCTTTCTTACACATGAAGATCTCAGCTGCAGTGCACGAATTCTGGAGTAACCATGTGTGCTCCGATCTCTTTCTTACACATGAAGATCTCAGCTGCAGTGCACGAATTCTGGAGTAACCATGTGTGCTCCGATCTCTTTCTTACACATGAAGATCTCAGCTGCAGTGCACGAATTCTGGAGTAACCATGTGTGCTCCGATCTCTTTCTTACACATGAAGATCTCAGCTGCAGTGCACGAATTCTGGAGTAACCATGTGTGCTCCGATCTCTTTCTTACACATGAAGATCTCAGCTGCAGTACACGAATTCTGGAGTAACCATGTGTGCTCCGATCTCTTTCTTACACATGAAGATCTCAGCTGCAGTGCACGAATTCTGGAGTAACCATGTGTGCTCCGATCTCTTTCTTACACATGAAGATCTCAGCTGCAGTGCACGAATTCTGGAGTAACCATGTGTGCTCGATCTCTTCTTACACATGAAGATCTCAGCTGCAGTGCACGAATTCTGTAGTAACCATGTGTGCTCCGATCTCTTTCTTACACATGAAGATCTCAGCTGCAGTGACGAATTCTGAGTAACCATGTGTGCTCGATCTCTTTCTCACGAAGATCTCAGCTGCAGTGCACGAATTCTGAGTAACCATGTGCTCCGATCTCTTTCTTACACATGAAGATCTCAGCTGCAGTGCACGAATTCTGGAGTAACCATGTGTGCTCCGATCTCTTTCTTACACATGAAGATCTCAGCTGCAGTGCACGAATTCTGGAGTAACCATGTGTGCTCCGATCTCTTTCTTACACATGAAGATCTCAGCTGCAGTGCACGAATTCTGGAGTAACCATGTGTGCTCCGATCTCTTTCTTACACATGAAGATCTCAGCTGCAGTGCACGAATTCTGGAGTAACCATGTGTGCTCCGATCTCTTTCTTACACATGAAGATCTCAGCTGCAGTGCACGAATTCTGGAGTAACCATGTGTGCTCCGATCTCTTTCTTACACATGAAGATCTCGCCATGTGCTGCATTTTCACGAAGATTCTAGTGAGCCTAAACCATGTGTGCTCCGATCTCTTTCTTACACATGAAGATCTCAGCTGCAGTGCACGAATTCTGGAGTAACCATGTGTGCTCCGATCACTTTCTTACACATGACGATCTCAGCTGCAGTGCACGAATTCTGGAGTAACCATGTGTGCTCGATCTCTTCTTACACATGAATATCTCAGCTGCAGTGCACGAATTCTGGAGTAACCATGTGTGCTCCGATCTCTTTCTTACACATGAAGATCTCAGCTGCAGTGCACGAATTCTGTAACACCGATGAGGGTCCTAGATGTCATTTTGAAGATGAAGAAGATATTTTTTTGTAGGAATTTCATTTTTTAACCTTTTCTAATGAATTTTTCCAGGGCAGCGACTTTCCAGTTTGCTCCTCTCGATTTTGAACTGCCAAGGGTTCATTTACGTGCTCAAATTTATCACCCATCTCCGATAGGACAAGAAACACGATCTCATCTACACTAAGATTAGGGAACTCTGGAAAAATAACTAGATGGCTCCACAAGGGAGCAAACTTGGTACTATTTGAACTATAGACGAGCACTTAACCTATACGCCACAGATACCCCTAGATAACTGAAGTTGCAACCAGTAACTTCATGCTCGAAGTTTCAGAAGGTTGCAATTTTATACTTCAAGCTCAGGAAACATAGTCCAGATGATGGAGTGTCGTTCACGCTAAAACAAATTGAATTATTCTTCGCTAAATTTGCATTAGAGTGTCTGATGCTGTTTCCTAAGCTAGTCCTGGAAAACATCCATTGACGTTAACTCTAATTGTTTGCGAGGTACCTCAATAGATCTTATCTTACTTTTCTTATCGATTGTAAATGGAAGGTCCGGTACCACCTGATAAAACACATCCAACTAAAACATCCTTATTAGCCAGAACACGTTCAACACTATCGTATCTTCAATATATTCGTGTTGGTGACAAATGTTTTTAAACATGAGTGTAAGAACATGTTTTACCACTTACAGAACTATCCAGAAGCGTAAAACATATTTAACTTACTTGACTTATTGATCTCCGCTTCTCGTGGAGCATAGGGCCTCAACAGTTACCTGTCACTCTTCTCGGTCTCTGGCTGTTTTCTTTATGGTCTCCCAGGATAGTCCAGCATTTTTCAGTTCCTCAAGAAGACTTCGTCTCAAGGTCTGTTTAGGGCGTCCTCTTTTTCGTTTTCTTTGCGGATTCCACTCAAGTGCTTGTCTAGTGACACTCGACTGCGTCTTTCCTATGGTATGCCCGATCAATCGCCATTTTCTCCTCTTGACCTGGGTCATCATGGGTTCCTGTGTGGTTCTTATCACCAGGTCTGTGTTTGCAATTCTATCATACCATCTCAGTCTGAGAATCCGCCGAAGACATCCGTTGACAAAGATCTGAATCTTATTTGTATTTAACTTGGTGTCTCGCCACGTTTCATAACCATACAGCAACACAGATTTCATATTTTAGCTGAATATCTTGAACTTTGTTTTCTTGGAGATGGCAGTGGACTTCCACACCGTGTGCAGGATATCAAAGGCTTGTCGGGCCTAATCCTGACATTAATGTCCTAATCTGTACCTCCTGATTTGCTGGTGTTGCTTCCAAAGTAGACAAATTCAACCACGCCTAAGCTAGTCCTGGAAAACATCCATATACGTTAATTCTAATTGTTTGCAATGTTCCTCAATATATCTTATCTTACTTTTCTTATCGATTGTAAGTGTAAGGTCCGGTACCACCTGATAAAACACATCCAACTAAAACATCCTTATTAGATAGAAAATGTTAAACACTAACTTTTCACAATATTCATGTTTGTGACAGACGTTGAAGGATGAGTGTAAAAACATGTTTTACCACTTGCAAACCTATTCGAATGCGCAAAACAAAGCAAACACAGTTAATACAACAAAACAACAACAACAACTTCGAACATTACAAATTGTCCTCCCGCAAGTTATTGTTCTTTATTAGACGCTAATGATTGTTTATGTTAATTCTTGCTTCAGGACAATAATTAGGAACTATTTCTTTCTCATAAACCTAGCAAGTTATTTCAATTGTGCTTTCATCTCATTTTTCTTTTCTTTGTAATAACATTTGGTACTATTCATCTTCTGTCACCATATATCGAATGTACACTTTGAGAAGCTTTCTATTTAGGACCACGGTCGAAAAGGCCTTATTGGTCGAAACGTTGCTGTATATTGTCATTGTTTTTGTAATTTGTAAAACTACAGTACTTTGTTATTACGTGTTTCGCCATTCTACATAGTTTTACTACAGTCTCATCTATATTGTGATTCAGTGGCGGCTCGTCATTAAGGGCCAGTGGGGCCGGGTCCCACCAAAAATAATGTATAGCGTGTATTTATTATTTTATAAGTTAAAATATAGCAACAAAACCATGAATTTATCGGGAAAAAAATGTCTGGTCCAACCAACAAAAATGATCACGAGCCGCCACTGTTGTGATTATTTAGGACTCTTGTGCTATAACACTGCACTGGTATATTCATATGGGAAAAAACTATAGAAACATATGTCACAAGCTACGTAGAAAAAAAGTTAGAACCCATAACTCGTTATCGGTTCTTCACAAATGTACAAGTTTAGTTTACTTTGATTTATATCAGGACAAATATATACGGCACAACGGATCGTTCTAGGGCAAGCTACCCTAGTAAATAAAATGCTGGCGAAACCGGATGTGCTGGCCTAGTCACAATAGGCGCATAATTGCACAACGTAAAAATACGTTCTGGTGAAAGATCAATTATATATCACAATAAGAATGATAAGATTGGCAGCGAAGAACGAACGCAAAGAAGAAAAAAGAAGAAGATGTCAGGACCAGTGGGATGTCTCTGTTATAGTCTATATGTAGTGTGCTGTGAAATACGTTACTCCTGTTGTATCGTTTACTTAATAAATGCTTTTTGGTTGTTACGTTGCTCTGTTTCGTTATTATTTTTGTATTTTATAATTTGTAAAACTACTGTACTTTGTTATTACGTGTTTCGTCATATGATTTATATAGACATATACGCTGGTTCTTTGTATTCAATATTTACCGTGGTCAAACATCTGATGTACCTGGTTTAAGGTGTCATTTGTTAATGTGGGGGTCTATGTAGCGAAGCGGTCATACAGTTTGCTTCACGTTAACAAAATTGTGAGTTCGAATCTGTATTCGTTTCACTGATGCATTCTTTCAGGAGTACTCTAAAGTCGTTACCAGAGCTACGGTATTCGTGATCTGCGTAATATTCTCGGCATATGACGTGGTATCCTGCAAAAAGTGACCGAGCCATACAAAAACAAAAACCAAGTGCAATGAAGTCAATCTATCGCCTCTGGACCCACTTTTTAAAAACTTGCTAACGTCATCCCTTATTTTGATATCGTCAGTTCCTTGATGCTCTTATTTTGATATCGTTAGTTCCTTGATGCTCTTATAAAATCTTTTATAATCTTGGAATACAGGATTAACCTTGAACTTCATAGCCTACACTCTAGAATGCCCCAGGAATAAAACCCATACATTTTCATTTGTTTTTGTTTTCTTATGGAAGCACTAAACGATCCATTTTATAAAGTTGAAATGTCGCATATTTTGACATGTGCTACGAGGTGGTGTATATATGTCTTCTAATATCTCTGTACACTTTTTATCCAGTACATGTTGATATCATTTCCTCACAGAAAATGAATCCTAAAATATGATCGCATAAAAACAAAAACAAAAATTGTATTTGTATGTGATCTACATTTTTATCTTTTCATTTGCACGATTTTTCGTTTGCAATATTTCTCTTTATTTTCTTCATTATTAATTTTATTTTTATGATTAAGTCTAGTTTTCCTCCATTCTTTTGGCATGTCCATTGATTTGTAAGGGTTTCATGTTTCCATTTCATTTTGTTTTCCATTTATATGCAGCGTTACGTTATTTTGCACAGTGACGTCATTTAGTAAAATATCTTTCAAGGGGAATTCCCACGAGTGCATATTATATTGTTTTGCTTCTTTTGTAGACAGTTTTTTTTAATGTCGATTAAGCTTTATATCAGTGCAGATTGTTTGAAGATAAAAATAGTTCATCCAAGGATTTGTCTATTAATAGTTTCCACATGACGTAAGGTGCAGAATGTGAAACAGAAGGAAGTTATCAAAATGTCACAAAGCTTAGATTGCCTGCAATGACCTGAGGGTTATGAAAGGCATATTGACAGTGCACGATTGCTAAACGAACTGGTCACAATTGATATGTCTATAAGATAAGGCTAGAAGTTCGATGGAGATGTGAAATGTCGCTTGGTTTCTATTATATTTGCAATGAAAACGTAATATTTCTATACTGGATATATAGGCTATAAATACGACAAATGTTGCACAAAGCACAAACTCCTTAGCTCTTGTAATAATTTTACTGATCTCTGAAAAATGTCATCAGTGAACCGAATGAAGCGGGTTCGACTACACGATCTTCGGAAAGTAAAGAAAGTGGCTTAGCCACTTATCCACAGAAACACAGAAACATAAATTATATAAACGTACGTATCCGTTTTTGTGGTGGCGTCTGTGGCTTAGGGGATAATGACTCGGTCTATTAACCCCGACGTTCTGAGTTAGAATCACGTTCGGACATTTGGGTTGCAAATTGTTTCGCATTGATTTTTTACAAAAGAACGATGACACCACCCATTCAAAAAGCAATGGCGAACTACTGAACGTAATACTGCCTAGAAAAATCATAAACAGCGTTAAAAGCTGGGGTTGATTCGCAAAGTCCTGTAAAGGATATGCAATAAACGTTTTTTAAAACCGAGTTTGTAATAGACAATACACATACTGATAGATGAACTTTTCTTTGTAACAAATTTTGACATAATATACAAAACATGGTTGATAATTGTGGTAGTAACAAAGAACTCTGCCAATTCGGTTCCAAGCCTGGATGAAAAAGGAGGAGGACTTGTGCGTGAGACCAGCTACCTCATCACAAGAAATTGAAGTAGCTACAGAAACTTGTAAGAAAGGACGCCATACCGGTAAACCGACCAGCCAGGTGGTGTGCGGTGTACCTAGTGCATCAATGACGGTTGCTGATGAAAGCCGCTTTGCAAGTCAGCAACCCGACTCGTACATTACTTGGCTCAAAAACACACACTGAAATTGGATTTTGGAATGTGAGAACGATGGCCACGGCTACAAAATCAGCCCAAATTGCAGAAGAAATGAAGAGATACGAGCTGGACATACTGGGGTTAAGTGAGGTGAGATGGCCTGGAACAGATAGAAGAATAGTTAGTGGATTAACTTTCATATATTCAGGGAGAGAAGATGGTAAGCATTTTGAAGAGTGGGTATATGATGACACTAGATAGCAAAGGCATGTTAGAATGGGAACCCATCTCGAGTCGGATAATTAGAGCCCGCTTCAGTACTAGGCATGTCAATATGACAATACTGCAGTGTTATGCACCAACAAATGAGGCTGATGATAAGAAAGACACATTTTATGAGCAACTACAAGATCAAATTAACAAGACCCAAAAACATGACCTGTTAATAGTAATGGGGGACTTTAATGCTAAGGTTGGAAGTGATAATGTAGGGGTAGAGAGAGCTATAGGACAACAAGGAATAAACACAATGAATGAGAATGGAGAAAGACTGGCGGAGTTATGTATGCTGTCAAACTTAGTAATTGAGGTTACCATCTTTGCACATAAGGAAATTCATAAACTTACTTGGCACTCACCAGATGGAGTGACCAGGAATCAGATTGACCATATGTGCATAAATACACAATTTAGAACATCATTGCTGGATGTCCGTGCATACAGAGGGGCAGATGTAGGAAGTGATCATAATTTATGTATAGGTAAATTGAAACTGAAATTAAAAATTCACCATACTAAAAAGAACAACTGCGAATAGACAGTCAAAGGCAACAAAATAATGAGGTAAAAGAGGAATATCAGCTCGAACTTAAGAATATGTTCGAGTTACTCAATGGTGAAAATGAACAGAACATTGAAGACAAATGGACTAAGATAAAGGACACACTATTGGGGCAGCAAATAGTAGCGCAGGATTAAAGACACAAGATAGAAAACCCTGGATAAGTGATGACACCTGGAAATGTATTCAAGAAAGAAGAAAGATGAAACTAGCGATATTTAATACTAAGGATGCAACAGATGAAATCCAAGCTAAAGAGGAATATAGACTAAAAGACAAGGAAGTGAAAAGAGCGGCTAGAAGAGATAAAAGAGCATATGTCAATCGACTGGCCAAAGAAGGGAAAAGGCAACTAAGACTGGAAACAGTAAAATGCTATACAACACACTAAAACAACTTACTGGAACATTTGTTTCAAAGGGTGGACCAATCAAGAGTAAAGATGGTAAAGTTCTAACATCAGATACCGAGCAGAAGAAAAGATGGGCAGAACATTTTGAAGAAATATTAAATAGACCTGATCGACCAGTACTACTCAAGTTTGACGAAGAGGCAAGAAACAGCTCCTACCAATTAACGAAGAAATGATAAGTGTAGCTGAGGTCAAGGAGGCAATCGATTCCTTGATAAACAATAAGGCAGCGGGTGATGACAACATTACTGCAGAAATGCTCAAAGCGGCTGATGATACAACTATTAGCCAGGTGCAAGAACTATTTTATTAAAGACAGATGGAAAGAATATTTTACAGAACTGTTAAACTGCGAAACACAAGGTACAGAAACATTTCAAATGAAACATGGAAAATATCAACAATTGAACATTTTAGAATCTGAAGTTGAAATGGCACTAAATCAAAGCAAAAGAAGGAAGGCAGCAGGGATAGATAGTATAACAACAGAAATGTTACTTGCGTGTAAGACAACAGCAATAACATGGCTGACCAGAATTTTAACATAGCCTGGGAGGCACAAGGGCTCAGATGACTGGCAGAGAGCTATTATAGTCCCAATATGGAAGAACAAAGGAGACAAAAGAGAGTGTGAAGCATACAGGGGTATCTCTCTTTTGAGCCATATAGGAAAAATGTTGCAAAAATATTGGAGCGAAGAGCAAGACATATATTAGAGCCACAGTTAAGCAATAGCCAGTTTGGGTTTAGGAGGGTAAGAGCTGCACAGACGCAATATTTACACTAAGACAGATCTGCGAACAAACAATTGAATACAATCAAAGTAAACAAATTATATTTATAGACCAAGAAAAGGCATTTGATAGAGTAAACAGGTGCAAACTATGGAAGATCCTTGAAGAATATGGCGTCCAGGGACAACTATTAGGTAATATCATGGCCTTATATCAAGATAGGCAGAGTACAGTAAGAACAACAGAAGGAATGACCGACTGGTTCTCCATTACATCATGTGTTAGACAAGGTTGTGTCCTCTCACCACTACTCTTTATTGCATATATGGATAAAATAACTCAAGAGTCAAATTCAGGTAATGATGAAATAAATGAACTGCTTTTTTGCAGATGATCAGTGCCTGATACATCAAAATGAAAAAGATCTACATCATATTGACACCTTGAAAAAAAATTGTGTAAAGCATGACATGAAAATCAACAACACTAAAACAGAAATAATTAATATGGGAAGAAAACATATTAATCTAGACATCCATGTCAATGGCACTAAAATAAACCAAGTGAAAGAATTTAAATACTTAGGAAGCATATTCACAGAAGACGGAAAACTGGATAGAGAGATAGAGGCTAGAGTGCAAAAGCAAATGCTGTAACCTACCAGCTAGCCCCATTGTTAAGGCACCCACAAATTTCACAGACAGCTAAGCAACATATGATCAACAGCATTTTTATACCTACTTTGTGTTACCAGAGCCAAACATGGACATTGAGCAAAGCGCAGTCACAAAAATAACTACATGTGAAATGCGTTGCCTGCGAAAAGTTACCAACAACACAAGAAAAGACAGAATCACTAACATCAACATAAGAAAAAAAGTTGGCACAAAACCGTGCTTGAATTACATAGATAAACAAAGAATGAAGTGGTTTGGCCACTTAATAAGAATGCATCCAAACTCCACAGTATACAGAGTCTTCTACAACATAACATCGGAAAGAAGGCAAGAGGAAGACCACGGAAAATATGGTTAGATGGCGTAGCAGAATCCTGTGAAAGAGCAAAGATAACAATCACACACGCCACCACAACAGCGCAAGACAAAAACAGAAAACCACGACACTGGGCAACAACCCGGTAGCAGTGTGACGACAAAAGAAGAAGAAGAACTATTTAATAAAGTATGGGAAGAAGAAACTGTCCCAGATCAATGCAAAAAGGAAATAATAGTTAAGATCCCCAAAAAGGTGATCTCAAAGATTGTAACAACTGGAGAGGGATCACCAGTCTTGGTCATTACTATTATCAGTAATGACCAAGACTTTCTGCAAAATCATTCTTAATAGAATCAAAGGAGCAGTGGACATAACGCTGAGAGAAGAACAAGCTGGCTTTCGACCTGGGAGAAGCTGCTTAGATTAAATAATTACCCTACGACTAATTTTGGAGGAACATATTGAGAAACAACAACCACTCATACTAAATTTCATCGATTTTAAAAAGCCTTTGATAGTCTACACAGAATCTCTCGGTGGAATATTCTGAGATGCTATGGAATACCAGACAAAATAATAAACATTATTAAGAGCCTCTATGATGGTTCACAGTGTGCAGTTCGCACTGATGGTGGACACAGCGACTGGTTTATGGTTGAAACAGGAGTAAAGCAAGGCTGTATTCTATCTCTATTCTATTAAAATAAGTCCACATCGTTAACTTGGGACACTGATACCATCATAAGCAAAATGCAACTCAGAAATAGTAAGAAGAGATGATACTAAAACATAATATTCTTTCTTCTTTTTCTTCTTCTGCTGCTTCGAACGCTCTATATCGACCACTTGTTAACCACTCTGTGGGATTTATATGTGATCTGAGTCTAAGAGCGATTGTACGTTGTGCCAGTTTTGCACCTAAAGGTAGGCCTGCACATCCGATTTCTGCGATGCTTCTTATTTACTAGGGTAGCTTCCTAGGTCCTACATCAGTTGCCTCTTACCACATGCCATGCAAGTTGCAGTGGTACTATTCTTTGCTTCCTTGCGGGCCCCGTCACCACACGAGCGATATTCATTCTAGAAAATCATATTGATAATTGTCATCATGTGCTTGTAAGATTTGTAAGAACAAGTGAAACGCTGAGTTTGATGTGTTGTATTGAAACCGATAATGTTGTATAGATTCTATTTGTGGATGTATAATACACAAACATTATGATCACATATGCGGGTTTTTTCCGCCATAGCTCTATTCAATCAGGAGTGAGAATATGATAATGCGTCAATGAATGAACGACCGATGCATATCCTTCAACTTTGTCCAGTATAGTGTTCTTTATGACGTATATCATACATTTGGGCAATTTTTCTTTTAAAAAAATAAACTGTATCCTATGCAGCATAATCACCCCTCTCCCCTCTTTTGTGATATTTCCATAGAAACGACAGTAATCGATACAGTTTTACATTAGAACATTAGAAACCCCATGGGCAGCTAAAACAGTAATGAGAATATTCCGAAGGGAAGCCAATGCGCAAAGAACGATGCTTACACACACATAAAATGAAGAATTTCTTGTTTGTTTTGTGTATGTGTATGTTGTGAGATGACGCTGGTAACAAATTTAGACATTGCTGGGCAAAAAAAGAAATCAGGTTTTGGCCAATTTAACATATGATAAAAAGGAGAGTCAATAGATGAAAATCTATATCACCACTTAGAATCTATATGAGAGTCAATAGATACAATAATAAATGTCCCTATAGACTGGGGTTTGTAGTGTACATGTGTCAGTTAACATACTGCTTAACAATGGAAGATAAAAATATAATGTATATTCGCATTAGCGATATATTTGTATTAACTACTCATGTGCAAAGTGAGCGTCTGTAGCTCAAGCAGTAGTGAGCTCGATCACAAACCCGAGCGTACCTGGTTCAAACCCCACGATGGGCAAATTTGGAAGCAAATACGTTTCCGTGGGATTTTTACCAAAGGTAAACATAGACCTCACCGTTCAGAAAGCAATGACAAACTACTGAACGTATAAGTGGTACCTAGAAGATCATTGACTCGTTGACTGTGGTTGATGGCTACGTCATGTAAAGGATATGCCACGATTTATTTATACTCATGTAAGAAACTAGTTGTCAATAACTATGGTTACACAGCTTATACGTTCTCTCGAAATAGCTTTGTGAAGAGCTCTATCACTGTCCTGTTAGAAGGACTTTGAAATACAGAAGAGAAAACTGAAAATATTTTGGTGATGTTTAGACAAGTGTAGATGGGAATGTTGCAAAAGATAAATAAGCCAAACGTCTTATTCTTCTTCATCTTCTTCTTCCAACGCTCCATATTCATCACTTGTTAACCACTCTGTGTGATTGGTATGTGATCTGAGCCTAAGACCGAGTGTAAGTTGTGCCACTTATGCGCCTACAAGTAGACCAACACATCCGATTTCCGCGATGCTTTTTTATTTCCTAGGGTAGCTTCTCTAGATCCTACATCAGTCATCTCTTACGACATTCTTTGTAGGACGCAGTGTTACTATTCTTTGCTTCCCTTGTGGCACCACATGGGGGTAAGTCAAACAATAAGACTGATTCACACATGAAAAACGGTTGTTTGTTTTTGTGTTATGTAGCGGATTAAAGCTGATGTTTTCAGAGGCACGCTACTTTCAACCTAAGGACGAGTCTTTGTTTAAGTATATAGAGCGTGTAGATAAAAGACAAATACTACGCTATAAAGACACGTCTGTAACTTAAGCGGAAGTGAGCTCGATCACAACCCAAGAGTACCTGGTTCAAACCAGAGCCAACTATAAACTACTGGGCCTTCGGGCTCACGTAAGAATTGTGGGAAATCAGACCCCAACTACACCACGTGACCTCGCATTCCAGTATTGGTGTATATAGACGAATTCATTTTAAAATCAACACAAAATGCTAACTCGAAGTCATATTATCCAACAAGTTAAGTTTAACAATAAGGAATATCAATATAATGAATATGTTTCACCAACAAATAACCATAGACTCACAGAATTGAGTAAAATTGCAAAAAAAGCGTGCAGTGTTCTATCAAACATCTGTATTTTCCAGATCCCTTTTCTTATCTAGGTCAGGAATACCCGGCCAGTTGTCTGGCCTGTGCTGATAACCAGGCTGTGTTCAAACTCAGCGGCGGGCAAGTTTGGTAGCAAATTAGAACCCTTGTATATTTATGAATGGTAAAAATAGACTTCAGCGTTCAGAAAGAAATGACAAACTACTAAACGTATAAGTGGTGTCTAGAAAATCAACGACTCGTTTACTATGATTGACGGCTACGTCCTGTAAAGGATATTCCCCAATTTTCATTTCAGAAAAGACACTAAAACAATGAAAGAAACATATCAATTTTCAAAGCTTGACTACAATATAAAATACATCAAACATCAGAACTTGGCTACACTACAAAATACATCAAACAAGAATAAAATACATCAAACTTCCGGACTTGACTACAATATAAAATACATCAAACATCAGAACTTGGCTACACTACAAAATACATCGAACAAGAATAAAATACATCAAACTTCCGGACTTGACTACAATATAAAATACATAAAACATCAGAACTTGGCTACACTACAAAATACATCAACCTTCAGAACTTGACTACAATATAAAATACATCAACCTACAGAGCTTGACTACACTATAAAATACACCAACCTACAGAACTTGACTACACCATAAAACACACCAACCTTCAGAACTTGACTACACTATAAAATACACCAACCTAGTGAACTTGACTACACCATAAAACACACCAACCTTCAGAACTTGACTACACTATAAAATACACCAACCTTCAGAACTTGACTACACTATAAAATACATAAGCCTACAGAACTTTACTACACTATAAAATACATCAACCTACAGAACTTGACTACACTATAAAATACATCAACCTACAGAACTTGACTACACTATAAAATACATAAGCCTACAGAA
Source organism: Arion vulgaris (assembly GCA_020796225.1). Taxonomy (NCBI): domain Eukaryota; kingdom Metazoa; phylum Mollusca; class Gastropoda; order Stylommatophora; family Arionidae; genus Arion; species Arion vulgaris. The sequence continues at coordinate 74,063,623 of CM036753.1, forward strand.
CTTGACTACACTATAAAATACATCAACCTACAGAATTTGACTACACCATAAAAACATAAAACTTCGAACTTGACTACACCATAAAACACATAAAACTTCTGAACTTGACTACACCATAAAACACATAAAACTTCTGAACTTGACTACATCATAAAACACATAAAAGAATGAAAGAAATACATCAACCACCATTACGTGCTACAAAGAAATAACACAAAACTAAGCATAGAAACTAAATATTAATCTGGCCTTGACATGTAGAACAGGTCAAGTGGAAAAATGATTCTGTCCTTTATGTTTTTGAATGTATTAAAAAAATCATATCATCTTCTTACGTTAGCATATATCGATATGAAATACTTGATCTTATTAATACGTCTGTTTTATTGCGTCAAAAATCGATTTTCCGTTCAGAATCAATGCTGAAACATTTATTTGTGTTAGCTGAAATCTGATAGATGGTTTGGATAGTTAAAACAAGCGAATAGACAAGGTTATACTTTGAAATAAATCATTTAGAATCTAATGTAATATTGATTAATTGTTAGATAGATGATACGAAAATGAAAATATATGTATTATGATTTATTTTATTAGATGAAAATAACGAGGACAAGAATGGTTGGACACCATCATCGAAGGGGACATCTCTGCAAAGAGGGAGGAAGATTGATTGATTGATAGAATAATCGGTGAATAATTATGTGTGCTTCGATCTCTTTTTTACACAGGACAATCTCAGCGACAGTGCCCGAACACTGTAGTATCGGAAAGACTCCCCGATGTAATTTTTAAGATGGTAGAGATTTTGTAGGAATATTATTTGAATCTTTTTTAAAAATTAATTTTGTCCTAGTATCAGCTTAGCATCATACACTTATCGATTATAAACTGCTTTCATGTGATCAACTTGATCACATGACCTCCGTTTTATCGCCTGTTTAAGTTAGGACTAGGAACTCGATCTCACCTACAATGAGATCATTGATCTCTATAATATTCCGATCGTTCCACTCCGGAAACGAACCGAGTATCTTTGTAACAAGAAGTGAGCACTTTATCTCTACGCCACAAAGACCACCGACAAAGAAAACAACGGAGAAGATGGATTCAGGATGTTACTGATGATTTCAGCATGACTTAGCAGATTCGGGGCATCTTGCTAGCGATTGCAAGATTAACTTGCCGACGTCACTTTAGCGGTAACAATAGATGTTCACAGTTCTCTGCATAGCAATCATATATAGATACCATTTTTGCGAATGGATTCCACAGTTTTACATCTGATATATGTGGCGCAGTCATCTTAGACAACGATGGTTAGGGAACGCAAGAGAGAGACAACGATGGTTAGGGAACGCAAGAGAGAGACAACGATGGTTAGGGAACGCAAGAGAGAGATAACGATAGTTAGGGAACGCAAGAGAGAGATAACGATAGTTAGGGAACTCAAGAGAGAGACAACGATAGTTAGGGAACGCAAGAGAGAGATAACGATAGTTAGGGAACGCAAGAGAGAGATAACGATAGTTAGGGAACTCAAGAGAGAGATAACGATGGTTAGGGAACTCAAGAGAGAGATAACGATGTTAGGGGGAATTCAAGAAATAGACAATCGTTTTGTTAAGGGGGAACCAAGGAAGGATAAGCATAGTTAGGGAACGCAAGAGAGAGATAACGATAGTTAGGGAACGCAAGAGAGAGACAACGATGGTTAGGGAACGCAAGAGAGAGACAACGATGGTTAGGGAACGCAAGAGAGAGATAACGATAGTTAGGGAACGCAAGAGAGAGACAACGATACTTAGGGAACGCAAGAGAGAGACAACGATGGTTAGGGAACGCAAGAGAGAGACAACGATGGTTAGGGAGTGTGATTATTCGAAATATTTCAACATATTCCAACACATCTTCATCTTCGCCCTTCGCCCTCAAGGAGGCATAGGTCCGCAACCAAGGCCTTCCAAGCTCGCCTATCCAAGGCCATCTTTTCCAGATCTCCTCCTTGCAGGGTCCTTCTTCTTCCTCGGTGGCAAGCTATGAATTTTCCTGGTTGTGATTTCTGTAGCTATCTAGTGTTTTTACGGGGTGGGGTAGCTAGCCCCACCTCCAACCTCCTTAGTCGCCTCTTACTACATGCATGTCAGGTAACAGTGGTTCTATTCTTTACGCCCAAATTTGGGCCCCGGTAACCACTAGGGCGATTCCAACACATCAACGATTGCTAATCTGTCGCTACAGAAGATATCAAGTCTAAGCTCAAGGCAGGGCATGTGAATGTGACTGTCTTCTAATTCAAACTTCTAAACAAACAAGGCACTGCATTGAAAACGATATTAGTAGAACAACTATGAAGAGAACAATAACACATTCGATACAAAAAATTCAGAACGCTATAAACTTCCCTATAGACTGCGGAAAAACAAATGATGAAGTTTTAAAACAGGCCCGCACACAAATAAACCTTTTTAAAAGACTAGGAATCAGACAATCAAGGTTCTGCCGGCATATAATGAGAAGAGAAGGTTTAGAGCATTTGATGACAACAGGTAAAATTCAGGTAAGGATAGATCGTGGAAGACAGAGGAAGAAGATGTTGGATGGTATGACATCGTGGTTCTACAAAAAATCGACGTCAGAACTGATTAACTGCACCAAGTCGAGAGAGAGCTGTGCAGAGGCATGATCGCCTACACCGACATACATGACACTTGATTGATAAATTCGATAAAAGTAACATAAGTTGAGAAATACTTTTACCACTGTAATAATAAAATCGATATGTTCGACATTCATTACAGTCAATATTTGATACTGATATGATATGCGATGTAGTGTTATCTGTATTCATCCACAAACCAATTAATTTGAATAAGCACAGTCAAGATCGAGTGAAATCGCTATTGAAATGTGATGTTTCTTAAGACAGCTTTAACAAACTATCGAAAGAGCTCGTTAACACAAACATTGTGTAGTAGTTACAACTGCAGAAAGAATAATTAGTCATGTTGGCTTGAGCGTTGGAAGTATCTGGTTTGAAAATTAAGTCACTGTTTTGATGGTGGTGTTGCTGTTTTTAAACACTACATTTAGCCCTCTGTGAGTGCGAGTTCAATTCCGCGGGCTGGCAGAAAAGCCCCAGGTTCCCCAGATTTACGGTGTTCTTGGCACCGAATCGAAGGGTTACGATGTCCATGACACCGAGCCGAAGAGCTGAAAGTTCAAGTGCTTCTGGATCGAAAAAACACACAAAAACCACTACATTAGTGAAGAGAGGAACATGAAAACCATTTTTGGAAGGAATAACTGAAGTTAACCAGATAAGAGAAAGGCAGCGTTGAAAGTTGGAAAACAATATCAAGAGATGGCAATTTAATAGTTGTTAGAATGTGCAAGAAGTTAACCAGATAAGAGAAAGGCAGCGTTGAAAGTTGGAAAACAATATCAAGAGATGGCAATTTAATAGTTGTTAGAGTGTGCAAGAAGTTAACCAGATAAGAGAAATGCAGCGTTGAAAGTTGGAAAACAATATCAAGAGATGTAAATGTAATAGTTGTTAGAATGTGCAAGAGGAGATAGAGAAAGTCAATATTGATGTTTCATTGTAGCTAATCGTCTATGAATAAGAATGAGAGGAAGATCTAAAAGATGATGGGTGCAAGATGTCATTGACGATCTGAGAATTACTGCTGATGACGCCGGTCAACTTGCACAGAACAGAGTTTTTCAGGACTTCTGTCATGTGAGCCAAGTTCCAGAAGCACAAGCTGCTTGATGATGATGTTGAATCGTGTATGTAAAATCATAAACAAGCAGAATACAATTGGGAAGAATCATGAAAAGATAAATGTGTGCAGACTATCCTGGACATTGAAAGATATCGCACAGTTAACGATTCCAGATTCAATGCTGATATGCTTACATATGACATCTTTGAGCTGTGCTTCAAATGACAGATAGAAGAGCTGGTTGATTTTGAACATGCATATATCAGTGTTTAATTTGACTAGCTCGTGTTGCTCGTTATAGAAATGAACATGCCTTCAGTTTAAATAATTGAGCAGAAACTATTTTTTTTCGAAAAGACAGTATCGTTGAAGTGTTACTGATGGATACCGACGGCGCAGTGTCATGATCGGATCAAGGCTTTACAATTTCTTCTGTCATATTCAATGTGTACACTGTAGATATTGCACCTGATCAAAATGTAAAATGTGCGTACTATCTGTATTTTGCAGACAGCATATGGAACTACCCTCAGGGCAGAGACAGAGGTGTCATATCTACAGTCCTTTAGCAGGAATTTTATCGATTCAATGCGAGGTGAGAAAGATCAAGAATCGAAGGTCAATTGAAGTCATTTTTAGTGAATGGTTCTCCTTAAATACCTAATTTTCAACACATCTATGCCGATGTGCACCATGTTGGACATGAATATTTAAAGGACATTATTTCTCGACATCTGTTTTGATGGAGAAATGTCATTTCGAATTCATGTTGATATCTTTATCCTCAAGGTTGGAAATGTTTTGAGAGCGCTTAAAGTGATGGTAGCAGCTGATCTTGAACAAAACTTGTTGCAATTACTTTATCAGCACTGTTTCTCACTGTAATTAATTATGGACTGTGATTCCTGATCCGGAATTTCTGTAAACAAAATATTGTCCTCTTCATGCGGGAGCGGAGCGAGAGGCGATTTCATAATTCGAACCACAAAGCTCCTATAAAATTACGGACTATTGAAATTGAAAGAAAACGTACACACTGATTACAAGACAATTTTATAATTTGGTAGAAGTGATTTATATACTACAAGTCTCATACATCATTAAAACCAGTCTCTAATAGACGGGAGAAGACACATTCACACATGGCAATGAAAGAGAAGACACATTCACACATAGCAATGAAAGAGAACACACATTCACACATGACAATGAAAGAGAAGACACATTCACACATGGCAATGAAAGAGAACACACATTCACACATGACAATGAAAGAGAACACACATTCACACATGACAATGAAAGACACATCACACATGACAATGAAAGAAAAGACATACACATGCATGAAGAACACATCCCCAGCAATGAGAGACATTCATGACAATGAAAAGACATTCCGCAATGAAGAAGACTTCCCATGACAATGAAAGGACATTCAATGACAATGAAAAGACATTCACGACAATGAAGAAGACATTCCATGGCAATGAAAGAAAAGACATTCCACATGGCAATGAAAGAAGATACTGAAAAGACATTCACACATAGCAATGAAAGAGAAGACAGACTTTCAAATGACTGCAATTTTCAATCACCATAAGCAGTATATAAAAAAACAAGCAGTATACTGACAAATAAATGGTGGGAAATAAATCAAGTTCCAAATAAATGACTGAGTCGTTTAATAACTAGAACTACCAAGTATTTCTCCAGGGAAGACACATAATTATGCCCCCCCTAACAAAGCACAGTCTTCCAGCTAAGACCAGACTAAACATAAGATATATAAATACATGAAACACCCCACAGGAATCAAATTGTCGCAACTATACAACACTGTAGGACACAATGCAACATATTCTGTTAAGAATGTCAAAAACTAGCTTCGGAGAGAAGAAAGATGTTGCCAGACCACCCAACAATCATTACCGATCTGTTTGGCACCTTTCAACAGCTATAGATCACTAGCAGACCTTGAAACATGACAGTGATAGCGAAAGAACGCTTAGCTCAACACCTCTAGAAAATAAACAGCACTAACATCTGCGGCACAGACAAGCACATGGTAGCAACATTTCATAGAAATTGAAATTATGTGAAATAATCACGGGGGCGAATTTATGGCGAACCAGTATGTTTTGTGTTCTTACAGTTAGGGGTTCGAATACAGACTGCGTCGTTCGGTTCATGAGCGAATGTTTTCTCTGCGATCTGTTATGATTGTTGACGGAGCAACGGATAGCGTGCTCTGCGTAATACTCTTGAAACTTGGCACATTATTTTGCGGAGAGTGTCCAAGCCATATTAGGGTACCTAGTACAATATAATCACCCGAGTGGTTATCGGGTCCCAAATTAGGGGTGCAAAGAATAGAACCACTGTTACCTGCCACGCATGTCGTAAAAGGCGATAAGGAGATTGGACGTGGGGCCAGCTACCCCACCTTGTAAAAATCACTAGATAGCTACAGAAAACACAGCCAGGAAAATTCATAATTTGACATCCGAGGAAGAAGAACCCAACAAGGAGGGACTCATGGCAAGAAAGTGGGGAGACAGTGGAGAGATCTGGTAAAGATCGCCTTGGATAGGTAGGATTGGAAGGTCTTGGTTGTGGACCTATGCCTCCATAGGGGCGAACGGTGAAGAAGAAGAAGTATAATGTAGTCACTCATTTGCCTTTGGATCCATTTTGAAATAATCTTTAGAGGACTACTTTAATATCAACTATTAAGAAGCCAAGATATGCAATATTGATTATGCAATTAAAATATCGGATACGAAATAAAATATAAAAAAATTGATTAAGAACGGGAAATATCAAATAACCAAACTAAAATATGCAATATTACCGGTAGTAAAAATATCTAAAGGGACAAAAATTGTATGTTAGATGACAGTAAAGGAATATTTAATAGAACTAAAATAAAACATCGCTATAACAAGTGAAAGAGCTCGTCACGATACCAAAAAATAGATAACAATCTTTGATCACGAAGACACATAAAAATTCTCAACAAATCGTGTTAATTAACAGCTCTTCTACCAGACTATTCTTCTAAACGACCCAATTATGTAAAATATATCAAGCTTAGTATGTGTTCGCTTGAGTTGTTTATGTGATTCATCAGACTGAATATTTGATTCTACCTGCGTCTATCTTGTCCTTAAGGAAGCGACTGTTTGAATATAAATAGTTGATGTTACTAGATGATTAATGGTTACACAGCTGTTCTTTGATTCTGCATAATCATGTCAACAATATTTTGTTTACGATACTCAGAATAAGCAGCAATTTGATATACATTATCCTATATAATTATGTGGTCCGACGCTCCGTGCCTTCCTTCGGGAGACTACACACAATCTGCATGTGATTGTAGCATTCAGCGACTTATAGCTAACTGCTAGCTTCGGGGTCAGCGTAAGAACAGAGCTGACCAAGACTCCTCTCCACCTCCCCCTGGCGGCTCTGGAAACTACCATGTAGTCTGGCTAAGTTTGTGGAGATTGAAGGAGAAGCTAACCCGGTACTTGAAAAAGGCTATGCTGAAGTCGGACCGAAAAGTGCAGATATCACAGCTCATGCTGAAAAATGCAACAACGCGCATTAGTTTTCTTGACTGCATCCTGATATAACCAACGGGAATAGGATAACTAGCAGGGAAGAAGAAAAAGTATAGAATTATAATGAATAGGTTAAATTTATCAGCTAAGATTGAAAACAAAACGCGATATTTGAATCCAGAACTGAGAGAGAAAAAATTAATATAATTCAGTCTTTGCTGTACTAGTAAGAGAGAAACATAGTACATATTAGAGAAGCTGTTAGATATAACTATTATGGAAGAAGGCATTCCGGCAAAGAGAAGAAAAGGACGACCACGGAGAAGATGGATTCAGATGTGACTTATGATTTGATCAGACGGGGGATATCTAGCCTATAAAAGACATTCTAAAGTACTGTTAGTGTGGCCAAGTTTTGCTTAGGACATTTTATTGAATGATGAGGATTATTAGTGAAACACGTCTTCATAAATACAAACGTTTCGACAACTAAGACTTTATCAGGTCACAACAACACAAACAGTGTAAACATAGAAAGTAATTACAACATAAACAAACTATAACCTTTTTGGGCCGTGATGGAGAAAAAGACACAGTTCATGATATATCTGATTCATTATTTTAAAGATCTACTATCTGGGTAAGCTACGTAGATAGCAGCCCTATCTCACGATATTGCATTCACTGCCTAGAGTTGGAGCCTTTTGGTTTCATATAAAGCGGTCGAAGTCAAGGCATGGAAATACGAGGGCACAAATGAGTGAAAACGCGTGTTACCTAGGTGGTGGAAATAGTTTGGTCCTGAGCAGAACTTTGCCACACTTACATTCCTTTTGTATTTCTCTCTCATAAGCCAGATGTCACGCTTGTGCAGCCGTCCTGCTCAATTCATCAGTTACATCCTGAATCCATCTTCCCGTAGTCTTCTCTTCTCCACTTCGCCGGGATGCCTTCTTCCATGATGGTATTCTCTAAACTTTCGTGTCTTTTTATATGTCCAAAATATTTCAATCTTCTCATTCGTACCTTTAGCATTAGCAAGTTTTCTTTGATTTTGAGTTCTTTGTTGATAGACCTATTTGTTTTTATCTCTATCCTTAATATACTGATGACTCTTCTGTAACACTTTTGTTCTAAAGACATATTATGTCTTATCACTGCCTTGTTAAATGACCATGCTTCAGATCTATGTGTTGCCACTGGAAATATGCATACTCTTAGTATGCTGATCTTTGTTTTCCTATCAGTTAAATTTCATACCGTTTTTAGTTGTTTAATTTCTTCGTAAATCCATGTTTGTTTCTCTTTTAATTTCCTTAATCACATTGTCAACTTTTGCTAGCAGTGAACCAAGATATTCAAAACTATTCACATTTTCTATTTGACCTCTGTTGATAAAAATAAATATGCTTTATAGACAAGTTCTCAAATATATGGTATATTAGATGACGTATAGTTATCGATACATATTGAACTCCCCCGCCTTCCATTTTCGTTTTCTTCGTCGGTGTAGAAAAGATTAAAGTCATTGTGTCCTCTCGCATGTCGTAAATAAGCTGACAGAGGGCTGGTGACCTCGAACTGTAAGAAAAATGCAATTACAGAACCAGAAATCAAAACTGTTCATAAATTATGAGAAATTGTGTTTGTTTCTGCTTTCTGTATCCTCGAGCGAGATGTGGACTGATGATAGCAGTAAACAAGTTGAAGATGGATAGGCTGAGCGACTTAGATTTCTCAGTGTTATATCGACTGTTCGATGATGAGATTAATATTGATATTCAATCTATCCAGCGATTTCAGGAGTTTGAATTTACATTTTGTACAAGGAGAACTGGATGTCTGAGGGCCAGATTGAGGAGTGTGCTTCTTCAGTGTGCCAAGGGAAGCATCAGTATATATAAACTACTTCTGTTTGAGAGACTCAGCACCTATCAGTCTTCCCAGAATGTGTAATCGAATCAGTAACCAATAACCTTCTTCTTTATCATCCTCTGCTTTCTCTTTCTCTTTCTACTCTGCTTGTTTTAAATTCTTCCCTAATCTTTTTACACTTTTATTTTTCCCTGTTCGCTATAAGACAACCACTTTATTATATTCATTTTTTGTGACTTTGGAGAGATTGAAACAAAAGTCAGTATTATCTACAGAATAAACTGAGTCACGTGACAACATAAATGTAAACATAAATCCAAATATAAGCAAAACACACAGACACGCACGCACGCACACACGTACACACACACCACCCACCACCATCATCATTAAATAGCTTGTCCTGAGCAGAACTTTGCAGCCCCAAAAGTTCTTCGAAATTTCTCTCTCTCATAGGCCATATGTCTTGTCTCTGCAGTCGTAATGTTCAAACCATCAGTTACATCCGGAATCCATCTTCTCTGTGGTATTCCTCTTCTTTTCTTTGCCGGCATGCCTCCTTTCATGATGGTCTTCTCCAGCCCTTCACTTCTTTTTATATGTCCAAAATATCTCAATTTTCTCATTCGAACTTGTAGCATCAGTCAGTTTTCTTTGATTTTGAGTTCTTTCTGGATAGACAACCCACCATAATTTTATTATATATATATATATATATATATATATATATATATATGTATATTTATAAGAAGCATGTGACATCAAATTGTATAACTATATGATACTATTGTACTTTCTATTTATTTAGAGTCTTGATATACTTTGCATCTCAAAACAATGCTAATATTATTTGAGCATATCCCTGCTTTCAATTCATAAGTCCCGTCACAATATCTGTTTTTAGCTTCATCTCATCAACATACATTTTTCTGGCCACATTCGACCAAAAATAAGCGTTCCCGTGAGATCTGTTAACATCTCCATCTGTTGTTGGACGAGACATGGCGGCTGATATCTGTCTCCCGTATCAGATTGTTCTGCTTCTGTTTCTGGGAATAGTAGAAAGCGTGTCTAGCCTTGTTGGTAGCGACAAATAGTTTAAAAAAAACCAATTCCTGTTGAAGTATTATATATCAGTACGGACATAAACATGTCCAGAACTGGGGCAAGGGAAGCAAAAATGTCAAAATCGTCACATAAAATGTAATATTACTTTCTCACTACAAGTTCATTTGTGTGAAATATTTTATAACTAGGCTACTGATATCTTCTAGAATGTCTTATATAACTAGACTACTGACATCTTCTAGAATGTCTTATATAACTAGACTACTGCTATCTTCTAGAATGTCTTATATAACTAGACTACTGCTATCTTCTAGAATGTCTTATATAACTAGGCTACTGCTATCTTCTAGAATGTCTTATATAACTAGGCTACTGCTATCTTCTAGAATGTCTTATATAACTAGCTCTGATATCTTCTAGAATGTCTTATATAACTGGGCTACTATATTCTAGAATGTCTTATATAATGCTACGACATCTTCAGAATGTCTTATATAACTAGCTATTGATATCTTCTAGAATGTCTTATATAGAAATAGTTCGTCCATGTGGTACCGGGGCTAGGAAGGGAAGCAACGAATAGTACCACTGCGACCTACAAGACATGTCGTAGGGGGCAACTGATGTAGGACCTAGGGAAGCTACCCTAGTAAATAAAAGCATCGCAGAAATCGGATGTGCTGGCCTATTTGTAGGCCCATAACTTCACAACCTACAATTGCATTTAGGCTCAGATTACATACAAATCACACAGAGTAGTTAAGAAGTGGTCGATATGGATTGTTCCAAGAAGAAAAAGATAAAGAAATAGTGAGGGACAACCGTAATGAAAATGTATGAGTAAAATTCATGTTTGAAATCTTGTTTCTGTTATTCATTATACACGAATAACAAAACAAAGGTTTCGTGCTCAACCGTTTCGAGACAATAGTTATATGTGCATCATGTTATGGTTTATGTTGAATATGTATACATTATAATTTTGGTAGCTTCATTAACAGCCTTCTTTAGCTGATGTTTGATATGATTCTTCTTCTACTTCTTTGAACTCTCAATATCGAATACTTGTTAACCACTCTTTGTCATTTGTATGGGATCTGAGCCTAAGAGCGATTGTACGTTGTGCCAGTTATGCGCCAACAAGTAGGCCAGTACAATCGATCTCTGCGATTTTTTTTTTTACTATGGTATCTTCTCTAGGCTCCTAACTTAGTCGTCTTTTACGACATGCCTTATAGGTCGCAGTGTTACTATTCTTTGCTCCTCTTGTGGGTCCCGGCAACTCACGGGCGCTTCTTCTTTTAATTATCTTAATTCCTATTCCCCTCTTGTACGCCGTAAACATAGATACATGCCATAGGGAGTCAAAATAAAAAATTTATGCAGCTGGTATGCTAACTTGTACATTTGTCTAACGTCCGTTTGAATTCATAGAAGACGAACCAAAAACAAAAGATGATACCTACTGGAATCAATGACAATACAGAATCTTTCTTCTTCTTCTTTTGTCGTCACACTGATACCGGGTTGTTTCGCCTCAGGTGTGTCGTGGTTTTCTGTTTTGTCTTGCGCTGTTCTGGTGGCTTGTGTGATTGTTATCTTTGCTCTTTCACAGGATTCTGCTAAGCCATCTAACCATCTTTTCCGTGGTCTTCCTCTTGCCTTCTTTCCCGATGTTCTGTTGTAGAAGACTCTGTATACTGTGAAGTTTGGATGCATTCTTATTAAGTGGCCAAACCACTTCATTTTTGTTTATCTATGTAATTCAAGCACGGTTTTGTGCCAACCTTCTTTCTTATGTTGATGTTGGTGATTCTGTCTTTTCTTGTGTTGTTGGTAACTTTTCGATGGCAACGCATTTCATGTAGTTATTTGTGACTGCGCTTTGCTCATGTCCATGTTTGGCTCTGAAACGTAGGTATAAAATGCTGTTGATCTTTAAGTAGTAAATGATTGTCTCATAAATGATTGTCTATAATGATTGTCTCATATAATGACTTCTAAATGATTGTCTCATTAAATGCTTGTCTCATAAATGATTGTCTCATTAAATGCTTGTCTCATAAAATGATTGTCTCATTAAATGATTGCCTCATAAATGATTGTCTCTAATGATTGACTCATAAATGATTCTATAAATGGTTGTCTCATAAAATGATTGTCTCACAAAATGATTCTCATAAAATGGTTGTCTCATAAATGATGTATCATTAAATGGTTGTTCATAAAATGATTGTCTCATAAAATGATTGTGCCATAAAATTATTGTCTCATAAAATGATTTCTCAAAAATGACTGTGAAGTACTCAGTAACAGTCATGATGTGAAATATTTAAGAATTCTTTTCTTAGACAGTTATAATAAGCTTATTATATGATAGAAAACTAGTCACGACAGAGATGAAGTGTCTACGCAGAATTCTGGGTGTAACAAGAAGAGACCTGTTGAGAAATGAAGACATCAGGATAAAAGGGGGTACAACATCAGTACTAAACTTCATCAAGAAACAACAAATTAAATGGTTCGGGCCACATAAGCAGATTACCAACAGACAGTGTACCTCAAAGAGCTATGTTATTCCGATACAATGGATACAAATCAAAAGGCTGACCACGCAAAAGATGGACCTCAGAGATAAGAGAGGCGACGAAAGATACTATTTATTTAGTGCACACAAAAGCCTGTTCTAGAAATCTCTTCTTATCCTGACGCTATGATGCAAAACAGGAATAGAGAAAAGGACAAAAAAAGAAAAGAATACGCTTATTATTATTTTGCTAAATGTATACGATACAGTAAACGTTTCTACCTAATCGATTTTATCAGGGACACTTTTGGCAGTATCTGTATTCTGCACTTCAGGGATATAATGTTGTCTCTGTCTGTTTATAAAGTCGTACGTCACTTCATTACAAATCAGTTTCTTCACAAACATCCACGGAATAAAAAACCGCGCCCTTTATCTAATGTCATTTGGTGTAGTTAAAACATGCATCAGTCGTAGCCTTTCAACTTTCACCTTTACAACTTTGTTCTCACGCTGTCTTTTCCAGCAGTGTCAGTGCTATATATTCAACAAGATGATATGTAACAAAAGAAGCATGTATATAACATTTTTTTGTACTTGATTATTGACATGAACTCAAGAAACAAACAACAATGATAACGTTGCACATAGCGATGTGAAATTATATAGGTTGATAAAAGTTGTGTGTAAATATGGGCGTCCACGGACATTTTTACAGGAGAAGGAGGAATGCATTTTAAAAAGTTATTTTCCAGAGAAGAAGGGAGGTACTTTCCCTCCTTGCCGTAACGTATGAACACCGATGTGTGTAAACCCCAATTATGAGTGGTGTGGAGGGAGGGGGAAACTAGATTGTAGGATTGATAGAGAAAGAAATATTTACTAAGCAATAGCCAGTAGGAGAGCCGCGGTAGCGTAGTTGTTAGTGAACTCGCTTCTCAAGGCTAGTGGTCCGGGTTCAAATCCAGCAGTGGGCGTGGAATTTTTCCCGACCGCGACGGCTCTCAGGTCGACCCTCAAGACATCCTCTGGGAAAGTAAAGGCGGCCGGCGTGATGTTGATCACATTACCCATCGTGTGCCGACGGTCATTGAGCGACACAGGCCTAACACTGTATTGTCCTATATACCATGAGGTATGAAAAGGTTGCTTTAACTCTTAACCATTGGCAGGTTTTTAAGGTTTTTCGATATTTTTGATGCCCTGCTCTATATTTAGCAACCATACAAATTCTTTGCATTGAAAATAGGCATGTTATATATAGTTGGAAAGCTAATTGAATGGGCTATCGGGATATGTGGTTTTAACATAAGTGTGATGTAATTTATGATATCCGTGACCTACTTATGGAAAGTCTAAAAATAGATTATTCTACAAATGACAAACTTTTTTTACAGTCACAAAGAAGGAAAAAAATAAGTATGATGAATATAATGGAATCTTTTATTAAGTCTTTTAAAGTTTTCATATTTGCAAACCATATATGATATTAAACATGTTTGGAAAATATGAAAGGCAGTAATCATGAAATTTATAATATTCAATATTTTCATATTGTAAAGAAAAAAGTCAATAAATATGGCCTTCAAGAGAAAATGATGCCGAATTGGTCTAGTAAGCAGCCTATAAAGAACTAACACTTATAGTATCATACATAAACATTAAATAGCTATATAATTTCTAAACATTGCAAGTAAAAGATAGTATTGAACAAAATATGATTACGCAATGATATTTGATAGACAAAATAATCAGGTAAAAAGTTATCGGGCATCTTGCAAACAGAGTCAAAGTGACACAGGCACAGAATGTTCATCTGACCCAAGCATAGATATGTCAAGAATCACTGGTGTCTTCATCAGGATAGTAATCTGAGTTATTATAATCCGTTTTATCACATATTTGGGGATTTTTGGCTGGAGCAATTTTGGCGTTTCTACAAAATGGGAAATGAGGTGTGCTCCAGTCAACGAGATTAGACATCTAAAAATATATAATTAATTTTTTTAAATTTTTTATTAGATTATCATATGTTCTGCTTTAGATAACATAAATTTTACCAACTTAAATGCAAAATGAATACAAAATTATGGCCATTTAAATTGGCATGTTGCATCGATCATAAATGATCTAAATCCCAATATCCCAATGGTTAAGGGTTAAGGAAAGGATAGCCAGTAGACAGTGCCGTGTGGTATATTTTCTCAATATGATGCAAGTATTTCAAATGCCGCCCCTTAAAAGCTTTTTCATTAAAATAACCTTCGTTTGAAATTTGTTATTTTGCTGCTTATGCCGCTCCCCTTTACAGTGCCATCTGATGCGGCTGCCTCTCTGTATCATAGCACTGCACGGCCCTGCCAGTAGGATGGCTATACCTAACTAGTCATATATCTCTCTCTCTCCCTCTCTTACAAGTCTCTTTGACTAAGTCGTTAAGCCGTTACCTTGCGTTCTGAAGATCGCAGTTTCGAATCTGGACCGCGACGCTCTGTTCATGAGTGCATTTCTTCCCGAGGTGTATACGATTGTTGCAGGAGTTATGGGATGTGTGCTTTATGCAATAATCTCGGCAGGTGGCGTCCCATTTCTGCGGAGAGGTTCCGAGACATATGGGATAAAACCCAGATTTACTATCCATTCTGCCACACCAGCTGGTGATGTCGGTTATCCACATCACTTCACAAAGCTTTGTTAGCCACATTAATTACAACATCAATAGACCAATATTACAGTCACATAAAGTATATACAATTCAACCAAACAATTCAGTAGCCAGAAATCAGCAATATTATGTAATTTTTGGACGACAGAACATATTATTTTTTATTCTTGTCCGTTTGTTCATGCTTCTCAAGGGGGTACACAAACATCCTTAACAGTTTCTTTCCTTACAGAGAGCCATTACCAACATATTAAAAATTGCGTATAATAATTATTTTTACAGAAGTGTATTGTCTCCAAACACTGATAACGTCCGTCATCCGTCTTTCACTATAGATCCTCTAACTATTCTTCTGTTACTTCTTTGAATAAATTAGTACCACAATTCTATATTAACGACGCCACTTTGGTTTGTTCTGAAAACGATACTTTCTTCGTTGTGTCACTAGCGAGGTAGCGATATATGTGCCTATGATTTCTACTCATCTGTTTTCTGTACGACAATTTTGAAACTGAATTCGAGTTCCATTTTCGATCCTTACTAATTTAGCTATTCTGGTTTGCCGTAGCCTGTTAACAAGTATACCAAGGAGTAGATTTTTCACAGCTATGGTACTTTGACTCTGATGTTGATTTCCGTTTTTTATCCACTGCTTCATATGATTCTCTATGTTACGTAATATTAGCACTCAAGTACTTCAGAGTCAAGTCTGCATGTTCTCTGTGTTTCTTATACTTCTAGTTATTATGTAATATTAGAGTGCAAGTCTGCATGTTCTCTGTGCTTCTTATACTTCTAGTTATTATGTAATATTAGAGTGAACGTCTGCATGTTCTCTGTGTTTCCTTATGATTCTCTTTATCTAATATTATCACTCAAGTACTACTCAACGACTTATCAGACGAAAAGAGACTAAATCAACAAGTCCTTATGTGGTCACCAGTTGGGAAAAGAAAACGTGGAAGACCTAAGACCACTCTTCGAAGAACAATCCAACAAGAAAGTAAACTATTGGGATGTAAAACCATAAAAGATCTCCAACTGCTAGCAACGAACCGCATTACATGGAGATCTAAAACCTCTGCCCTATGTGCCGCCTTTGGCACGAAAGGAACAAACAAACTAGCTAACTACTGAATGGAAAGTCTGCGCATTCTCTGTGTTACATATTATTCTCTTTGCTATCTAATATTAGCAGTAAAAATGTGCACACTTTCAGGCTCTCACGTTCTCTGGATTTGCTCTCAAATGATTTGTTTAGCAAATGAAACAAAATAACGTGCAGAACAAAATCTAAAATAGATTCCAAAGATATAACATTGTAGAAAATAGAATATTTAAAACGGTATAACATGTGTAAAGACCAATAAGCAAAGACGAAGTACATGAAATTAAGCATATGATTGCAATTTTTTCCTCCAGACACAGGAGGTGTAGTTTATTTCAAGCTCTGACACAATTTACTGTCTGAAAATCCTAATCTATCTTCTACAAATAATCCCTTTTACAAATCTGCTTAACGATGTGAAACGTACGACAAGGGTAGGAATGTATTTGTTATAGAAAAACAATGCAAATAGTTATTGCAATCGTTACAGCTTAGCCTCAGAGTTTCACATATGTAAATTGTGCAATGTATGTTCACAGACATAACATTGCAAGTTTAGTTTTGAATCCTGTTTATTCTTATATATCTCGAAACTGAGCTAATCGTTAGAATCATAGCAGCCATTAATATTAAGATATTTATATCACCCTAGATAGTCCAGAATGCGAGAAAAATAGTGAAGTGGTCAGTCACTTAGCCAAACTATTGAACTAAAGTGAACCATCCATTTCTTTATATATCCATAGTCCTAACTCAATCCATATCTTTTTTTGTTAGTATGTTTTCGATGTCTATTTATTTTTTATTTCAAACGATTTCTTATGAGTGCGAGAAAGATAGTGAAGTGGTTAGTCACTTAGCCAAACTATTGAACTAAAGTGAACCATTTCTTTATGTATCCTTAATTCTAATTAATATCATATCTTTTCTGTTACTTCATTTTCAATGTCTGTTTCTTTTATATTACCCACCTTTTTTCTTTTTCTTATGTGTACGGTTTAGAATGACCACTTTTTAATCTTTTTTTTTTTTTTTTTATTTGAGGAAATTAGCGACGGTACGATTTCAGGCCTCAGTAATATAGTAGAACTCACGATACAAGATATGTATATGCTCAGTGGCGACTCGTCATTAAGGGACAGTGGGGCCAGGCTCCACCAAAAATAATGTGTAACGTGTATTTTTTATTTTATAAATTGAAATATAACCAAATTCAAAACCATGACTGTTCCGAACATTTCTGTCTGGCCCCACCAACAAAAATGAGCACGAGCCGCCACTGTATATGCTACAACGTAGGTGGTTGTGTCTAATTTAAATTGATCACATTCTTAGAGAAAACTGCTCTGTGATCTGGACCCACTACGGAGGTCTTACGAAGGCGACAGTCATATTTAGTACAGCAGAATCTAGATGTGTGTGTTGATGCAAGAAACATCTGCCATGAACAACATTCAGGATGATCCACTAATCTGCATCAACTTCCCAGATATAGTCCAGTGCCTGGAATACTGCATAATGGTAGCAGTTAGTAGTGAGAGAGAATGGACGTAAAGCTAATGGTGGATGGTATATATTATTTCTTCTGGCACGTTTTATGAAAGCAAGTTGTTTTAGTCTGGTTTCACCAGTTAGTTCTCTGCCAGTTTTTATTTTTAGAAACTGTAAAGCTGTTCAGGGTTTCCCTGTTCAGTTTTTCTTTCATGAACACTTTGTCTTCCAATTCAGTGCCTGCTCTGGCATTTTTGATACTTTCTTCTCAGAGTATGCCCAGTATATCTCCATCTTCTCTTTCCAATAACAGTTGATACTAGTGGTGCACCAGACGCTCCGTTGCATCTCTTAGCTTTCTCCCTATTTATGTTAATTATTTTTTTGCAGATATTATTTTCAACCACATTCAAGTTACTTTATATATCTTTAGTCATTTAAAAAATCTCACTGGCATTTGTTAGGATTGACACAACATTGGAATTGAATATTTGTAAATTAGTTTTTTTAAACTACTTATCTTGGATTTCCACATTTTATTTAGACTTTTAAAAGTTGATGTTTCTTTTAAAAGTCGCAGTATAATTTATTTTTAACATCACATGGACAGTCAAAATTGCTATCAAAATATGCGAACTGCTCTGTTATTGTTATAATTTTAGATTCAATCGTTTTATCCGCATTAATTGTTTTTTCATTGCTTATTCTGCAGTCCAACGTATGATGCTATGGATGATGTTGTCTGTTTCTTTTGCATAATTTAATTGTTTTTACATAACAAGACAATATCATCTGTAAAATTCAAATCAACTAGTTGACAATTTTTACCAAATAGAAACCAATAGAAATGACATGACACTGCTGAAATCTTTAATTGTTTGAGCCGTTGTTGGAATGCGGAGAACAGAATGACAGTGATATATTTGGGAGGGAAACATTACGAGATGAACAGAGAAGCACTTGACAGAATGCATAATCATGTCAAGAAACAGGAAGTGCTGAAGATCACGTACAGCTGAACTGCTATAAAGATGGAACACTTAATTAATCCAAATATTTCTCAAGTTAAAGAATAAATTTTGATATTTAAGTAAAACAAATAATTTAAAAAGAATATGTTATCCCAAGAACTTTAAATTGTGTCAAATGTCAGTAAATCGTGTACCGTTTTTTAAAAGTATCTTAAATCTCCAGACAACTGGAGGAAGACAAACATAACTCGGGTGCAAGCGGAAGAGTTATAGACAGGACTGTCACTCTGAACGTTATTACGTTGACTAACCGAACAGAAGACTCAGGTGGTGATTTAGATTCTATGTCCATGTCCTCACAGTAGGAATTTGTAGTCAAACGTCTTGTTGCTAGAATTGAACTCTACGGGGTGTAGAAAATGTGTCACTAACCAACACGGGACTGAAACGTGTCAGTCTTTGCGCTCTGGTGGGTATAATGAAGATGATATCGAAGCACTTATGAACAAATTAGTATCGGAATATGTGAACTGTTCTGTTATTGTTATCATTTTGGATTCCGTCGTTTTAGCTGCATTAATTGCTGTTTTTCATTACTTATTCTGCAGTCCATGTCCAATGAGGATGATCTAACGAATAACAAACTAAACATACGACGTGGAAGATGTACAAGGAATGAAATAATCTGTAATAACTTGAAAACTTGCACGACGTGAAGAAATTGACAGTTTATACTATATAGAGCTCTGAAACTTGACAACAAATTTCAGAGCAATAGTCGTCTTCTTCTTTGCGTTTGTTCTTTACAACCAATTATAATCACTCTTTGTGATTTGTTTGGTCTTCGTCAAGAACGTGTATACGTTGCATATTGGTTTGGTAGGCTCCTAAACGCATAGACTTCTACATGTTTAGGACTTGTGCATCCGATTTCATCCTAACCTCCTTAGCCGCCTCTTACGACATGCGTGGCAGGTAAGAGAGGTTCTATTCTTTACACCCCAAATTTGGGCTCCGGTAACTACTTGGACGAAAGCAATAGTGTAAATGTACTATAGTCTGTCCATTAATTCGTGAGCACGTTTGAAATTGATTTTCTCGAAAACTACCTGTTGGATCTCAGTGATTTTTGCATGCAGCCTTAGAATATCCATGACGCTAAAATAAAGCTAACCAGTAGTCATAGATGCTACGGATTTTGCACATCGGCGAATTCCTTTGATCTTTTATGACAATTGCAAATACGGGGGCTCAAATTTTAGATTTTACAGTAATCCCTAGAATTTGTCCATGTCAATTCTATTCATAGGTGTATCTCCATATTAACTTGATAGGTCAAGTAATTAAGTGTGTTGCCCTTTATGTGCACTCGTGAACTTGGATACAATATGCAACAGTTAGTCCTCCCCTTCGGTCACCATTAGACCCTAGGGTGTCTTAACTTCACCACAAATTGTATGATGGTAGACGCATTTGGATATGGAAATTTATACGTTGCTTTTTCTCAGTCTGTAATCAAAATATGATTTGTATCATCCCGAATCTGACGATTCCATGAGGTTGATAATTGTTACTGGCTGGACAAATTGTAATCCATCTCGGTGCCAGTACTCGTCTTCCTCTCGGAGCACATGTTCAACACACTTCTTCCAGAACTGCATGTCTATCATTGAGAGGGACTCACGTGTCAGAACTTCAACATCACACATTTTAAACGTCCTGTTCTGTTCGGCAACTTGCCCTTTTACTTTAGCCCAGACAAGCTCTATCGGATTGAGGTGAGCATGATATGGAGGTAGTCGCAAAGACGTGTGGCCGTATTCCGCAATGATTTTGTCAATATGAAACACCTTTGTCTTATTTGTCATCCTCACCAGGTGCAACAACTCGGGTTTCAAATATGTATCATCGAAGCTGACATTTTCCTTAGCAAGCCAAGTCCTAATTTGATCTTTTGTATTTGATGCAGTTGGTACTTTGTCTTCCGCTGATACTGCGTTGTGATAGGATGCATTATCCATTACCAAGCATGATGGTCTGTTTAGAATTGGAAGTAGATCTTTCTTCATCCAGTGCCTGAAAATATGTCCATTCATTTCTGTGTGGTAGTCCCTACCGTCGGTACTTTTGATTGGAAAATAAGTCCAGCGTCATGGACAAGACCTTCTTCACTGCTTCCTGCATGTGTTAGTATAATACGCTGGCCTTTGCTGCTTGGTATTTTTCTTTTCTGTTCACCGTCTACTGATTGCCATTCTTTAGCATTGGTGTGGTGAGCATTGACCCAGGATTCGTCCAAATATACAATATCATAGCCTTGCCTCCGCCGCTCACTGATCTGCCTCAGGTATTTACTTCGGGCAGCAATTAAATGTGGCTTTTCACAAATAATATTCCTGCCGCCTATAGTTTTTCTGAAGGTGAAGCCGGGGGCTCTTACAATTTTCCATAGAGTACTTTTAGAAATGTCTATGCTGCAATCTGATTGCAGTTTTAATTTCAGTTTCCTGAGAGTAACAAGTTGATTTGTCGCAAACATTTTCAAGAGCTCCCGTCTTATGACATCTATGTCAAAGTCGTCAATTGTTCTTTTCCTTCCTTGCTTGACATTAGTGCACTTTGTGTCCTGTTTAATCCATCGGAAAAAGGATTCTCTATTCAGACCAAGCGCCAGTTGCGTTCGTTTCTCAGGGTTATGAATATCGCAATATAGATGACCTCTCTTAGATTCCCTACGGATGTGTTGGTATAGTAAAACTGTAACCTTCTGCATTGTTATAAATGTGCACTTCAGACTCATTATGAATGTGATATCAATGTCAGTTTTGATAAGCCAACAAATATGATACAATAGCTTCATACAAATAGCGAGATACACCTATAACTATACAACGGTATCCCAATTATAACGTCATATGCTTTCCGCGTTCAAAGTCGACTGGTTTCGGTGCACGGGAATTCCCGTGAAATTGTTGTTTACTCACGATATTTCAATGTTACCATAATGTATTTTTAGAACATCGAAATAGGGGGAAGACTGCAGTAAAACTTGGTAAATAGTGAAACACGTACAAACAAAGTACTATAGTTTTACAAAATACATAAACAGTGACGATAAACAGCAACGTTTCGACCAACAAGGCCTTTATCAAGCAAACGAACAGGAGTGACAAATTAAAATGAAACACAAATGGACGACCAAATACCAACGTATCTAAGGAAAATCTGGAATAAAACGAATAACGAAATAAATGTAACACAAAAACACACATAAAAACTAGAAATAGAAGGGAAAAGAAACAATGAAACATCTAGTAAATATATAACTTGAATACATGCAACATATACCCATATAGATTATAAAGCATATTCTTCTTAGTACTTTCTCTTTCCATGCTTTATAATATATATGGGTATATGTTGCATGTATTCAAGTTATATATTTACTAGATGTTTCATTGTTTCTTTTCCTTCTATTTCTAGTTTTTATGTGTGTTTTTGTGTTACATTTATTTCGTTATTCGTTTTTATTCCAGATTTTCCTTAGATACGTTGGTATTTGGTCGTCCATTTGTGTTTCATTTTAATTTGTCACTCCTGTTCGTTTGCTTGATAAAGGCCTTGTTGGTCGAAACGTTGCTGTTTATCGTCACTGTTTATGTATTTTGTAAAACTATAGTACTTTGTTTGTACGTGTTTCACTTTTTTTAGAACAACGCGTCTGTGTACCGTAGATCTGTTACTATTGTGTACAATCCGGTGAGTTTGATTTTAATATAACCTGAAGAAGAAATATTTCAAACTACATCAAATTTTCTTGGAAAAAATATTTCTCTAGCGTCATGGATATTCTAAGGCTGCTTGCAAAAATCACTGAGATCCAACAGGTAGTTTTCGAGAAAATTAATTTCAAACGTGCTCACGAATTAATGGACAGACTATAGTGTTCGTAAAACTAGCCATTGTTTTCAAAATACAATTATCGTAGAATACTGATCAGGAAGAAAAATTGTTATCTATATTATACAGAATATAAATACCACAGAGACACATGCGTATGCAGACACGCACTCACATGTTTAGAACGCACAGACACCCACACTCACACATATATACATACATTTGTAGAGAAATATATTGTAAGGACATTCTAGTTAGTATGGTAATACGGAGAAAACCAAGTGCAGTAGAGCTGTTAGACGACTGAGATGTTGAATCTTTTATCCAATCACAATATAAGTAAAATTAAATATATGAACAATACACATCGATTCAAGTTGGAGAGAATAGTACCTCACTGATAAAATTAAATCATAAAAAGACGAAGATGGAAGTGGATTTTGCATGCATGTTGTATGCCAGTATTGGCAGTACTGGTATGTTGTTTACCAGTATTGACACTGACAAGGACAGCTCTCCAATTAACAGTTATCTGATGGATAGGAAAGGAAGGTCTGGACGGCCAAGGAAAACATGGAAAATTGTGGAAAGACAGTTGAAAGATTTTGATCTGATCTCTGTCTCTCTCTTTCTCGCGATCACCGACCAGACCGATGTACCAGACCTCCCCATAAATTCTATTCATGTGGAAATCTGATTCATGCAGCCACAGCATTGGTGTGTTTTACGTCACATCTTCAGCACCATTTGGATCTCTGGTGCTTATTCTTCGGCGATGTCTCCGCTTTCAGCTAGCGTTTACTCGGTTCGCTCTCCGTTCTGTAGATATTTAGTTTTTTATGGTGTGGGATAGCTAGCCCCACGCCAAACCTCCTTAGACGCCTCTTACGACATGCGTGGCAGGTAACAGTGGTTCTATTCTTTACACCCCAATTTGGGCCCCGGTAACCACTCAGGCGTTGGTCTGATCTGGGAAACTTTTGATAGAAAGGCGACAGAAAGGCAACAATGGAAGTCACTTTTGTTGACCTTACGTATCAAACGGAACACGAAGGAAATAAGTATCAATATATATATTAAATTAAGTAGTCTTCTAGTCTCTTATTAAGTAACTCACTTATTAGCTCACCAAAATTATCACTAACTCACTTAATCATTCATTAATTTATTAATTTATTAATTTATTCAACTCACTATCTCTCTCACTTCCTCTAGCAAGAAGTCACCAATTCACACATATTTGCATTCCCTATATCACTCACTTCACTATCGCACTAAAATTGACCCTTTTCCCTACTCACTCACTTCCCAACTTACCTGCTCTATGACATATATATATATATATATATATATATATATATATATATATATATATATATATATATATATATATATACATATATATATATACATATATGAAGTGAATCTATCTATTGTACTCACCTGACTAATCTCAGAGACGACGCTCAATGGCATGACCAGAACGGCTACCATCAGATCAGCAACGGCTAGAGATAGGATGAGATAGTTGGCAACATTATGTAGAGACCGTTCCAAGATAACAGCAGCAATAACGAAACAGTTACCGATGATGCAGCATAGGACAAACAAGCCAAGTATGGTGCTAGTTACAACAAGATGTTCCTCGCTGTACACAGTCAAAGACCAACTTTTGTTGCTGGTATCGTTGCTTGTGATGCTGTTGTTATTAGTTTCGGCCGGATTGCTGTAGTTGAGTTGCGGGATATCCAGGTTGTGACTTGTCTTGTTGAAGACGGATACACCTAGATCAACTGATGTTGATGAACCGAGACTTGCAGTGCGAATCAAATGAGTGCTAGTTGTGAAGTTTATCATTGTGCCTGTGTTACATTTCACGGCAGTTTTCTTATTGAATTCAACAGCTTACATTTCATTGTTGTTGTTCTTGTGTTCAACGGTTTATATCTCAATGTTGCTATTCTCGTTGTAAAACCGTATGCTTATCGTATTTGTAATTCTTGATGGCAATATAAAACTTCTCTAGATCACTATTCCTGTGTATAGCAGCTAACATTTTAATGTTGTTACTCTGTGATGAATGCGGCGTTCCGCAAGGGACATGTTACTACTTGACTCTTGATGGCACCAGGTTACATCTTACAGTTGATGTCCTTGTGTGCATAAGAAACAATCTCATAGTTGTTTTTCGTGTATTGAAAACCTGATATCTTAATGATTCTTCTCTTATAGGACCCATATTACATCTGACTTTTGATATTCTATTTGGCAACAGCTTAAATTTCAGAATTATTACTTTTGTTGTTCACAACTTACACACAACAACTGCTCAAGCTGTCAGCAACTTAAATTTCACAGTTGCTTTTCCCGGATTGAACAGTTTACATTTAAAACTAATTCCTACCGTTTTTAGCAGCTTAAATTCAACATATGTGTCCAGAAGTTTACATTTCAACAATTTAAACAACAATATTATATAGTTTATCCAAGCATTTGAAAATAATCCTGTCAACAAACACGAAGTTCTAGATGTGGATTTCCAAGTGTATCAGAAATTTCATCTCGCAGATACTTGAACATGAAATGTGGTAGACGTTACAGTTCCAGTTGACTTCACTTTCAAACTTATTTCTTTTACAGTTATATGTTGAGTGATGTTACTAACCAACCCTACCACAGTTCTCTGTCTTCTGTACTATTTAACCACTTTCTACCACAGATTCCTTATCTTCTGTACTATTTAACCACTTTCTACCACAGATTCCTTATCTTCTGTACTATTTTACCACTTTCTACCACAGATTCCTTATCTTCTGTACTATTTTACCACTTTCTACCACAGATTCCTTATCTTCTGTACTATTTTACCACTTTCTACCACAGTTCTCTGTCTTCTGTACTATTTTACCACTTTCTACCACAGATTCCTTATCTTCTGTACTATATAACCACTTTCTATCACATATCTTTGCCTTCTGTACCTTTTAATCACCTCCTACCACAGCTCTACAACTTATGTATATTTTAACCACATTTTACTACAGTTCCCTCTCTACTGCTGCACTTGTTACCACTGATTATTACAATTATCTAATAATTACACTTTTAATATAATATATAATACATTACATTTTTCTGTTCACTGCCAGTATGGGTAAACGAAATGATACATTTATATTACTGGCTGCACACAGTTCATAAAGTCTAAAGTTACAAAATATAACATATATAATTAAACATATCCACACATGAAGGTTGAAAATATTGATGTCTTCGATTTAGTACGTCTATATATCTGGCATGATGAGTGCATCCTTGCATGTAACATGTCCTGGTTATGTTCGCCCTGAAGTAACGTTCATAAAAGCGTAATCTGTAGAAATAGAAGAAAAATAAAACACAATGTATAAATATAAAAACATATAAGTTAACATGCTGATATAATTATGTCTATTATGTCCATTAAGCAAATATGACAATTATTTGATTAGTAATTCTAAACAAGATTCTCGCTCTGGTTTAACACACCCATGTATTATGTAACGAGCGATATGTTTTATCTGATTGAGTTACCATATGGATTCTTT
This sequence comes from Arion vulgaris, assembly GCA_020796225.1. Taxonomy (NCBI): domain Eukaryota; kingdom Metazoa; phylum Mollusca; class Gastropoda; order Stylommatophora; family Arionidae; genus Arion; species Arion vulgaris. The sequence goes on from CM036753.1 coordinate 74,090,112, forward strand.
GTGTGTACAGTGCATACATGCATTCTTTGTGTGTACAGTGCATACATACATCTTTCTATATCTTCTGTATGTTGTAGTCGACACAAAGGAAATCACATATTATCAATATTCGTTATGGTCTGCAGCTTATCTACACAATATCGACATGATTTAAAGCAGTAGGATTTACTTCATTGCACCGGATTTACCCATATGACTCGGTTCCTTTCCGCAGAAGTGGCAAAATTGGAATTGAACCCGAATCACTAGCCTAAGACGCGAGTACACTAACAACTACACTACTGCGGCTCTCACTCCTTAAAGTATCATATGAAGTAAATGTGGATCTCAGAAATGGCAGAGGCGATAAAAAATAACACGTATGAAGCTCACGTGTAAACGAATTCAGTATCCTATTTAATTGCTTAAACAAAGCTTAAATGACTATTTCTTTTCTTGTTGCGCCGTACTTATATATTAAGCTACTATTAAAATTAACGACTCCTGTCTTACTTCATCCTGACCTCGGTTTTCGATATTATGAGAAAACAAGAGAGTTTGTAACCCATACATCAAATAGGTTAGTTTCGTAACTGTATAGTGCAGATCATACCAGTACGTATTCTGGGTATGGTAGGTTATGGGACTTTTACGAACAGACATTGATGATGGTTTTTGACGCGACTTTTATCATTAAATGCTAGTATAAAGAGACTAAAGACAAAGGATTGATTAAATGTAACCGAATTTTTCTCGCATGGCAAGGTTCTTCTCCACAGAAATAGCACGCCATCTACTGAGCATATTACACAGAGCACGAACTCCGTAGCTCTAGCAGCAATGATAGAGATCTTCAAAAAATGCACATGTGAACAGAATGTCAATGCCCACATTCGAACCCACACACTTTAGACCGCAAAACAAACGTTTTGACCACTTGGTGGCAGAGACTCACAAAATGCTAAGTATGATAAGATGAAGACAGCCCACCAAAAACCTACCATCCTTATCAGGTGTGGGTCTGTTGACATTTATTATCAAGAATCTTTGCAATTCTCTGTTCTCATTGTCGAAGATGAACTCATTTATTGACACTGTGATGGTCAGCTGTCCAGCATCTACTCTTTTTCCCTCGGTTATCTATCCTTTTTCCCTCGTTTATCCTCTATCCTTTTCTCCTCGGTTATCCTCTATCCTTTTTCCCTCGTTTATCCTCTATCCTTTTCTCCTCGGTTATCCTCTATCCTTTTTCCCTCGGTTATCCTCTATCCTTTTTCCCTCGTTTATCCTCTATCTTTTTCTCCTCGGTTATCCTCTATCCTTTTCCCCACGGTTATCCTATCCTTTTTCCCTCGTTTATCCTCTATCCTTTTTCTCTCGGTTATCCTCTATCCTTTTTCCCACGTTATCCTCTATCCTTTTCCCTCGTTTATCCTCTATCCTTTTCCCTCGGTTATCCTCTATCCTATTTCCCTCGTTTATCCTCTATCCTTTTTCTCTCGGTTATCCTCTATCTTTCTTTCCAAATATTTTTTCCGCTCTAACATGGCACTAGAGGGGTTTCTAGGAATAAGTGGTTAAGACGTTTGCCTGTCATTTTAAAGGTTGTGAGTTCAAATCCGGACCGAGTCACACGAGCTATGAGCTATGTTATGTCTTTGTATTACAAGTCCAAGAATCGATGACTGCTTCCTATAGACATTTGTTAGAATGTTTCATCCCGATTCATCTGTTTATGTACATCTATATTTATGCAGCAATCTTAAAACAATGTATTTGATTCCTCAAAATTGACTAATTAAAAAACAAACTATAATTACTGTCTGTAGTCCCATTTTTTTGTGCGGTGTAGGACAGGTGGGACGAGAGACTGAGGAATTTAATGACCGCATGGCTAGTGCAGTCGCCGCAAAGCTGTTCAGGTTAGGATTTTTCATTTATACCCACAACAGAAAAAAGTACTTGGCCTTACTGTGAATTGGACACGGGTCTTCCGAGTGGAAGCCGCGCGGTAATCCATTCGTCCAGACGCTACTCCTCAACATTGACTGCAACATGAAAATCAACACAGACAAAACTGAAGTAACTCGTACATTCGCTACGAAGGAAAGCATTACCCATATCCCCATCGGCAAACATCAATTACAACACGTTAAATACTTTACATATTTAAAGAGCATTTATTTTTCTCCAGAAAATGGAAGAAAAGTAACGATATACAACATAGATGCAATAAAATCAAATCAAATCTTAGAACAAATGACAGCAATTTGGACATGCAATCATGTCTTAATGAACAATCAAAGAACATTATACAATACAATCTTTCTCCCGATATGTTAACGGTGTCAAACCAGGACGCTTACATCACACAACATAGTAAAACTAGTCCTTACATAGATGAAGTAGTTTGTTGGGAGTATCAAGAAACGACCGGTTTAGGAATGAAGAGATCAGGAAAAAAGTGTGTGCAACATCAATATTGAACTTCATCAAGAAAATACAAATTAAATCGTTCGACCACACAAACAGATTACATACAGTAAGTCTGAAAAATCAATACTACTCAGATATTATAAATGCAAGATAAAGTATCGTCCATGTAAAACAAATGTTTTTTTAAAATTCGTTACTCCTGTTTTTCGTTTTCTTGATAAAGGCCGTGTTGGTCGAAACGTTGATGTATATTGTCATTGTTTTTGTAATTTGTAAAACTACGGTACTTTGTGATTACGTGTTTTGCCTATCAAACAGTTTTACTGCAATCTCATTTATTTTTAGAATGACAAAGAAAGTGTGAATCATAACATTTGTCTATAAATCAAGGTCATTGTGGTTTCGGCATTTTTAAATGTCTGTTTGTTTGTTGACCAAGGCTGGCATAAAAGACCAGTCTATAAAAAATAGAAACCATCAAATAATGCACAGCATTGAATCAAAACAAGACATACAATAGCTCTTCATAATCGTGATGTTCCACTTCTCTTTGGTTTTAGAATCTGCTTTCTAATGTCATTTGTATTGTTCAATATCTGATTTGATCAGTAATTCAGCGTCTGTCTGTACATTATGCAAAACTTGACGATAGTGTTATGAACAAATATAACAGAGACGGATTTAATCAATTGTGTTATCTTCTTCTTCTTCTGCGAACGCTCCATATCGACCACTTATTAAACCCATTTTTGTCATTTGTATGTCATCAGCGCCTAAGAGCGATTGTGGGTTGTGCCAAGTTATGCGCCAATGGGTGTCTAGACCAGCACATCCGATTTCTACCCACATTTTTAATTTACTAGGGTAGCTTTCCCCATCCAAAATTATGTTATGTTTGTCGAAGTGGCCTAAAATGTTCATTTTTTGTGATTTAAACAATTAAATATTATTTCATTACCGAAAAGAAGTAGAAAGAACTAAGTAGATACCAGTGGAGAAAGAGCAAAGAAAGAGACGCTGGCGATATTTAGGACACCCATTGAGAAGACCGACCGAAAACATTGCAGGACAGGCATTGTTTTGGAACACGCAGGGAAAAAAGTGTAGAGGAAGGCTTAGACATACCTGGAAAAAAGAGCTGGAAACTAATATGAAAAGGATAGATAAAACATGGAAAGAATTGGAAGAGATGACAGGATAGAGGAAGAGCTGGAATACGTTTGTTGAAGACCTGTGTTCCGTTGTGAGCTGTAAGGTGATGAAGAAAAGGGAAAGAAATAACATTTTTATCAATTTTATAAAAGAATTTTAAAAAAAACATATTTTAGAAAACCATTATTAAAAAATAATTGAATATTTTGTATGTCTTCATGACATTCGTGTTGCTGTTATCGACACGTTACTTTTGTACTCTTTATTTGTGGTCAGGGTGCCCTTCAAACAACGAGTACATTATAAAACAAATTAATACTGACAGCATTTATTTGAAATATACTTGTTCGTCTAGAAGTTTTATGTCTGCACTTTCTCATATTACGCTGTCTGAATGTTCGTGAAAGTATTGTCTGATTACATGACTTCACTGTAATATATATATAGATATCTTTCGTGGTTCTCTTCAGGTTAGATCATAGATTCTTAAACTTTTTTAGGCCCACCACCCACTTTGCACGATACAAACTTTGTAACGCCACCCTGCCCATTATAACAATTTGCCAACGCCCCCCTCCATACATATATATATACTCTATTTTCACGTTGACATAGAAAGTGTGATATATATTTCTGTCATACATGGTCAATTTTTAAATGATTATATACATAAAATAGAAAATTAATGAAAAAATGGATCGTGTAAGATAGGCATAAGATGAATTAAAATGCCGAATTCAAATTTTTAATGACTATTCAATTGCAAAATCAGGAGAGAAATCCCCCCAAATGCTTCTGAACCACTATTCCCCTGGAAGGCTTCAGCACCCACAGGGGGTGGTACGCCCACTTTGGGAAACGATGGGTTAGATAATTGAGAATCATGATATCTCTGCATGTCTGTTTCAATAAAAGACTTTCTTGTATTTGAAGTTACTGTATAATAATTCTCCGCATGAGGTTAATTCTTACTTTTAATGATTGTTGGCATACACGCTCAGATATGTAGTAGGGGGTCCATATTGTAGTGATGATTGTGATATTTAATGATAGTATACTTGGACGATAATATAGACAAACACTCTCTTTCAGACTTCATATATATTTATTTTTGTGATGTTCATCATGAGTAGACACACGTTCGTCCATCTGTCTCTATGTTTACTAATTGTTCTTAACTGACTGTTGTAGCAGGGAATATGACACCATGTTTTCCCCTTGCTCCTTTTCAATTAACCAAAGGGTAACAATATACCTGGGCGGTGGAACATATAATTACAGACCAGAGATGTTAGCAATGAGACTTCTTCTTAACTAGAAGATTTATGCCCTGTTTTCTTTCTCATGCAGCTAAGTTGAGGTTAATTGTATTCTTTTTATGAACGTCTGGGTGAGTGTCCGGCCACAAATATAAATTTGGTGGGTTTTTCCTTAACTAGGTTTGAACTTATGCCCTGCCTTTCTTTCTCCTGCAGTCAACTTAGGGTTAATTGTATTCTTGTTTTTCTAGAAATTCCATAGGTCACAAATATCAAATTAGCTGGGATTTTCCCAACCAGCAACTAGATTTGACCGCGATAATTATATTCTAGGACAATGCCTGATTTGGATACAAAGAAAATTGCCAGTGGTTAAATAGAAGGCTTTTTTGTAGATTATGAGAGACTTCGCACACACACTTCACAGAGACGGAGGGGCAGAGAGGTACCCAGGAACAGGCAGTGTAGGTAGTCCCGAGACAGTAACAGACAGTTAATTGATAGGAGGAAAGATTAACCAGTGCTTGGTAGTCTACAGATAGTGACATCATGCAAGCTAACCAGTGCTTGGTAGTCTACAGTTGGTGACAGCATTCAAGCTAACCAGTGCTTGGTAGTCTACAGATAGGGACATCTTTCAAGCTAACCAGTGCTTGGTAGTCTACAGTTGGTGACATCATTCAAGCTAACCAGTGCTTGGTAGTCTACAGTTGGTGACAGCATTCAAGCTAACCAGTGCTTGGTAGTCTACAGATAGGGACATCATTCAAGCTAACCAGTGCTTGGTAATCTACAGTTGGTGACATCATTCAAGCTAACCAGTGCTTGGTAGTCTACAGTTGGTGACAGCATTCAGGCTAACCAGTGCTTGGTAGTCTACAGTTGGTGGATCATTCACGCTAACCAGTGCTTGGTAGTCTACAGTTGGTGACATCATTCAAGCTAACCAGTGCTTGGTAGTCTACAGTTGGTGACAGCATTCAAGCTAACCAGTGCTTGGTAGTCTACAGTTGGTGATATCATTCAAGCTAACCAGTGCTTGGTAGTCTACAGATAGTGACATCATTCAAGCTAACCAGTGCTTGGTAGTCTACAGATAGTGACATCATTCAAGCTAACCAGTGCTTGGTAGTCTACAGTTTGGTGACCACGCCAGAACTTAGTATTATCAACAAGACAGCCCTGAGGGGATTGACTTTGACCTAAATAGAGAGACAGTTGCAACTAAATAGAAAAAAAAAAGACATAAACAAGAAATATTCAAGGCGGTTCGATCGAAAAGGAGACATTTCAAATAAAAGGGACATACTCAAGGACTTCTGAACAGAAACATTCATGTTCATATTTTGTTGGCAGAAGAGATAAGTAGACCATAATATTTAATACGATTATATTTACGGTTGTATTTTTGGATATAGAGGTGTCTTAATATGATGAGGTAATATACTTTATATATATTTGTTTTTCAGGAAGATTGGTTGTTTTAAATTTAGATATGGAGAAAATTGACAAATGCTAAACAGAACCATAAATAATCAACTGATTTGCATGTTTATATATATGAATGTATATTTTTGTATTGAAATAAGCAAATGAATAAATAAAAGTTGAGAATCAGATTGATTCTCACATAGAGGTATAATATCTTTGACGGTCGTTTTAAATTGGATTATATTCTATGTTAGAGTGTGATAGTTGTCGAGTTAGTAGTGTTTATGTTGCAGTGACGAAAGATAAAAGATAATAGGTCAGACCAGAAGCAGTAACTCAGATTAGACTATTACATAAATGGTACCGTGACATAGGATAGTCCAGCAGCTCATACCATTACATTATGGCGCCTGTGAACCAGAATTCGAACAGTAGCCCAGATCATACGATTACATAAATGGTGCCGTTGACCCAAGGATAGAACACAGGATAACAGAACTCAAGCACTTGACGGCTACATAAATGGTGCAGTGACCGAGGATATCAAAGCCAAGAAGCAGTAGCTAGGCAAGCTATACGGTTACACTGTCACTACACAAAAACGTCATTGTCTCGTATTTATGTGTTGCACTTCTACTTAGAGAGTGCAACACATAGTCTCAACTATATAATATCTAATTATACTACACTAACTATCTGGCTAACTGTCCATTCCTCCGCTGCCACCTGGGGAGGGCTATGACAGACTATGACAGATATAATCAAAAAGGCTCATGCTTAGGTTAAAGGTCGTTCTTCAGCTTAAAGAAGCTTTAATTTTCTACAAAATAAACAAACAAGAGATACTGTAGTACTCAAGGCAAGCCACAGCACCGCTCCAGGGCCTGATGGTGTCCAATATCATCACATCAAACAGCTGGACGAGACTGTTATTAATGCAGTTGTGGTGGATTTTAATAAAAGTGTACAGAATGCTGTGGTACCCGAAGATTGGCTTCATAGTTATTTACGACCGCTCCACAAACATGGAAGGATCCTAAACTGCTCAGCAGCTACCGAATACTCACCTTGCAAAATGTATATGGCAAATTACTAGAGAAGATAGTGGCCAGAAAGGTAATGTGTCACTTGGAGAATGACCACATTCTCCTTGACACTTTGGGTAGCTACCGGCCAATGAAAGGGACATGGTACAATGCTGGCACGTTTGCATATGATGTTTATGAAGGCTTCAAATCCAAGCAAGAGACTGTTGCTGTGGCCATCGACTTGGAGGATGCTTATAACAAGGTGAATTATTCAATAATGGTGCGCTCTTTGATTAAATGTAAAGTTAATCCTTGGCTGGTAAACTGGATAGCTGCTTCTTTAATGGAGAGAACCGTTGCACCCGTTTAGGAACATGGACATCGGATCCTGCTCGTATATGCCGGGATTACCCCAGGGTTCTCCTCTATCACCCGTGTTGTTTAATATTTACACAGCAAATGTAGCTAAAATTCAGCCAACCGGATTGGGTCGGACATTGACATTTGCAGATGATATCTTAATATATAGGACTGGGTCAGATAGACGAGAGATGGTTGACGACATTCAGAAAACATTGCATACCATCTCGGGTTGGTGTAGAGAGTCTCGCTCTCAGGTCAATCCTGAAAAGCGTGTATGTTGTGGTGCTCGTTGAATAATCACATCGTCAAGGCTGACCTACCCTGTGTAATCTTTGATGAACATACCATCGAGCGCAGAGACAGGCTTCGCTATCTTGGAATAACCTTTGATCGTAGTCTATCTTTCAAACACCATATTGAACAGACGATACAACGGTGCAAGCGTGGTCTTGCGGCTCTCAAAGTTATGGTGGCCGCACACCTTGAGCAGAGACTACTTGCCCTTTGTTCGATCGACTGGTAATGTCAGTGGTAGATTACGGACTCGGAATTCTTACGATATCAAGATCACAATGTGAACGACTTGAACGGGTTCAGAATGAAGGTATGCGTATAGTTCTGGGCTGCACTAGAGATACCCCATTGTGAAGATGAGATATATGCTTGGCCTTCTGTCACTACGCTCCCGTCATGCAATCGCCCAAACCAAGGCATATATGCGGGTTACTTCGGATAAGAGACATCCACTTCACAGGAACACTAATGATGTTAAGGGCACGAGAATCAAGCGTGGCATGTCGTGGATGGCCCAGGCTGAGAGAACGATTGGCCAGGTGACTACGGTTGCGACTCTACCAAAAGGGAAGAATGGATCCCAACAGATGGAAGCATGATGAACTATCTCAAAGTTATCATTACTCTTGGAAGAGAATGTAGAGATTGGGGCAACATGAAGGCTGATCTCGCAGTTAAGCAGCTGATGAAGATAATGCAAGGGATGATGATGTTGTTGTATATACCGATGGGTCGGTTCAACGTGGTGAGAAATCCGGCTGGGGTTTCTTGGCTAATGCGCATGGTAGGGTTGTTGCAGAGCGAAGTGGAGCATACAGGACAACTACTTCTAGTATGAGGATGGAGGTTGAGGCCGTTACTGCTGCCTCCATTGGATTTCTGGGACTTCATTTACTGGGGCAGTTGTTGTATCTGACTCTCAGTCGATGCTTCACAAGATCCAGAAGGGCAGGTTTCGGTATGAGTGGATGTCGTCTATAGAAGTTTCTAACCTCCAGCGGCTTACGTGGATATACTGTCCTGGGCATGCGGGTGTTTACGGTAATGAGAGAGCGGACAGGCTTGCATCAACAGCATCGATTGTTGGGGAGTTGAAGATGGATAAGGGGATATTCTTCGGTCTCTTCGAGACTCTCTGTTGGATGAGGACACTAAAATCGATGTTGAATCGATCAAGCGATTTAAGCAGTTTGGAATTACCCTTGTTCAAGTCGAACTGGATGCCTGAGAGGCAGAGTGAGAGGTGTGTTTAATCAGCGAGCCACAGGAACCATCAGTATGCATACTCTTCGATATCTGTTGGGGAGACTGAGCACCTATGGTTTGCCCGGAGTGCAATGACGTCAGTTTAGTAACCAATAACCAATAACTGTAGTATACCAGAATGTTTGTGTGTTCGATATTGTCTGTTTCTGTGCAGGGATCTCTATAGCGTAGAGGTTAGGTGATCGCTTGTTGTTCTAAAAGTACTGGGTTCGCTTCCCGGTGGAGCCAGCCGGATATATTCTCCAGAGATCTCTGATCTCAGTGTAGTGAGAGATCTAGTTCCTGTCCTATCGGGGAATGATATTAAAACGTAGGTCCTATGATCAAGTTTAGCACATACAAAACGATATGCAGTTCAAAATCAAGAAGACAGGCTGGAAAACCGCTGCCCAAGTAAAATTCATTAGAAAGATCTTGTTAAAAAAATGCCTACAAAATAATTTCTCCATCATCTAAATTACACGATGGACCATAGCTGCCGCTACGGAGTTCATGCGCTGTAGCTGAGTTCTTCCCGTGTAAGAAAGATATTGATTGGAGCCCATATGGTTATTCACCGAAATGCAATGATGATTTTTCTATCAATCAATCAATCAATCAATCAATCATATTGTAAATAATATCACTATCAAGTTTGTGTATCTTACTTATATTGCCTGTAATAGCACATGCCATTTGGGAAAAGAAAACGTTGAAGACCAAAGACCACTCTTCGAAGAACAATCCTACAAGAAAGGAAACTATTGGGATGTAAAACCATACGAGATCTCCAACTGCTAGCAAAGAACCGCATCATATGGAAATCTAAAACCTCTGCCCTAAGTGCCGCCTTTGGCACGAAAGGAATAAACTAACTAACTAATAGCACCTGCAGATTTATTTATTTTATATTGTAACCTAGTGAGTTCAGTTTACATTTATTCTATCATACAATTCTAAAAAATGCTTGTACAAAATAAAACTTTTTATGTGCAGCACAGTAATGTTGTTTCTACATAAACCTGTTTCATATTTGAACTTGTTTTCTGTATGCATTTTCAGACATATATAAAGACAATGGAGTCTCTAAGGTGTACATGTTAGGTGCTCTCCCTTCTTGTCCCAATGCTATTCAATTCGCTCCCTCGTGGAGCCATAGGGATATTTTTGCAGAGATCCCTGAGCTCAGTGTAGGTGAGATCCGGTTTCTTGTCCTATCGGAGACGGACGATAAACCGTAGGTCCAGTGTTCTATTTGAGCACGTAAAAGAACCATTGGCATTTTAAAATTGAGAGGAACAAGCTGGATAGCCGCTGCTCGTGCAAAATTTAATCAGAAAAGGATAAAAAATAATATTTCTACAAAATATAATCACCGTCTTCCAAATTACATCGGAACCCTCGCCGGTGCTAAGGAGTAATATCACTAGCAGGTTTGTATATCTTATATTGTCTGTCATCTTACTAGCAGGTAATGTGTTCAAGGTGAGCAAGTTAAAAGAACCCGTAGGAATTTAAAATCGAGAAGAGCAGTCTGTAAAGCGGCTGCCCGTGCACAGTTTAATTAGAAAAGAACGAAAAAATAAAATTCCTACAAAATATCATTACAATCTTCCAACTTCCATCAGGACCCTCGCCTGTGCTACGGAGTTTGTGCACTGCAGCTGAGATTTTTCTGTGTAAAAAAGAGATCGAAGCACACATGGTTACTCAGCGAAGGACAAAGATGATGGTCCTATCAATCAATCATCAATCATAAAGATAATGTGTTTAAAAAATGTCTTTTAAAAGATTGTTCTTCAATATACGTATAAACCAGAATCCACATTTGTTGTTGGTGTTATTGCTCTAGTGATAATAAATGACTATATAAGACATTCCTCAGTTTTCTTATCCTGTTGGTTAAAGAAATATTGAATAGAATTATAATTACAAAAAAATGATACGGCTGTAGTAAACACATAGAAAGCAGGTCCAGATATATGATGAATTGAATTCTAACATAACCACATACTAGATCCACACTTGCTAAGCTAGACAGCTAAAATATAGCTTGATCATAAAGCACTTAACTTGAGCTACAGGAAATAATTCGCATTTGCAGATAGTTTGCGTGCTGGCGATATATCTATACGATTTTGCGTGCAGAAATAAAACACGCGTACAATCACACAAACTCATATACGTAAGCCCGTGGACGGTAACTCTGAGGACAAGATCCAAAATCAACGGTGGTGACGGTGTGGGCAGGAGGGAGATGCCCATCTGGTGGTAGGTTGATTAATTCTTGTTATATTTTTACTATTATGGTTCACACACACACACGCTACTTATGAAATGGCATCTACTGACTCAGATTACTGTCCTGAAGAAGAATATATGTGCTAGTTCTTTATAAGCTGTTTACTAGATCACTTCTGCATAATTTTCTCTTATTTATTAATTACTTATTAATTTGTGTCTTCAGAGTATGGAAATATTTAGAACTAACAAATTTCCTGATTACTTCTTTGTATATTGTTCAAATAAATTGATTTTTGTATCTCTTCAAGGTGCGTATCCTTTATGTTGCTCTCTTTGCAGCACATCTGAGATTCACTCTGTCCCTTGCCAGTTCACCCACTTCGTCGATGGTCATGTTCATGGTTTCTTTAATATCTTGTAACCATCTTCTTCTTGATCTGCCTCTGCGTCCTGGGACCCTGCCCTCTAGTATTGTTCTTTCCAGGCCATCGTGACGCTTGATGTGACCAAAGTATGTAATTTTTCTGTATAGTATGTTGTTTATCAGCCAATTCTCTTTAACATTCAGTTCTTTCAGGACATGTGTGTTCTTTCTTTTTCTGTCCATGGTATTCGTAGGATCTTTCTGTAGCATTTAGTTTCGAAGGACTGGATTTTCGTTCTTAATTTTTGTGTAATAATCCATGATTCGCAACCATAAGTAGCCACTGGGAAAATGCGTGCTCTCAATATTTTTAATTTTAGTATTTTGCTGGTGTTTTGCCACATGTTCTTCATTGTGTTTAACTTCTTGATTGCTATTGCCAATCTTCTTGAGATCTCTTTGGAGCAGTCACGTTATTGTTAATTATTGAGCCCAGATATTCGTAGCTCTTTACACATTGGAGTTCTTCATTGTTTACTTGGATGTTAGGTGAGCCTTTGCTTTGTCAGTTGACATGATTTTTGTTTTTGTGTATTCAAATATAGATGTTGGTCTTCACTATGTTTCTTGGTCGTATATATTTTTTGTATATATCATGTAAATATGAAGGTTCTAAGATATGATATTTCCTATTTCTTACCTTTCTTTGCGACTGTGCAATAATTTGAAATTTAAAGAAAATTATATTTTATCATCAACACAACTAGGTCACTGCTATCACATATTACATCAGACTGATATTTAAATCATATAGCTTGATAGTCAATTCAATTAGCGTCTAACTATATATAACATGTCTATTACATTCAATTAGCCGTCTAACTATATATAACATGTCTATTACATTCAATTAGCCGTCTAACTATATATAACATGTCTATTACATTCAATTAGCCGTCTAACTATATATAACATGTCTATTACATTCAATTAGCCGTCTAACTATATATAACATGTCTATTACATTCAATTAGCGTCTAACTATATATAACATGTCTATTTTTGGCATGTGTGTTGTCGGGGTCCACAAGGGAATACAAAAATAGTAACACTGTGATCGACTAGGCATGTCGTAAGAGGCGACTTAGGTAGTGGTCTAGGGAAGCTACCCTAGTAAATAAAAGCGTCGCAGAAAACGGATGTGCTGGCCTACTTGTAGGCGTATAACTGACAAAACGAACAATCACTATTAGGCTCAGATCACATACAAATCACAACAAGTGGTTAAGAAGTGGTCGATATGGAGTGTTAGAAGAAGAAGATGTCTTTTTTATTGCAAGTAATATATATAACTGCTAGCAGTGGCGACTCGTCATTAAGGACCAGTGGGGCCGGGCCCCACCAAAAATAATGAGTACCGTGTATTTATCATTTTATAAATTAAAACATAACCTAACCTAAAACCGTGATTTTTCCGAAAATTTGTGTCTGGCCCCACCAACAAAATGAGCACGAGCCGCCACTGGCTGCTAGTAATAGAGCAGGTCATCAAAAATAACCAAAAAATCTATAAAAATCCATGAACGTTTACGAGTTAATATACCCAATAATGTAAATTTCTGTGCACATCTGACATCAGTGTGAGTAAGAATCATTACGTGATGAAACAGTGGCTGTTGCATGCAATGTTAACAACAGATTATAAGAATGGGAAGGAAAACCTTTTCTATACCTTTAGTAGATCCGAAACAAACATACTTGTCATCTGCTCATTTTTTTTTTTTTTCCAGAAGCACTTGAGCTTTTCAGCTCTTCGGCTCAGTGCCATGGACATCGTAACCCTTCAGTTCGGTGCCACGAACACCGTAAATCTGGGGAATCTGTGGCTTTTTTGCCATCCCGCGGAATTGAACCCGCACACACAGAGGGATACTCACCGTAGTCCAACGCGATACGAACACGCTGGGCAGACGGGCTTCTTCTGCACATTAAAACCGGCCTAAGGTGAATTTTTGTCAAACCTATGAACCGTGAACAACCTCGATTTCAATATTAGAAAAATTTCGGAAAAATAAGTGATGTTACACTGCAAGATGGCATTTTTGTTAGGTCTGTTGTTCTACAATTAATGAGAGACTCTTCATTTGAGGCACTGCTCAGCGAAAACGAAAGCTTCGCTTGAACACAATTGAAACAGGTGACAGATACATTTTTGGGCAATGTAAAATCTCCAGAATACAAAGGCATTGTGGCATCTATTGGGGCGCATATCACGAAATGGGGAGAAATATTTCCCTCATGCTGCACTTTCTATATTCCCATGTAGACATTTTCTCTGACAGTCTTGTGTCTGTGAGTGGCAAACACAGGGTAAATTTCACCAAAAATTATTAAGAAAGAGAAGACATTTATAAAAGGATGTGTTAGATTTATTGTAGAGGTCTGACAAGGGAGACTTCACAATCATCATACAATCAAAGTCATCAGGATTGTTATTCTAAGTAAAGTAAACTCTTCCAAGAAGACTTACACTTTGCATTTATATGCTAATTATAAAGTAACCTTTTTGTCTCGAAACATATGATACGTTATAGATAAAACATAATAAATCAGAATGTGAATTCGCATGGAAAACTCTATAGGATACACCCACTCTCTTAAAGAAAGGAAACAAAAAAGTTAAAATTTGTTCTACAGTGTTATAATTATCCCATGCATACCAACTCTCCAACATCAGCATAAGAAAGAAAGTCGGCACAGAACCTTGCTTGAATTACATTGAGAAACAAAGAATGAAGTGGTTTGGCCACTTAATAAGAATGCATCTAAACCCCACAGTATACAGAGTCTTCTACAACAGAACATCAGGAAAGAAGGAAAGAGGAAGACCACGAAAAAGATGGTTAGATTGCATAGCAGAATACTGTGAAAGAGCAAAAATAGCAATCACTGAAGCCACCAGAACAGCGCAAGACAAAAACAGAAGACCACGACACTGGGCAACAACCCTGTAGAAGTGTGACGACAGAAAACCACAACACTGGGCAACAACCCGGTAACAGTGTGACGACAGAAGACCACGACACTGGACAACAACCCGGTAACAGTGTGAGGATAGAAAACCACAACACTGGGCAACAACCCGGTAACAGTGTGACGACAGAAAACCACAACACTGGGCAACAACCCGGTAGCAGTGTGACGACAGAAAACCACGACACTGGGCAACAACCCGGTAGCAGTGTGACGACAGAAAACCACGACACTGGGCAACAACCCGGTAACAGTGTGACGACAGAAAACCCCAACACTGGGCAACAACCCGGTAACAGTGTGACGACAGAAAACCACAACACTGGGCAGCAACCCGGTAGCAGTGTGACGACAGAAAACCACGACACTGGGCAACAACCCGGTAACAGTGTGACGACAGAAAACCACAAAACTGGGCAACAACCCGGTAACAGTGTGACGACAGAAGACCACGACACTGGACAACAACCCGGTAACAGTGTGAGGATAGAAAACCACAACACTGGGCAACAACCCGGTAACAGTGTGACGACAGAAAACCACAACACTGGGCAACAACCCGGTAGCAGTGTGACGACAGAAAACCACGACACTGGGCAACAACCCGGGAGCAGTGTGACGACAGAAAACCACGACACTGGGCAACAACCCGGTAACAGTGTGACGACAGAAAACCCCAACACTGGGCAACAACCCGGTAACAGTGTGACGACAGAAGACCACGACACTGGACAACAACCCGGTAACAGTGTGACGACAGAAAACCACAACACTGGGCAACAACCCGGTAACAGTGTGACGACAGAAAACCAAAACACTGGGCAACAACCCGGTAGCAGTGTGACGACAGAAAACCACGACACTGGGCAACAACCCGGTAACAGTGTGACGACAGAAAACCCCAACACTGGGCAATAACCCGGTAGTAGTGTGACGACAGAAAACCACGACACTGGGCAACAACCCGGTAGCATTGTGACGACAGAAAACCACGACACTGGGCAACAACCCGGTAACAGTGTGACGACAGAAAACCCCAACACTGGGCAATAACCCGGTAACAGTGTGACGACAGAAAACCCCAACACTGGGCAATAACCCGGTAACAGTGTGACGACAGAAGACCACGACACTGGGCAACAACCCGGTAACAGTGTGACGACAGAAAACCCCAACACTGGGCAATAACCCGGTAACAGTGTGACGACAGAAGACCACGACACTGGACAACAACCCGGTAACAGTGTGACGACAGAAAACCACAACACTGGGCAACAACCCGGTAGCAGTGTGACGACAGAAAACCACGACACTGGACAACAACCCGGTAGCAGTGTGACGACAGAAAACCACGACACTGGGCAACAATCCGGTAGCATTGTGACGACAGAAAACCACAACACTGGGCAACAACCCGATAACAGTGTGACGACAGAAAACCACAACACTGGGCAACAACCCGGTAACAGTGTGACGACATAAAACCACGACACTGGGCAACAACCCGGTAACAGTGTGACGACAAAAGAAGAAAGAAGAAAAAGAATACCAACACTTTGCTACCAATGTTAAACATTGACTCCATCTAAGATTATTGAGAGAAAAACTATAATTATGTATGAGGAGGTTGAGCAAAAGCTATCAGTTTCAGTTTGAGATATCTTCATTGCACTCAGGACATGCCCAAAGGTGTCCATATATCCTTCGCATTATCTTTAACAGCGTCCAGCAACTGATCGTACCAGTTCGATGTTGATTGATGAGAATCACTCCTATACCCATTGTGCTGTTCTTTTCTGTTCACTCCAATCTTCAATCCCGTAATCTAGCAGTTGACGTTATCAAAAAGCTATCAATGTTTTAATAAGAGATAGAATGGTAGCCATATACATAAGAACAGTTTTAGGAAACGCATCGACATAAGATATTCTGAGAGACATACAATAGAAGAAATCGGTCATCATATGAGAAAGAAGTTCAGACAGCTACTTATTTCCTTCTACAACAGTTACAGTTCTGGCTTGAGAGCACAAGAAAGACATAGACATATTGATAAAGAACGTGAAAGAAATTCAGCAACAACATAGACTTACATCCACCGCTGCCATATATTTAACTCAACAACGAAAACTTCAACTTCCCGAAATGTTTCACAGCATGTGACTAGACATGACAAGTGCTTCCAGATAAACTTAGCTTATCTGTGAGCAGTCATTCATTTTCTGTTGGTGTTGTGATGATAGTGGTTAGGGTGGGGATAAGAATGCTAGAATAAAATGATATAACAAAAATTTCAGGAATAAAGCTATCACAAAAGAGATGTATTATTTAAGAATGCACAAAAAGTAGTAATATCAATATTTGTATCTGCCAAATACGTTTTCTATGACTCGATTTTCCCCAGTACGATTTCCATCGGCTAGCTCGCATGGCTTCATCTTCCTTATAACTTCTTCTTTTTAATTGAACGCTTCATATTGACAACTTGTTAAACAACTCTTTATGATTTATATGTGTGATCTGAGCCTAAGAGCGTTTGTGCGTTGTGCTAGTTATGCACCTACAAGTAGGCCAGCACGTCTGATTTCTGCGATGTTTTTTTTATTTAGGTTCCTACCTCAGCCGCCTTTTACCACATGACTTGTAGGTCGCATTGTTGCTATTCCGTGCTCCCATGTGAGCCCTGGCAACGCATGGGCGTCCTTAAATCATGGACATCAATCATAGAGCAATATAATCTGTCCATGTGACTTGGTCGCAACATCATGTCTTAAGTCAGAATTTTGATTGTGAGGAAGAAATCAGTAACATGTATTGTATCATATTACATAAACGTAGGTGCTCTACGTATATTGTATCATATTACATAAACGTGGGTGCTCTACGTATATTGTATCATATTACATAAACATGGGTGCTCTACGTATATTGTATCATATTACATAAACATGGGTGCTCTACGTATATTGTATCATATTACATAAACGTGGGTGCTCTACGTATATTGTATCATATTACATAAACATGGGTGCTCTACGTATATTGTATCATATTACATAAACATGGGTGCTCTACGTATATTGTATCATATTACATAAACATGGGTGCTCTACGTATATTGTATCATATTACATAAACGTGGGTGGTCTACGTATATTGTATCATATTACATAAACATGGGTGCTCTACGTATATTGTATCATATTACATAAACATGGGTGCTCTACGTATATTGTATCATATTACATAAACGTAGGTGCTCTACGTATATTGTATCATATTACATAAACATGGGTGCTCTACGTATATTGTATCATATTACATAAACATGGGTGCTCTACGTATATTGTATCATATTACATAAACATGGGTGCTCTAGATATTGTATCATATTACATAAACATGGGTGCTCTACGTATATTGTATCATATTACATAAACATGGGTGCTCTACGTATATTGTATCATATTACATAAACATGGGTGCTCTACGTATATTGTATCATATTACATAAACGTAGGTGCTCTACGTATATTGTATCATATTACATAAACATGGGTGCTCTACGTATATTGTATCATATTACATAAACGTAGGTGCTCTACGTATATTGTATCATATTACATAAACATGGGTGCTCTACGTATATTGTATCATATTACATAAACATGGGTGCTCTACGTATATTGTATCATATTACATAAACATGGGTGCTCTACGTATATTGTATCATATTACATAAACATGGGTGCTCTACGTATATTGTATCATATTACATAAACATGGATGCTCTATGTATATTGTATCATATTACATAAACATGGGTGCTCTACGTATATTGTATCATATTACATAAACATAGGTGCTCTACGTATATTGTATCATATTACATGAACATGGGTGCTCTACGTATATTGTATCATATTACATAAACATGGGTGCTCTACGTATATTGTATCATATTACATAAACGTGGGTGCTCTACGTATATTGTATCATATTACATAAACATGGGTGCTCTACGTATATTGTATCATATTACATAAACGTGGGTGCTCTACGTATATTGTATCATATTACATAAACGTGGGTGCTCTACGTATATTGTATCATATTACATAAACGTGGGTGCTCTACGTATATTGTATCATATTACATAAACGTGGGTGCTCTACGTATATTGTATCATATTACATAAACATGGGTGCTCTACGCAGACAATATTCTTCAAAGTGTCTAACGTGGATATCTATATAGTGTTCATCTTTACATGTCCAGAGAATGGATGTAACACTACTGCACAGTACAATTTTAGTTTAGTTGCAATATCCAGAGAATGGATGTAACACTACTGCACAGTACAATTTTAGTTTAGTTGCAATATCCAGAGAATGGCCGCGAACACTACGGCACAGTATAGTTTTAATTTAGTTGCAATGTGCAAACAATGGAGGGAAACACTACGTCACAATACAATTTTATTTTAGTTGCAATATGCAGAAAATGTCCGTCAACACTACTGCACAGTATATTTAATTTAGTTGCAAAAAGCATTAGTCAAAACCAAAATATTTTTTATTCGCTGGTATACTTCATATCTCTAACTCTCTTTTTCATAAAAATCTTTATTTTTTTCTGTTAATTTCATTTTGATCTCTCAGTTTTGTGTATCCAAATATGTTAATAAAACGTCTATGAAACCACATTCAGTTATTAATCGAGATGGTTTACGAATCAAATTGGAAATTATTAAGAGTGTGTAAATAAATGTGTTTCTCTCATGATCACTGCCCAGACCGATGTACCAGATCTCCCCATAAATTCTATTCATGTGGAAATCTAATTCATGCAGTCTTAGCATTGGAATGTTTTATGTCACATTTTCAGCACCAATTGGACCTCTGGTGTTTATCCTTTGGCGATGTGTCCGGTTTCAGCCAGCGTTTACTCGGTTCGCTCTTCGTTCTGTAGCCATTTGGTGCTTTTTACGGTGTGGGGTAGCTAGCCCCACGCCCTACCTCCATAGCCGGCTCTTACGACATGCGTGACCGGTAACAGAGGTTTTATTCTTTACAGCCCAATTTTGGTCACTCGGGATAAATGTGTTTGAACTTTTTCATCATTGAGAGAACAGTAACCAATATCACCGGCCATAACATGTTCATCATACACATTAACACATTCATTTTTCCTTAATCAAACATTGCTGTTGTTAAATGTTACAGCTTGTTTATTGCAATACATGTTTCATCATTTTCTTACATATAACTACTGATTTTTCAGAAAGCGTTTGATCTCAGTTTTGTTTGACTAAATTCTCACTGTCGGCATAGACCTCAACTCAATCTACTGATCGTGTTGGAAACAGTCATCTGTGTGTTATGCGTGCTCTTCAAGTGCCACTTGTAGTGAAGTGTAATCAACTGGGAACTTGTTCGCTGATGCAGATATACAGATGCTGCGAGATAAGGAGAACAGATCGAAGATGTGAGAGCAAGGACGCAGTAAAGTATACCAACTAAAATCGTTATTGTTTGAAGTTTTGCTTTGACTGAATGTGGTTAAGAGTTTTAGCTTGAATGCGTTCAGATTACCGCAATGTTCATGCACCATTTTTGTGGAACTAGTAAGCTCAAGTGCTAAATCAATCTCACTAAGTGTATTTTTATGTCAGAGTAATGATAAAAGAGACTAACCGAGATACTTTGTAGATGTTTTAAATGCCAGAATAAAATGAACAAGAAGAATTTACAAATACTTTGTATATTTCTATGTCCGAATGAAGATGAAGGAAACAAATTCAGTATTACTTTATATATAGCTATGTTACAATGAAGATGACAGCAGTTTACTCAACGTTACTGTGTGTATTGCAATGAATGATGGAGACATAGGTGTCGACATCAAGTATCGTACAGATGGAAAACTTCTCAACCCAGGGAGACTTCAAGCAAAAACAAAAGTAACGTCTGATACCATCAGAGATCTCTTATTTGCTGACGACTGAGCCCTCACTGCCAACACTGAGGCAGATCTCCAGATTAGCATGAATAGATTCTCACAAGCCTGCTCCAACTTCGGGCTTACCATCAATACAGAGAAATCTGAAGTCATGTACCAGCTCCTGGAAAAGTATATGCCAAACCAAATTTTATAACAAGCGGCAAGAAACTGAAAGTAGTGGACAGATTTACTTATCTTGGAAGCACACTGTCCCAAAATGTCACCATAGATGATGAAATAAATATCAGAATCTCTAAAGCTATCACACCTTTGGTAGACTACATAGAAACGTCTGGCACAGATGTGGTATTGGCCAAGCCACAAAACTGAAGGTATATCGAGCTGTCGTGCTCCCAGTCCTTCTTCACGCATGCGAAACATGGACTGTATATCAGAGACAAACAAGGAAGCTAAACCACTTTCACACAGTCTGCCTTAGAAAAATAATGAACATCAAATGGCAGGACATGATCCCAGATGTCCTAAAAAGATCTGCTCTCTCCAGCATCTATACAATCTTGATGCAATCCCAGACACGATGGGCTGGACATGTGGCACGAATGCCGCATTGCAGAATACCCAAACGACTCTTTATGGTGAGCTGCATAGCGGTAAACGCTCACAGGGGGCCAGAAAAAGCGATTCAAAGATACACTCAAGAACTCGATGAAACCTTTTGGCATAGATGTCAACAACTGGGAGAATGTTACTCAAGACAGATCAGCCTGGCGCACACTTCTTTGACACGGTTCATGGCCTGCGAGGCAAGTAGAACAGCATGGATGGAACAAAAACGTCAAAATAGAAATGCAGTAAAACTTCCCACAAGTGCAAGTATACCTTGCCCACACTGTACAAGACCATTTCAAGCCCGTATAATCTCACTAGTCATCTACGCACACACAGACAAACATAACGCAACTACAGTCCCGTGGATAAAAATGTGTGTGGTCATCACCACCCGTGATGGACGAACATCATTACCCGGGATGGACGAACATCACCACCCGGGATGGACGAACATCATTACCCGGGATGGACGAACATCACCACCCGTGATGGACGAACATCATTACCCGGGATGGACGAACATCACCACCCGGGAGCCCTTTGGGCGAACATCATTACCCGGATGGACGAACATCATTGGACAAATGAAGACATCCCCAAAGGCAACATCAACCTAGTCATTACTTGACGTCACCCGTACGCATTTACCCTATAAAATAACAATAAACAAGAACAACTGTGTTACTTTTATGTCATTCTGCACCAACAAGATAAACAAGACACAATCTGTGTTATTTTATGTACATATCTGCTACAACAGAGATAAACAAGACAAAATCTGTGTTATTTTATGTAAATATCTGCTACAACAGAGATAAACAAGACAAAATCTGTGTTATTTTATGTACATATCTGCTACAACAAAGATAAACAAGACACAATCTGTGTTATTGTGTGCGTTTATGTCAGAACAATGATGAACAAGATTTCTTTTCTTATATTCATGTTACAGTACACAACACCACAATTAACATAGTGTTAATTTTTTTTAATATTCTTTATTAACTCAGAAAGTAAAGGTTGCCAATTTTAGTTTAGGGACTGGAGTATCAACTGTATTGGGAATTGAACATTGCCGCCTTTTATTTAAATCCAATTTGCTATATTGGGAATTAAATATTGCAAGCTGTTATTTAAATGCAGTTTGCTGTCACTATGCTAAGATGTCTCTATAAAAAATTGTTTAAGATTAATTAAGAAATAAGAAACAAGAGAAAAACAATTTGTTAATATTGACGAAAGAAAAACAATGACATGTTTCACCAGTTCACAAATAACACAGAGATTAGCGTGTGGGTGGCGCTGTAGGAAGGAGTGACATAATAAAATATGAAACATAAAAATAAATGGATAAAATGACAATGAAAATGTCCATAGCTCTCTGCAGTTCTTTTTCAAATATGAATTAATGAAAACAAGTTATGTCTTCTTTTCCTTCTTTCAACGCTTCACATCGATCACTTAACTCCTCTTTGTGATTTGTATGTGATCTAAGCCTAAGAGCGATTGTGTGTTGTACCAGTTATGCGCCTACAAGTACGCCATAACTGTCCGATTTCTTCTATGCTTTTTATTTATTAGGTAGCTTCCTGGGCCCCTACCTTAGTCGCCTCTTACGGCATGCTTTGTAGGTCGCAGTGTTACTATTCTTTGCTCCCATTGATAGCCCGGCAACACACAGTCGAACAAGTAATGAATGAGAGAAGTGGGTAAAAGAATAAATGAAATGATATAAAGAAATACATTTATATGAACTGATGAAGGAATAACCTAGACGAGGACTGATAATTTACTTGAGCTAGTAGGGCAACTACTATAACAATAACTAATAAATAGCAAACATTCGTGAACTGCTGTCTCTGCAGAATAGATGGACTGAGTTGGAAAGATAGTGCTACTAATGATGAACTGTGTTGGAAAGATAGTACTACTAATGATGAACTTAGTTGGAAAGAAAGTGCTACTAATGATGAACTGAGTTGGAAAGATAGTGCTACTAATGATGGGCTGAGTTGGAAAGATAGTACTACTAATGATGGACTGAGTTGGAAAGATAGTGCTACTAATGATGGGCTGAGTTGGAAAGATAGTACTACTAATGATGGACTGAGTTGGAAAGATAGTACTACTAATGATGGGCTGGGTTGGAAAGATAGTGATACTAATGATGGGCTGAGTTGGAAAGATAGTGCTACTAATGATGGACTGAGTTGGAGAGATAGTGCAACTAATGATGAACTTAGTTGGACAGATAGTGCTACTAATGATGGACTGAGTTGGAAAGATAGTGCTACTAATGATGGACTTAGTTGGAAAGATAGTGCTACTAATGATGGACTGAGTTGGACAGATAGCGCTAATAATGATGGGCTGAGTTGGAAAGATAGTGCTACTAATGATGGACTGAGTTGGAAAGATAGTACTACTAATGATGGACTGAGTTGGAAAGATAGTGCTACTAATGATGAACTTAGTTGGAAAGAAAGTGCTACTAATGATGGACTGAGTTGGAAAGATAGTGCTACTAATGATGGACTGAGTTGGAAAGATAGTGCTACTAATGATGAACTTAGTTGGAAAGAAAGTGCTACTAATGATGAACTGAGTTGGAAAGATAGTGCTACTAATGATGGACTGAGTTGGAAAGATAGTGCTACTAATGATGAACTGTGTTGGAGAGATAGTGCAACTAATGATGAGTTTAGTTGGAAAGATAGTGCTACTAATGATGGACTTAGTTGGAAAGATAGTGCTACTAATGATGGACTGAGTTGGAAAGATAGGGCTACTAATGATGAACTGAGTTGGAAAGATAGTGCTACTAATGATGGACTTAGTTGGAAAGATAGTACTACTAATGATGAACTGAATTGGACAGATAGTGCTACTAATGATGGACTGAATTGGACAGATAGTGCTACTAATGATGAACTGAATTGGAAAGATAGTGCTACTAATGATGAACTGAATTGGAAAGATAGTGCTACTAATGATGAACTGAATTGGAAAGATAGTGCTACTAATGATGAACTGAATTGGACAGATAGTGCTACTAATGATGAACTTAGTTGGACAGATAGTGCTACTAATGATGGACTGAGTTGGAAAGATAGTGCTACTAATGATGAACTGAATTGGACAGATAGTGCTACTAATGATGAACTTAGTTGGACAGATAGTGCTACTAATGATGAACGTATACAGAAAATGAGACAAATTCCAGGGAAATTATTTCTTCTTATTTTTCTACATTACTGTTTTGCCTCACAGCGTCAGGATAAGAAGAGATTTCTAGAATCAGCCCTATGTGCGCTTCATAAACATTGTCCCTCGTCCCTCTGCCTCTCCGAGGTCCACCTCTTGCGTAACCTGCCATTTACTTTGTATCCATTGTATCGGAGCAACATTTCTCCTTGGGGTGCACTGTCTTCTAGTAATCTGCCAATGAATCGGTCTCTTCTTGTTACCCCCAGCATTCTGCGCAGAAATTTCATCTCTGTCGTGACTAGCTTTCTTCTAACATTTGACATCAGCGTCCTGGCTTGGCACTGATAGCATAATGTGGGGAGAAATATTGTGTTGAACATTGCTCTTTTGTGTTCATGGTGACATGCTTGCATTTTAAAATTAACGTCATTTGTCCTATCATTGGATTTGATTTCCAGGGTACTAAGAGAGGAAAACAAGAAACTGGTTTTATACAGAACATATTTTGAGAAAACTGGAGAGGAATATAACGAGAACGACCGCTTTCTGGAATCCGCAGGGAAAACGAAAGACAGGGAGGTCTAAAAATACACGGTGAACGGATCTGGAGTTAAATATTAACAATATATAAAAGACATGCAAGGAATAGCAGTAGATGAAATACTTTCCTCGAGTCGGTTGAGGGCATATGCCCTCATTGCATAGCAAAATAAAGAGCAGGAAAGGTAGAATAACGTAAATAAGGACTGTAATTATATGAACAAATGTAAAAACAACTTCACTAAGAATTGAAATCTTTATGAAATTGTTGAAGTGCAACTTCACTAAGGACTGAAATCTTTATGAAATTGTTGAAGTGCAACTTCACTAAGAATTGAAATGTTTATGAAATTGTTGAAGTGCAACTTCACTAAGAATTGAAATGTTTATGAATTTGTTGAAGTGCAACTTCACTAAGGACTGAAATGTTCATGAAATAATGTCAGAACACTTGCACTAAAAACTGAAATGTTCATGAAATAGTGATAAAACTTCACTAAGAACTGAAATGTTCATGAACTAATGAAAGAACAACTTTACTCAGGACTGAAATGTTCATGGGCTATCCCAAGAGTAACGAAAGACAGTATATAACATTATATGAGCTTATATATATATATAAGAGCAGAGAGAATATCCCATTCATCGGCTCTAGTCTCCAGTTTTACCTGCAGCAACTGTGGCAAGGATTGCCACTCCAGAATAGGACATTACAGCCACATGTAACGTTGTGATTCAGCACAGAACATACTACGTGACGCAACACCTATTGTCTCCTGAGACAAAGAGGCCAATGATGATGATGATGATGATATATATATATATATATATATATATATATATATATACCATAATATATACAGCATAAACATAATATATTAACGATTTAGTAAGATTATTTCAAACAAGAAGGAATGCAAATTTGCATTTGAAATAATAAACACACTAATGTATTTGACAAAATTCAATTGAAATGTGATATCAAATAGCACAAATATGTTGTTACTTTTAACACGATAGTCGTGTTACTGTTCACAGTAAAAACATTTACAATCTGTAATGAATGTATTACATTTATATTCCTAAATAATCTTGAATTCCAACTCTGTTGTCTATGATTTGTATGTCAATAAATATATACTTCCCACTACCTCGTACTTTCTCTCTGTAACTCTTTACGTAAATTTAATAATATCTTTCTGAACATCAAAAGCAGATTGCCAGCGATTCGTCAGAAGTTCTAAAAAATTTGTTGAAAAGAGTTCTCCAACATCAAAGATATTTCGCCTCTCCTAAACACACCCGATTTAGACTTAATGTTCTTCTCGATGAAATCTTTAGGGTATTTCTTCAACAATCTGTCACCTGGGCTACCCCACTTGAGACATTGCTTGAAAAACGCAACGGTCACATTTGCCATGTGTTTGTCGTTATAAATTACTGTTTCTTTTCTTAGCTATTTCTTTCAGCTGTGATCAAACGTTGAAATTTCAAGGATTCATAGACAGAAATAAAATCGATATCTTCACGACAAATCAATGATAACAAACAAACTTTAATAATCTTCAGATGTCCCGTTTGTTAATAAAGCGATGAAATAATCATATATATATGGAACGCAGTAACTATTTGATTGCAAACACGTTACAAAGTACTTAGTTTTCAATTACAAACAAGCAAATAGATGATCTTCATGGAGTAATTTAAACTTGAACAAATCAAACGTAGTTTGTATTTGGCGTCCATTGTGTTCGCACTGTCTTGTAAAACTGTTGTAAACGTTGAAAATAACAAAACTTTCAATACGTAATTAATATTTTTTTACCCCAGGACTATTTTTATTGTCATGTATATTGTTAGCTAATATTCTGGCTTTGTGTCATCTCAAAGGTACTGGGAGCCTGTATATCGGTTCAGAATATCGAAGGAGTTAAGAATATACATTGCAGACCATTGATGTGATCCTTGTTCTAAGTGATAAATACAGCTTTTAGAAGACATTATTAACACGTTTTTCTTGTTTATAGTGGCTATATATTATAGACATGATGTTTGTGTTAGGTAATGTGTGTTACACATATTTTGTTGATTAGTTTATATTTGTTTTGTTCTGCCTTATTTAGTTATTTATTCTACGAAATGGCGTAGTTCGAATACATTTGTTGTAGGGTATGTTGCAACTATGTTACTGAAATTGTTGTCAGTCCATATTCTAATGTAATTATTATCGATACAATGAAAGACTGCAGACACATGTAAAAAAAAGTCGACTGTCGCTGTGAACTTTTTGTGGTTCTGTCTTTCGCTAATAGGGTAGCAGTTTTTCAATCTGAGAAACACAGTGGTGGGAAACCTACTGCCTGCTGGTTGTAACTGGCACGAAAAACAATTTTGACCAGCGTCCAAAACAGTTTGAACATTACTAAATTCTCTGGATTCTGAGTTTAAAAAAATAATTTAGGAGACAAAAACATACACGTACATTCAAATTCACATTAATTCTCATTATAAATGCCCCCACCTCAAACCAAACAAAAAAAGCAACCCCGTAAATATAATAATGAGGAGTGACAATTAAGGCGGGAGATCCACACAGAACAAGGTTGTGTCTTAAAAATTAACAGAATAAAAACTAACAAACATATTGTCATACAATTTGGCCACATGTTACAAAAGACATTGTTTTTTTATTATAAATAACGCTTAGTGTATGCATTATAATTATTGATTTTAAAAATAATTAACTTTCTTGAAAATGTATTTTTAAACCCACCCCTCTCCCCACCCTTCATCGTGCTGTGGATTTCACAAAAATAAGAAGTGTACAGAATGTCAAACTAGCATATAATGTACATAATTATACCCATAATGATCACCCATAATTATATCGTGAGCCTCTAAAAAATGACTAACCTAATTGGATTTGTAGATATGACTCTTGTAATATTACCCTTCCAAATTAAAAAAAATTCAAATTAGAACAGCAATTTCTCTGCTTATACACAGTTTAGACAAAAAGTGGAGGTTCACGTCATAATTATGGGTTATTGTGACTTTTTGTGGTTATTGCAGTTGGTTCTTTTTGTGAGTTTCTTGGACTGCAAGTGGATTATTGCAGTCTGGTCAGTGGCGACTCGTTATTATTAGGGCCTAGTGGGGCCGAACCCACAAAAATAAGGTATAATGTGTATTTACTATTTTATACATTATAATATATCCTAACCGAAACCATGATTTTTCCGAAAATGTCTGTCTGGCCCCACCAACAAAAATGATCACGCGCCGCCACTGCAGTTGGTTCTTTATGTGAGTTTCTGTACTAAATTATTATTACAGTTTTCTTTAATTAGAATATTTAAAGGATAACAAAGTAACAACAATAAGCAGATTTACATAGAGGAAAGAAGGCAACGATATAAATCACACAATACAGTGCAACCAAGGAAACGAGCAACAGTTGTATATATACATTTATTATATACAGTTTTCTCAGCTTTTTCGTACTTAAGGTTATGAAGTCACATCACTTGACATTTCTAAGTCCTAATGAGTAAGAAGTAGGAGTGTCAATTCCTTTCCTGACGTGTGGAACGTCGAGTATCGAAATTAACACACAACCTTCTCATGTCCGATTCGACAGTGAATATAGATATGTATGAAATGAAAATCGTGGCATATCCCAAAGGACGTAGCCATCAACCACAGTAAACGAGTCGTTGATTTTCTAGGCACCACTTATACGTTCAGTAGTTTGCCTGACTTTCTGAACGGTGAAGTCAATTTTTCTTTTTGTAAAAACCCACGGAAACGAATTTACTTCCAAATTTGCCCACCGTGGGGTTTGAACCAGGTACACTTGGGTCTGTGATCGAGCTCACTACCGCTTGAGCTACAGACGCTCACATAGATATATATACCGCATAATATATAAGCAGGAATGTACAATATAGATGAGAGTAACCAGAGTCTGGACCAAGAATAGAAATTAGTGACGGTTTTTATCGTAAACATTAGACTTCATTCGAAGCATTGATGAATAAGTTAGCGGTGTAAGTCTTTCGTGGTATCAATGAAGTTAAAAATACTTATCAACAATATCATCAAGTGTCATGCCGGTTAGCTTAGGCAATCATGTATATGAGGGAATCAGGGTGTAAACATATTTTCTATTCTATGCACAGTGCGTTCTCATAATTATTTTTGTAGCACTTTGTTTCTCAAGATTATATTTAGTTAGTTAATGCTTGTGCTATGGTTAATGATTTTTTTCCGATCCAGAAGCACTTGAGCTTTCAGGTCTTCGGCTCAGGGGCCATGGACATCTTAACCCTTCGGTTCGGTGCCAGAACACCTAAATCTAGAGAACCTGTGGCCATTTTGTCATCTACGTATCAATGACAAAATACAGCAACGTTTCGACCAACAAGGCCTTTATCAAGCAAACGAACAACAGGAGTGACAAATTAAAAACAAATGGACGACCAAAAACAAACGTGTCATTGTTTTTGTAATTTGTAAAACTACAGAACTTTGTGATTACGTGTTTTGCCAATCAAATAGTTTTACTGCAGTCTCATATATATTTTGTGAATACATCTACGTATCTAAACTTTGGAATCATATTTTCACCAACGTAAACAGATTTTTAACAATCCTAAACTATCCCACGCATAAATATTCTATGCTACAATTTGATACGAGAACGGAAATTACTGAAAATAAATCCAAAAGTAAATAATAA
Organism: Arion vulgaris; assembly: GCA_020796225.1. Lineage (NCBI taxonomy): Eukaryota > Metazoa > Mollusca > Gastropoda > Stylommatophora > Arionidae > Arion > Arion vulgaris. Next base: position 74,120,001 of record CM036753.1, read on the forward strand.
TTTGCAGACATAAATGAACATGATACTGTTAAAGAAGTACCATCTTATAAGAAGAGTTTAAATTCAAGCGCACAACATGAACATAATATTATACATGGAAACGAGATATCAACATTTGACAAAGTGCAGTACAGAAAAATGTACCAGATTTTGCACGGGAGGAAAAATATTGAGGATCCATTACAGCTGATCTTCTAAGTGGAGATGACACTTGACATGATCTAAATCAATAAACAAACAAGACGATCACTAGTGGTAGTAGAGATGTGGTTTTACAATAAACAAACAAGACGATCACTAGTGGTAGTAGAGATGTGGTTTTACAATAAACAAACAAGACGATCACTAGGGGTAGTAGAGATGTGGTTTTACAATAAACAATATTAAGAATATGGAGTCTAGAAGTACTGCAGACAGAAGCTAGTGCAGTTATGCCACAGTGATTGTGAAGCAGTAGTAACGTATCACGTATATCATGTATAGTAGTAGTAACGTGTCACGTATATCATGTATAGTATAGTAGTTTATCATGTATATCAAGTATAGTAGTAGTAACTTTTCATGTATATCAAGTATAGTAGTAGTAACTTTTCATGTATATCATGTCTAGTAGTAGTAGCTTATCATGTATATCATGTCTAGTAGTAGTAGCTTTTCATGTATAACATGTATAGTATAGTAGTTTATCCTGTTTATCAAGTATAGTATAGTAGTATATCATATTTATCATGTATAGTATAGTAGTTTATCATGTATATCATGTCTAGTAGTAGTAGTAACTTATCATGTATATCATGTCTAGTAGTAGTAACTTATCATGTATATCATGTATAGTAGTAGTAACTTATCATGTATATCATGTCTAGTAGTAGTAACTTATCATGTATATCATGTATAGTAGTAGTAACTTATCATGTATATCATGTCTAGTAGTAGTAACTTATCATGTATATCATGTATAGTAGTAGTAACTTATCATGTATATCATGTATAGTAGTAGTAACTTATCATGTATATCATGTATGAAGTAACTATCATGTATATCAGTTAGTAGATTAGTTTTATCACGTATATCATGTTTAGTAGTAACTTATCAGTATATCATGTTGTAGTATAATTACATATATAAGCTAGTGGTATAATGATTTTTCTGATCCAGAAGTAACTTATCAGGTCTTCTGTCAGTGCCATGGATATCTTAATCCTTCGGTCATGCAAACGTAAATCATGTATACTCATGTCATTTGTTTCATCATGTATCATGTCAAAATACAGCAACGTTTCGATCAAAGAGGCCTTTATCAAGAAGAACAACAGATACAAGTTAAAAACATACATACATGGTAGTAGTAAAACAAACATGTATATGTCTTTCTGTAATCATTTAGTAAAACTACAGTATCTTGTGATTACATGTTTTGCCAATCAAATAGTATTACTGCAGTCTATAGTATATTATATGAATACATCTAGTAGTAACTAAGATTCTGGAATCAGTAACTTTCATCAACGTAAACAGATTTTACAATCTATATCATGCATAGATAATTTCATGCTAAAATCATGATAGAGAACGACATTATCTGAAATAAACCCAGAAAGTAAATACATATTTCGTCAGAGCATAAATGAACATGATACTGTTAAGAAGTACCATCTTATAGAAGAGTTAGAATTCAAGCGCATACATGATACATAATAGTATATACATGGAACGAGATAGTAGAATCATTTACAAAGTGCAGTACAGAAAAATGTAGCCAGATTTTGCAGATGGAGAGAAAATCATTGAGGATCCATTACAGCTGATCTTCTATAGTAGAGATGACATCATGCATGATCTAAATCAATAAATAATCAAGACGAAGATCACTAGTGGTAGTAGGATGTATGTATACAATAGAAAGAATCGACGATCACTGTGTAGTAGTAGTAATTTTTACATTAAACATACAAGACGATCACTATCAGGTAGTAGATGTGGTTGTTACAATAACATATTAAGAATATGGAGCTAGAAGTACTGCAGACAGAAGCTAGTAGCATTATGCACAGTGATTGTAAGAGTAGTAGCGTATCATGTATATCATGTATAGTAGTAGTAACGTATCACGTATAATCATGTATATCATGAGTAGTTTATCATGTATATCAGTGATAGTAGTAGTAACTTTTCATGTATATCATGTCTAGTAGTAGTAACTTATCATGTATATCATGTCTAGTAGTAGTAGCTTTTCATGTATAACATGTTAGTAGTTAGTTAAGTATATCTGTATAGTAGTTTATTCACGTATAGTATAGTAACTTATCATGTTTATCAAGTATAGTATAGTAGGTATCATGTATATCATGTATAGTATAGTAGTTTATCATGTATATCATGTATATAGTAGTAGTTATCATGTATATCATGTATAGTAGTAGTAACTTATCATGTATATCATGTATAGTAGTAGTAGGTTATATACATGTATATCATGTATGTAGTAGTAACTTATCATTGTATATCATGTATAGTAGTAGTAGCGTATCATGTATATCATGTATGGTAGTAGTAGTTTATCATTGTATATCATGTATACCCCAGTGCAACAATTCAGCTATCTTGGGTCCATAGTCACTGCCAGCTTTTCTCTTGATGAAGAAATCAACGCTCGAATAGACAGCACTGCTACTACATTCGGCAAACTATCAAAGAGAGCGTTGGACAACAACAAAATTAACATTGCAGACGACGATTCAAATATATCCAGCCCGTGTAATTAGTTCTTTACTATATATCTCAGAAACATGGACAGCCCACACAAGGCATGAGAGAAGACTTAACGTCTTTCACATTCGATGTCTCCGCAAGATTATGAACATCAGGTGGTATGACACGACAACCAACTCTGAAGTACTGCAACGTGTAAACTTGCCTTCCATCATGGGCATGCTCCTCGGTAGAAGACTAAGATGGCTAGGGCATGTGCCAAGAATGGATAATGGCCGCATTCCACAACAAACGTTGTTCTGGGAACTGTCAGAAGGGGAAAAGGCACCAAGGCAGATCACTGCTCAGATAGAAAGATATCTGCAAGACCTCAATGAATAACGTTTCTATCGGACCCAGGAAACGGGAAAAAACTAACTGATGATCGAGATATATGGAAAATAACATTACGAAAAAGTGTATAATTTTTGGAAGAGAGACTTAGGGATGAGATGAAAGACAAGAAGACAAGCGAAAACTCAGAAGTTGTCACAGTGAAACACTTGCCAATTGACCTTCTGTAAATAAGAAAAAGGTCATTTATCCAATAACCAAAATCATTAACACAAACGCTCCCATTCGTGTTTACTTTGTTTGTCAAGTCATATTTGCTAATGTTGATATGCTCTTTGTGTCTTATTTGTATCATCACAACAGTGTAAACTGATGTGAAACCAGTGTAACAATGTTTGCCATGTTAGCTAGTATTTTATTATTACGTGCATCGGGGTTGGATTATTTAAGTATGTCCATTAATCGTTGTTTTCCTTAGAGTCATCATCATCATCATCAGTGTATTGTCAGCAAGCTTAGGTTATGTTTTTCCACTTCTCATTGTCTCATTACTCTGAGCCCTGATACCTTTTTTCACGCCTCGCCATGATGTTAAACTGTCTATATTATTTGTGTACCTCTGTCAACCGAGAGCCGCGGTAGCGTAGTTGTCAGTGAACTTGCTTCTCAAGGCTGGGGGTCTGGGTTCAACTCCACATTTTCCCGACCGCGACGGCTCTCAGGTCAAACCAGCCTCAACTGGGTACCAGACATGCTCTGGGAAAGTAAAGGCGGCCGGCGTCATGCTGACCACATCACCCATCGTGTGTCGACAGTCAATGAAAAATACAGGCCTAACACTGTATTGCCCTGTATACCACGAGGTATGAAAGGGTTCCTTTACCTTTACTTATTTTTACATCTGTCAACCACTATCTATCTTCTCCTGTATCTTGTCCGTTTTCACAGTGTATTAAATCTATTTTCTTATCATAACATTGTTTCTTCATGGTGCCTTTCATAAACCATCTATTCTTGCATGCTTGCTTTAGAACATTATCATTTGTCACATTTTCTGTCCATTATATTCGTATCGTTCTTCTATAAAACTACATCTCTGTAACTTCAGATAATTATTTACTATATTTATTATTGTTTGTTCATGGTTCACATTCATGTCACTCTTATTTATATTTTAAATTGTGAGCACAGATAGGGTAGTGGTAAGTGCACTTGCTTCGTAGACGCTTGGTCTGGAGTTCAATTTCCCCATTGGAAGTGACATTTTTACAGTCTTCATAGACCAAGAGAAGGCGTTCGATAGGGTTAACAGAGAAATATTATGGGATGTTCTTTCCTATAAGAGATGAGGAAATTAGAAGAACAGTCGGAACAACACCTACTATTAGAATCATTGAAAAACAGAGACTCAAATAGTTTGGCACTTGGTGAGAATGAACCCGAATACACCAGTTGCAAGGGCGTACAACCTGAAAATGGAACCATAAAGAGGAAGGGAGACCAAGAAAAGATGAGTTGATGAAGTTACGGACATCTTAAAACTCCACAATACCACAGCATATCAAGCGACCGAGCGTGCATTATCTCGGAAACCGATCATCAGTTAAACCTGTTACGCCTAACGGCAAAATAACAGAGAAGATCAAAAGAAAGAAAGAAAGATTGGTTTTTAGACCAGACCCAGCGTCAACTGGAGTACCAGAGAAACACTGGGAAGTAAACGCGATAATCGTGATATCGACCATATCCCAGATCGTGTGTCATCAAAGACAAATACGTGCCTAACATTCTAATCCCCAATATACAATATTTGTATATGCAAATGCATTTTTAATTACCGTGATAACATTTCCTTTCACGAGTTGCACACGGGACTTCTATGTTTATCTCTCTAGCACTAGACGCCTGATTACATCAAACATATACTAGTAGTTCAACCATTTTCTGTCTTTGACTTACGCACTGAAAAAAACATAACAAAAGGTCAATATTCTCTCATTCAATTCATAATTTGTTTATTCTTTCTTCTTCTTCTTCTCGAATCCTGTTTGCCTCACAGCGTCAGGTCAAGAAGAGATTTCTAAAACGGGCCCTTGTATGCGCTTCGTAGATAGTCTCTTTCGCCGCCTCTGTTATCTCTGAGGTCCATATTTTGCGTGGCAGACCTTTTGCTTTGTACCCATTGTATCGGAGCAGCATTGTTCTTTGAGATGCACTGTCTGTTGGTAATCTGCTTACGTGGCCGAACCATTTAATTCGTTGTTTCTTGATGAAATCTAGTACTGATGTTGTACCCACTTTTTTCCTGATGTCTTCATTTCTCAACTGGTCTCTTCTTGTTACACTCAGCATTCTGCGTAGACACTTCATCTCTGTCGTGACTAGTTTTCTTTATCATTTGTTGTCAGTGACCAAGTTTGGCACTAATTTGTTTACTAATTTGACGATATTCGTCTCTAACTAAAATATAAATTCCTACCGTACATTGCCGCGTCCATGGTATTTCCAGAACAATACGCAATAAAGAACGTCTAAGACATACTACGAATTGTTGTTTTTGTTGGCTAATCTTTACTGAATCTTTATTACCGATGTTATATTTCTGAATGTTAGTCTGTGTTTTTCTTGTATATCGCTTACAAATTACGACAGATGCGTTAGTTATTTCACTAATTTGAAGACAAGTTGTACCCGCTGTTTGAGTTAACGCAAAAAAGAAATCGTTATTGTTTTCTCTGTTTGCTCTGCATTCTAGTACAGTTCTAACTAACACATTTCACAAGAATTGTCTCATAGCTATCGTTCCCCAGATGAAATTATTTCTAAACTGCTTCGTAAGCCCCATGGGGTACGTCAAATGTTTCAGACGATTGCCGGTTAATAAAAAAAAATCGGTAATGGCAATAAAGAAAGCAAAAATTTCTAATTTTGCGTAGAAGGTAATCAATATTTTCCTTGTTTTTGTTATTGGCACATAAACAAAATTGACATAATTCCACTGTAACTAGTTGATATAATTAGAGCTCAATCTGTGAATATGGCATTTGCAGTTAAATCAACTGTCTGTTTGTACAACAAAGAAAATAATCTACATATCATAACTAATGTTTAAGAACGCTGAGTACTTCTCCGTAATTATTTAGAATGTTTTCGCTACGTTAAAAGAGTTAATACGATAGTTACTACCGTTTGGATGCAAAGTCGAATTTGTACCATTGTATATATTACGTTACAGTATTAAAAGTCTATCAATATAAATGGAGACTGCAGTAAAACTATGTAGAATGGTTTTTGACCGTTGTAATATCTTTGTCAAAGTCTATAAGTAGTGTGCTGTGAAATTCGCTACTCTTGTTGTATCATTTGCTTGATCAAGGTCTTTGGGTTGAAACGTTGTTGTGTATTGTCATTGTTTTTGTATTTTGTAAAAACTACAGTACTTTATTGTTTACGTGTTTCGCTATTGAAAGTCTAGAGAAGTAAGGTTTAGTATTTGGAAGAAACATCACAAGTTATTATTTTAGTATATGGAAGTAACAAAACAAGTTATTATTTTAGTATATGGAAGTAACATAACAAGTTATTATTTTAGTATATGGAAGTAACATCACAGTTATTATTTTAGTATATGAAAGTAACATAACAAGTTATTATTTTAGTATATGAAAGTAACATAACAAGTTATTATTTTAGTATATGAAAGTAACATCACAAGTTATTATTTTACTATATGAAAGTAACATCACAAGTTATTATTTTACTATATGAAAGTAACATCACAAGTTATTATTTTACTATATGAAAGTAACATAACAAGTTATTATTTTAGTATATGAAAGTAACATCACAAGTTATTATTTTACTATATGAAAGTAACATAACAAGTTATTATTTTACTATATGAAAGTAACATCACAAGTTATTATTTTACTATATGAAAGTAACATCACAAGTTATTATTTTACTATATGAAAGTAACATAACAAGTTATTATTTTACTATATGAAAGTAACATAACAAGTTATTATTTTACTATATGAAAGTAACATCACAAGTTATTATTTAATATATGAAAGTAACATAACAAGTTATTATTCTCACTTATTATTGTTAATTGTTACATCCAAGTATATTTACTATATAAAGTAACATAACAAGTTATTATTTAATATACTGAAAACCCAGACAAGTTATTCAATGTCTCTGACCTATTTGTGTTATTACGATCCAGTAATCCTGTGAATATTCACATCATTACCTCAGTGTAATTCACATCATTACCTCAGTGTAATTCACATCATTACCTCAGTGTAATTCACATCACTACCTTAGTGTAATTCACATCATTACCTCAGTGTAATTCACATCATTACCTAAGTGTAATTCACATCATTACCTCAGTGTAATTCACATCACTACCTCAGTGTAATTCATATCAATACCTCAGTGTAATTCACATCATTACCTCAGTGTAATTCACATCACTACCTCAGTGTAATTCACATCATTACCTTAGTGTAATTCACATCGTTACCTAAGTGTAATTCACATCATTACCTCAGTCTAATTCACATCATTACCTCAGTGTAATTCACATCATTACCTCAGTGTAATTCACATCATTACCTTAGTGTAATTCACATCGTTACCTCAGTGTAATCTATTGTATTGCTCGGGAATTTGTGGAATCCCTACCCGCCCAGATTATATTTCCAAACATGGATATTTTAGGAATAAGTTATTCTGTCTATCTATTATCTAACCCTGTTTTGCCTTGCGACGTCAGATCGAAAAAAGACACATGGAGCGAGCCTCCGTATGCGCTTCGTACAAGGTGGAATTTAGTGCCTCGGATTTTGTTTCCGCCCGTTTGGTGCCGGGGCCCGTAAGGGAAGGAAATACTAGTATCAATGAGACCTACAAAGCATGTTGTAATAGGCGACTGGAGTATAGGCCTAGGAGGCTATCTTAGTAAATAAAAAGCGTCGCAAAACCGGATGTGTTAGCCTACTTGAAAGACGCATAACTAGCACAATGTCTTAGTCTCAGATCACATACATATCATAAAGAATTTGTTAACAAGTGATCTATAGGGAGCGTTCGAAGAAGAAGATAAATGTATTTTTAACAGATAAAATAAGTTGTTCATTGACACCATTTGAAAGTCGAATGTTATCATCTACGAATTTTAACTTTGGAATCATTTAGTGCCTTGAAACAGTTGCGAATACACATTGTCTCTGATCGACGTCAAATTGGAGATATGGTCCCAGTCAGTAGCGGCTAGTGCTAATTTTTGTTTGTGGGGCCAGACACATTTTTGTGTGAAAAATCATGGTTTTGGGTTAGGTTATATTTTAATTTATACAATAATAAATACACGTTACACATTATTTTTGTTGGGGCCGGCCCCACTAGCCCTTAATGGCGAGCCGCCATTGGTCCCAGTACATGTTTTTGTTCAATCATGTTCAAGACATGTATCTCATCTAGTGTTATCTGTTTCTGAAAGTATCGGAACTGACGGTTGGTTGACGTTGTCGGTTATTCTAGAATGTCAGGTCCTAAAGCATTATGTCAAAGGATGACAATTTTTGCGTACTTCCAACAGGGCAGCTACAGAATGAACAACAATGATCCATCTCATACATCGAGTTATCCGAAACTGATTTATTGATTGATATGTCCATCATCATTTCACTTCGGTGAGTAACCATGTGTGCTCCGATTTATTTCTTATACATGAAGATCTCAACTACAGTGCACGAGTTCCGTAGCACAGGCGAGTGTCCTCGATCTAATTTAGAAGGTAGCGATAATTATTTGTAGGAATTTCATTTTTTAACCTTTCAAATGAATTGTACCCGGGCGGGGCTTTCCAGCCTACTTTTCTTGATTTTTAAACTGTCACGGGGTCTTTTACGAGCTCAACATGAACACAGGACCTACATTTTATCGCTTGTCTTCAATAGGACTAGGAATTTGATCTCTCCTACACTAGGATTTGGAATCTCTGGAAAGATATCTAGATGGCTTCACGAGTGAACGACTCGAATACCTTTGGAAATTAAATACATAATAACAATACATACACTAAACATTGTTTATAATAACAATGCATACACTAAACATTGTTTATAATAACAATACATACACTAAACATTGTTTATAATAAAAAATAATGTCTTTTGCAACATGTCACCAAATTGTATGACAATATGTTTGTTAGTTTTTTTTCTGTGAATTTATTAAAAAGACAACCTTTCTCCTGGCTACAGAAGCTAGCATACTACACCTTATGGTAAAATGCGGTTTCTCTCGTCCTGATACCCTCCTGTTGCTATTTGGTAATTTCTATAACTTATATAGGTGACTGACCTTTTATATTTTATTGTCATAATTACGCAACAGTTTATGGAGTGATATATTTGATTACGCTGAATTGCTTTTCAGACCAGATACAGGCTATTTTCAACTAATCATGTTTTGTTTTTCCTACACACTTCATTGTTTGCTATTTTATATTCGTTTGATCTTTTCATTTGATTATCTTAATAATACTGTAAATCACCCAGGTTTTATATAAGCGATCATTTTAAATACTCGCATTTCCTGCTATTTATAATCTGCAGCATTCATGCATAATTCTAAGCTCTTGTTTATGTCATTATTGGGGGCGTGAGACTTGTTGTGTGAGCAGAAGTTTATGATTTAATATTTCTATAAACTATTGTTCATGAGGAGAAAACTACAATTGCTTTGAACAGCTAACAAATAAATTGATAGAATGTTGCAAGCAATTAACTAAAATGTCCATGTTAACTTAAATACAAGGAAGAAAAAAGAAATCCATTTCTCACACACTTATAGAAGAAGGCGTGCCTGATCTTGCGATAACAAGCTCTCTAGGTGTGGGTGTGGGTGTGGTGGGGGTGGGGAGGAGATAATAGATACTAAATATCTGCAGTAATACTTCATGATTATTAGGATATTGTCAGCTTCTGTTTGTGCCAAGATTCCAACGCGTAATCAACCCTAAATAAGAACCACTCCAAATTTGCACAACAGGGTAGTCAAAACTGACCTATTTCATTTGAGAGTGGTTAGAGTGGTTATGTTAAAATTGGTGACTTCTAATTCTCTAAAAATAAGTCGTAACTTAGAGTTCGTGCTGTTTAATTAGACCATTGTAAAATTAGATAACATACTTTCCCAGGTGGAGATAACAAGAAGTGTAACAAGTTCAGCGATTACATGTGAAGCAGCTGTAAGTGACACATAATGGGGTGATTAACTTTGTCCAAGAATAATATTTGGAGAAAGAATCATTTTTAATTTCTTGATTTATTGATAACAAGTTGGGAAGAAGAGGAAAACTAAATAGAAAACTTATACAAGATTCAATGGACAATCTTGCACATCCCACGTAACAAATTAGAACATATTGCACATGACAATAACAAAGTTAGGATATCTTGCACTTCACAATAACAAAGTTAGGACATCTTGTACATGACAATAACAAAGTTAGGACATCTTGTACATGACAATAACAAAGTTAGAACATCTTGCACATGACAACAAGAAAGGTAGGACATCTTGCACATGACAACAAGAAATGTATGACATCTTGCACATGACAGCAAGAAAGGTAGAACATCTTGCATATGACAACAAGAAAGGTAGGACATCTTGTACATGACAATACAAAAAGTTAGGACATCTTGCACTTCACAAAACAAAAGTCAGGACATCTTGCATATGACAAACAAGAAAGGTAGGACATCTTGCACATGACAGCAAGAAAGGTAGAACATCTTGCATATGACAACAAGAAAGGTATGACATCTTGCACATGGCAACAAGAAAGGTAGGACATCTTGCACATGACAACAAGAAAGGTAAGACATATGTTACTAATAAGTATGCAAGGAATCACTGTGGCGTAGAGATTAGATGCTTGTCTCTCGTGCCAAAGGTTCCAGAGTCACTCCTTCGTGGAACCATCTGGATATTTTTCCAGAGATCCATGATCTAAGTGTAGGTGACATCGAGTTCCTAGTCCTATCAGAGACGGACGATTAAATATAGGTCCCTTGTTCAATATAAGCACGTAGAAGGTAAAATAACTTTTGCCAGTTTAAAATCGAGATGAGCAGGTTGGAAAGCCGCTGCCTGTGCAAAATTTGTTGGAAAAGATTAATATAAAAAATTCCTACAAAAATATCTTTTCAATCTTCAAAATTACATCGCGGACTCTCGTTGGTGCTACTGAGTTTGTGCACTGCCGCTGAGATCTTTCTGTGTAAGAAAGAGATCGGAGCACACATTGTTACTCACCAAAGTGCAATGATGAGTGTCGTATCATCAACCAATAAATAAGTACGCAAGCTAGAAGAATGTACTGACATATTATCATACCTGTTTTAGTGACAATAATGTTTGGCTACGTTCAGTAGACTAGGCGTATACCAATTGCTATAACAATATTGTGTTACAAATGACGTCCAATCACTGTTTTGTTAGTTTCGTGAACACGTACATCACACCTCTCCTTCCTGTGTCATTTATTCTAAGATTCTCATGTCAATTATACACCAGGCTGCTAAAACGTTGTTCCGGATTAAAGACAGATATCTTCCATGTTGAGAATTGATTTTGTGTCTTTACGCGGCCATGTTAACGACACGACGTTTCTCTGAGCACTCCTATTACTCTTCTGCTTTTTTATCTTTTGCTGTTTCTAACCTCCATTACTGGATAATCAAAATTAATTTAGATCATGTTTTAGCATTTCTTCATTGATGTTCTATTTAGATAATTTGTTCTTTATATTGTGTAACTTTCCCATGTTTAACATTTTCTATTATTTCTCGTTCTTTTCTTTACTTCTTATGTAATTAAACTTAATATCTTGTGGTCACCACTTTGTTATGGCTGGTTTAGCAACATACAGGGAAATGAAAGAGTAGACATCCTTACAAAGGCAGGAGCAAATAGTCAACAGCATGACAGACCAATAACTCTGCAGACTGCTAAATAAATAATAAGAAGTAACAAAAAGGAGGAGTGGATGAATGAATGGGCAAAACAGGCAGATCCCTCTTTAAACACATGACCACTCCAAATCCAAAAGATGCCATAAATCACCTCACACGGCAAAAACAAGTCATTATTTTCCGCCTTAGGACACAACATGTGCCCCTGAATGCTCACCTTCATCGCATCCAACCAAAGATTGCCCAACAATGTCAACAGTGTGACTTCTCACCTACATCGCATCCAACCAAAGATTGCCCCACAATGTCAACTGTGTGACTATTCAGAAGAAACTGTCACACGCCATCTCTTCCAGTGCCCTGCACTCAGTGACCTACGCCACAAGTACCTACCTCCATACCCAGATGTTGAAAACACGCTCTCTGCTAACACACCACAACTGAGACAGACCTGCAAATTCACTGTCATGGTCTCAATTCGAAGGGCAAATACTCAAATGACTGCTAGATCGGAAAAGCAAAGTAAAGTTATGACTGGTTTCTGTTTAGAACGACTGAACTCGCCCGTGTGTTGCCTAGGCTCAAAAGAGGAGCAAAGAATAGTAACACTGCGACATAGAAATCATGTGTAAAAGGCGACTGAGGTAAGAGCTAAAAGAAGGTACCCTAGGAAATAAAAAGCATTGCAGAAATCGGATGTGCTAGCCTGCTTGTAGGCGCATAGATGCCACAACGTACAATCGCTCTAATGCTCAGATAACATATAGATTACAACAAGTGGTTAATAAGTGGTCGATGTGAAGTGTTTGAAGAAGAAGAATAACCGAACTAGAATTTCGTAAGCATGTACATTGGTAGAAACACAACAAAAGGTCGTCCACGCAATAGGTGGACTTCAGAGATAACAAAGGCGGCGTTTATGTATAAACACTGTTTGTGAAGAGCACATAAAAGCTTTTTCTAGAAATCTTTTCTTGTTAAATATCGTCGAGCTACTGAGCTATGTGCTTGGAGCGACACTGAACTTTATTTATTTCTATTAATTGTATTTTGTTAATTTTGTTTGGCTTTTATTCATTTTGGTTTCTTTGTTTGCTAGTTATTCTTCTGTTTCTCTTATCTGTACTTCTCTTTATGTTAGCTTTCTTTCTATTTCTGTTAGTTTCATTTCTTCCTTTGTTAGTTACATTTAATGTTAGTTATCTTTTATTTATAAATCAAGAAATGGACGAAAACAGACGTCATTACTAGTTCACCGCAGTTATTTGTTAACTTGGCAGAATATATTGTTATGGAAATGCAGCTTGATGTTAATAATTGTAAGATATTGATGGTCTATGCAGTCGTGTCTATACTATACAAGTTTTAAAATGTGCAGTTACATCGAAAATCTAACAAACGAGGTAATGCTCAGAAATAATGGTCAATTAATGCTCTATAGAAAATGTTTTCCAGACAATTCGCAGGTCAATGCAACTTATTAGGGGTCGTGATGTTCTGTATTTTGATGAGACATCAGTCAGTAAAGTTTGCTGCACAGTTATAGAATAGAAGTTTAATCTTAGCAATATCTATACCGTCTCTGGCGTAGCGGTAGTGATCTCGATAATAACCCAAGAGTGCATGGTTCAAACACCGCGGTGGACAAAATTGGAAGCAAATTCGTTCCCTTGGATTTTTACGAATAGTAAAAATAGACCTCACTGTTCAGAAAGCAATGACAAACTACTGAACGTATAAGTGATGCCTCAAAAATCAACTACACGTTTACTGTGGTTGATGGTGATGCCCTGTAAAGGAAATGAAAAATGTTTCTTCATTTCTACATTTCCATCACTTCTTCTTCTTCTTTCTCGAATCCTGTATGCATCACAGCGTCAGGTCAGGAAGAGATCTCTTTCTCGAATCCTGTATGCCTCACAGCGTCAGGTCAGGAAGAGATCTCTTTCTCGAATCCTGTATGCCTCACAGCGTCAGGTCAGGAAGAGATCTCTTTCTCGAATCCTGTATGCCTCACAGCGTCAGTTCAGGAAGAGATCTCTTTCTCGAATCCTGTATGCCTCACAGCGTCAGGTCAGGAAGAGATCTCTTTCTCGAATCCTGTATGCCTCACAGCGTCAGGTCAGGAAGAGATTTCTTTCTCGAATCCTGTATGCCTCACAGCGTCAGGTCAGGAAGAGATTTCTTTCTCGAATCCTGTATGCCTCACAGCGTCAGGTCAGGAAGAGATCTCTTTCTCGAATCATGTATGCCTCACAGCGTCAGGTCAGGAAGAGATTTCTAAAACGGGCCCTAGTATGCGCTTTGTAAATAGTCTCTTTCGTCGCCTCTGTTATCTCTGAGGTCCATCTTTTGCGTGGCCGGCCTTTTGCTTTTTACCCATTGTATCGGAGCAGCATTGCTCTTTGAGGTGCACTGTCTGATGGTAATCTGCTTACGTGGCCGAACCATTTAATTTGTTGTTTCTTGATGAAGTCTAGTACTGATGTTGTACCCACTTTTTCCTGATGTCTTCATTTCTCAACCGGTCTCTTCTTGTTACACCCAACATTCTGCGTAAACACTTCATCTCTGTTGTGTCTAGTTTTCTTCTATCGTTTGTTGTCAGCGTCCAGGTTTGACACTGGTAACATATTTTTCATCACTAAGCAACATAATGTTGGACTATATATGATGTTCCATGATGGTCTACCGGTATTTACTTGAGTAGATATGTACTTGTATTAGCATGACACCGTTTTCTGATACCGCATAGAACTTATTGATTGATTGATTGATTGATTGATAGGACCATCATTATTGCACTCGGTGAGTAACCATGTGTGTTCCGATATCTTTCTCACACAGAAATATCTCAGCTGCAGTGAACGAGCTCCGTAGCACCGGCGAGGGTCCTCAATGTAATTGAAGATGGTGAAGATATTGCTGTGGGAATTTTATTTTTAATCTTTTCTATTTGAAATTTTGCATGGGCAGCGGCTTTCCAGCCTGCTCTTCGCGATTTTGAACTGCCAAGGGTTCTTTTACTTGCTGAATTTGAACTCGGGACCTACGTTTTATCACCCGTCTCTGATAGGACTAGGAACTCGATCACACCTACACTGAGATCAGGGATCTCTGGCAAAATATCAAGATGACTCCACGAGGGAGCGAACCTAGTACCTTTTTAAATGAGAGACAAGAACCTAACCTCTACAGAGACTCCTCTGCATAGAAACCGCATAGAAACATTCACTTGACACGGCTGTTTTCTCTTGAATTAACAAGTAACTCTCTCTCTCTCTCTATAAAAACTCCATTTCCCAAGTTTAACTTGACCTGTCAGAAAACAACCGGAATGTGTCACGCCCAATACATCATGTTCAAATCTTGAAGAAACAAGTTTGGATAGTAGATGCGTGCAAGCAAGGGCAGTTGTAAAAATAATCATCAAATGATACAACTAGATAATTTCAGTGCAGCATGAGTCAAGTAGACTATTACAAGTAATCGCTTGTATACGTTTTTTCTTTCTGGGGGGAAGATAATCAAGTGTAGCTAAACAAGGGAACGGTAATTATGTCCGTTATCGATGCACGTGTTATCACAGCCATCTCCAATGATAATAATTGCAGTAATGGGTGTTTGGAAATTGAAGACGTGAGATTAATGACACGGACATCGATGGTAAATTAATGAATAACTAAGGAGGATGTTTATGTTTATGTAGAAGAGACGATACATGTTAAACGAAACTACCGTGCTGTGTGTGCGAAAGTATGAAATACCAAAAAGATCAGTTACAATAAATTTAAGCTGGATCAATCAATCAAGTGCCATGCCTGCCGGCGTAGGCGATCATGTCTCTCCACAACTCTCTTGCTTGGTGCATGTAATCAGTTCTGACGTCGATATTTTGTCGAACCATGATGTCAGGCCATCCAACATCTTCTCCCTCTGTCTTCCACGATCTCTCCTTCCTGAATTTTACCTGTAGTCACCAAATGTTCTAAACCTTCTCTTCGCATTATATGCCCGAAGAACCTTGATTGTCGGATTCTTATTCTTTTGATAAGGTTTCTTTGTGTGCAGGCCTGATTTAAAACCTCCACGTTTGTTTTCTTTGCTGTCCATGGAATTCTCAACATTCTTCTGTAAAACCACATCTCTGTGGCTTCCAATGATCGTATTGATTGTTTGTTCAGTGTCCATGATTCGCTGCCATACATATGAATTGGTTCAATATAGCATTGGAGTACTCGTTTTCGCAGTGTCATTGGTAGTGAGTTCACGCATAGTGTGTTCTTCATTTTCATAAAAGATGCTTTCGTTTGAGCTATTCTACTCCTAATCTCTGTTGTACATCTTCCATCTGGTGTTAAGAATGTTCCTAGATACTTGAATCGATGGACTTGTTTCAGTGTTGTGTTATTTATTTTGATATTGCATGTTGGTGTTTCTTGTTTCTTGGAGACAACCATAACCTCTGTTTTCTTTATATTCATGCTTAATCCTTTCTTTTCACTTAAGCTGGATACAGTTTCAATTATCTTTTTATATTTTTTCTAATCCTGTTTTATCTCAAACGCTGAGAGACAAACTGTGTGGGAGATCGGGGCACATATGGATTAATTATTTCGACGTGTAATGATGATGATCTGACGACTAAACTAAACTGTTTGCCTCTCAGCGTTAGTATAAGCGATTTCTAGAACGGGATTTCTTTTGCTCTTCATATGTAGTTTTTCACTGCCTCTATTATTTCTGTGGTCAACTTTTTGCATGGATATTTTGCTTTGTATCCACTGTATCCACTGTATCCACTGTATCCACTGTATCCACTGTATCCACTGTATCCACTGTATCCACTGTATCCACTGTATCCACTGTATCCACTGTACCCACTGTATCCACTGTATCCACTGTATCCACTGTATCCACTGTATCCACTGTATCCACTGTATCCACTGCATCCACTGTATCCACTGTATCCACTGTATCCACTGTATCCACTGTATCCACTGTATCCACTGTATCGGAAGAGAAATGCTCTATTTTGTTTTAGTAATCTGCTTATGTGTTGGAATCATTAAAATGATGTGTTTGTGTGTGTGTGATGAGATTTCAGTACTAATGTTATACCCACATTTTATCTGATGTCTCCATTTCTAAACCCATCTTTACTGTATACTCCCAGCATTCTTCGTAGACACTTTATCTCTGAGACACTTTATCTCTGAGACACTTTCATCTCTGAGACAATTTATCTCTAAGACACTTTATCTCTGAGAAACTTAATCTCTGAGACACTTAATCTCTGAGACACTTTATCTCTGAGACACTTAATCTCTGAGAAACTTAATCTCTGAGACACTTAATCTCTGAGACACTTAATCTCTGAGAAACTTAATCTCTGAGACACTTTATCTCTGAAACACTTTATCTCTGCTATGACTAAGTTCCAATTGTATATTCTCAGTGGCGGCTCGTGGTCATTTTTATTGGTGGGGCCAGACACAAATTTTCGGAAATATCATGGTTTTTGAATATTTACTAGTATTTGTCTATTCCGGAAGTTATTCCTCCTTTCGGTTTTTGGGGCCGGGCCCCACTGGCCCTTAATGATGAGCCGCCCCTGTATATTCTTCAATCTGCACGAACGAACAGATCCTGATACATAATCTGTTCACTGTTTATAGTATTTGCCAAACTGAAACCGATACATTATGCACAATATTTAATAACGAAGGTATGAAAGTAGACATATAACTCAAGAATATATACAGTAGATAGTATTAAAGAAACCAAAACAGCAAAATCATATTGGTAAAAGTAGCATTATGATGACGTTCGTACCTTAACGTTGGAGATTAGTGTAGCTAAAGTTGATCTAATCTGTACCGCACCTGATAGCTACATCTGCGTATACTTGTCTGTACACATTTCACAGTTTCATGTAAGTGAACATATATATGTTATTTCATCGTATTCATTACCAGTGGTTCTAAAATTATAAACTTTGTGAGACACTAACGAAGCTTTATTGATGTAGGATTTTGCTTGTTTAGACTTCTATATTTTATCTCTCGTTTGCTTATCGCTTTCTATAAAGTTATCTGCATAACTTTGTGTTAAAATATTATATTTCTTTTTGTTTGTATTTGTATTGTGTTTCGCGATCCCGAGTCATATTGAATAAGTAACATGATTGCAAGTAACATGCTTGCCATCAGAAAGTTTATTTTTGCTAATTCATTTGTGTTATGCATCACGCTCTTCATAATTCGTAACTACTCAATTTCCATGTCTATTTTACTTCTGATTTCTTTTGTATAATCTAACATTTATATTTAGGAACATTATAGGAATTATTAAACAAAGAATTGGTATAGCATATGCAGCCTGCAGCAGACTTTGCAACATCCGGATATCAAAGATTGATGAGCCCAAAACAAAGCACCGGATATGCAAAATGTGTGTTTCCTATATGGAGCTGAGACAAGGAAAACAAATAATAATAGAAAGTATGTCAAAAGAATTCGAGGGAGCACGTCTTATAAGAATAATTTGGTGCATCTGGAATAATAAGTTTAACAATATCAGACTTCAAGAACTAAATGGTCTGGAAGACATAAATAAGGATATACAAAAGAGACGATGGCGATAGATTGGACATGTTATGAGGATAAGAAAAAGCGATCAGGACATGTATTGCAGTGGCCACCACAAGGGCAGTGGGAAAAGGGAGGCATAAGAGTACATGGTGGTGAAAATAACAATCATAACACTCAAAGACATGCGTATGACTAAGTTTGAGGTCGAGAAAAAGTCACAAGACCGAGTTGATTGAACATTTTTGTCACTGCTTTATGGACTCTTGTGAGCGTTGAGGAGTAATAATGATGAAAACTGATATTAAATTTGTAACTAAGACATTCACAATTTAGGACAACTACAGTATCATTCATAATATGATTTTCTCAGAAATAATCGAGGCAGTAAAAATTATTATTAATGAAGCTCACACAAGCCAATTCTAGAAATTCCTTCTTATCCTGACGCGATGAGGCAAAACAGGATTAGAAAACAGAAATACATTATCATTAATTAATCATTGCAAGTTTGGGTTAGGCTCTTGTTTTATCAGTGGGCATACTATTTTTATTTGGTAATCAGAACTGTTCTCACAATGTTTTGAACCCAAACGATTATTTTAATCTCTTAACTCTAATTGAAAGCATAATTTTGTAGTGCAGAAGTTACGCAATCATATTTCCATCAGTTATGAACAGATTAAGATTAGGGTGATTATACATTAATAATATTGAGCAATATTTTCTACACTGATAAGTATAAGGTAACTACAATAATCGACACTCAGGGCGCAGAGCACGAGGAAGACCAAGAACACGATGGATATATAACATCTCAGAGTCCCTGCGAAAGCATGGACTGACAACATCAAGCGCAACACACCTGGCACAAGATAGAAAACTAACTCTCCTCACGACGCTTCACGGCAAATGTGGTTAAGATAAGATAAGATAAGTATAAGGAGAGGATACAAGCTTGATGTAATCTTATTTATGTCTCACTCATTTCTGTGTGCTCATTAGTTATTGTAAAAGTTCATTACACAATTACAACTAACGAATCATGTAGGTAATCATTTGATATCATTATTATGTCTAGAATTTCATTGTTTTATATATACAGACAGAAATATAAAAAAAAATATTCTTGAAAACATATCAATGATCATTTGAAAAAAATATTGAATTATTCTTAAAAAAATATACGATATAATTCGCGTCTTGGACAACAGCTATAAGACCATTATCATTGCACTTCAGTGAGTAACCATGTGTGCTCCGATCTTTTCTTACACAGGAAGATCTCAGCTGCAGAGCACGAAATCCATAGCACCGGCGAAAGACCTGATGTAAATTTGAAAATGGTGAAGCTATTTTTGTAGGAACTGTATTTAAAAAATGATATTGTTTAACGAATTTTGCTTGGGCAGTGCCTTTCCAGCCTGCTCTTCTCGATTTTGAACTGCCATGGATTCTTTTAGTGCTGATATTGAACACCAGACCTAGGTTTTATCGCCCGTCTCCGATAGGACTAGGAGCTTGATCAGAGAGAACACTGAGATCAGAGATCTCTGGGAAAATATCAAAATGGCTTCATGAGGAGCAAACCTGGTACTTTTGGCATGAGAGACTAGCAAATAACCTCTACACCACAGAAACCCCTAATATAATCTGTATATAATTACTTAGTGTTTAGTGGGTATCACTTGTACTCGGCTCGGTATAGATGTATCGATACTCTTCAATCCCCAGTGTATATTAGTTCATTTTCTTGGACGGTCGACCCCATAGTCCTTGCGTAAAGAAAATTGATATTCGGCTTTCTGAGATGTAACTCAAGAATACAGTGTTAATGTGTAAAAGATCAATGCTTGTACTTCCAGGAATATAAGAGGTATTGAGAATTAACGTGGTCGCTTTGAGTAATGTGATGTTAATACGTGTTGGTGTATGAGTTTCTCTCAACATTTGAGGTTAAACGTTCTGTCTCTACCTTATAACAAGCAGTATACTATTTTTATACTTTATCTTTATAGTATACTTTAGTATACTTTATCTTTCACTATATGTGTATAATATTTTGTTTTAGGGTATACATGTAGAAACACGTAAAAACAAAGTATTGTAGTTTTACAAAATACGAAAACAATAACAATACACAGCAACGTATCGACCAAAAGGCCTTTATCAAGCAAATGATTCAACAGAAGGAAGAAATTCCTTCTGACACGGCGCACTCTATATAGCATCCGACAATAAATTCCTAACGGTATTAAAATGTGAACATGTACACAATATCTCCTGGACTTCATGAACACATCATTACGTATTAGACATTTCACATTTTATCTTTGTTTGAACATTGTTGTCAATCTCATCGATAATATTTTTTTTTAAACACAAAAAAACTGTTGTTGCTTCCTGCAGTACCACCTTTTTAGGGCGCTGTAGGACAGGTTGGACGAGAGCTTGATGAATTTAATGACGGCCGGCGTGATGCTGACCACATCACCCATCGTGTGCCGACGGTCAATGAAAAATACAGGCCTAACACTGTATTGACCTAAATACCACGAGGTATGAAAGGGTTCCTTTATTGCTAGTGCAGTTCGGGTTAAGATTTTTCATTTTATGCTGACAACAGTAAAAATTTCTCTCCTTTTCGGTGAATTGAACACGGGCCTCCTGCATTGGAATCACGCTCTAATCCATTCGGCCAGATGCTCCTCGCTCTCATTGATAACTTTAGCAATTGTATGAAACCGTTTTATGTGTTACAGAAGAGTCCTTCGCATTCAATGAACAGAGTATATAACACAAATATCTATCCAAATGAACCTTTTTAGGGACTTTAGAGCTTCCTGTGCTACCTGGTGTATAGAAACAAAGTCTTCATTGTGTTTGTTCTGTATTCTTTACTTGATAACAAACATTTCGATCGAAACGTCGTTGTAAATGTTTCTTATACGTTGTAAAGCAACCAAACATAGCTTTTTCTGTCTTTCGCCTTTGGTACAGTTTTACCGCAGTCTTTAATAGAATCGATAGCCCGCCTGCCCAGCGTGTTCGTAGAGCGTTGGGCGACGGGTGACAAGCTTCCTGTGAGTGTGGTTCAATTCCGCGGGCTGGCAGAAAACCACAGGTTCTCCAGATTTACGGTGCTCATGGCACCGAACCGAAGGGTTATGATGTCCGTGGCCCCGAGCCGTAGAGCTAAAAAGCTCAAGTGTTTCTGGATCGGGAAAAAAAGAAATTGTATCGATAATGTTATGTTTGTAAACTTTTAGTTACTCGTCTGTACAAATGTATGTGATGTTGAATAATATGCATACATTTTGCGCAAATGCGACTGTGTCTGTTTTACATGCTGCAGCGTCGTAATGGTGTCGCAATGTACTCATGTTGTTGACTCAAACCTTAACTTGATTGCTCAGGCATTAACTTGATTGATAAAAATGAGCGCAAACAAACAAACATCAATTGTTGTAGAACTCATGTATTCTACCATCTAATCCGATTTGCTGACAAATGACGGGATTGCTATAAAAGAAATTAAAAGTGGACGGAGCATTGCTTTGCAATAACTAAAAGAACTAACTAACCTTGGAAGGAACTGACATAAGAACAAAATCAAGTATTTAAGAGCCTGCGTTTTTGCCATGGCAACATATGGTTGGGAGACAATGACCATTTTCAAAGCGGAGGAGAAGATCATTAATGCCTTTGAATGCAAATGCTACAGAAGAGTACTTAGAATATCTTGGACAGAGAAAAGAACAAATGCTTCTGTTTTGCAACAGCTTGATATTAGAGAGAGAGAGAGAGATGGTTATTAAAGAGCATAACATCATGACAAATTAAATATTTCGGACATATCAAAGGACATGAGTATCTAGAGAAGATAAATTTTGAGAGATATGTGACTGAAAGAATAATGAGGGGAAAACTTAGAAGACTATAGGTGCAAGATGTCATTGACGATCTGAGAATGACTGCTGCTGACGCCGGTCAACTTGCACAGAACAGTGAGTTTCTCAGGACTGCTGCCATGGGAGCCAAGTTCTGGAACGGACAAGCTACTTGATGATGATGAATCTGATTTCAATATAATGAAAATATACTCTCATATATCAAATGTTAAAAGTTGAGAAAACATAACTAATCTAGAATATGTCAATGACACAGAATTGATACTGAATAGTAGGTAACAAATACACGTATTCGTTTATATCCAGGTGAAAGATGGTAAACATAAGTTAGTGAGGATATATAGAATTTCTTCTCATGTAACATTAGTGACCTGTATCTGGAGTCGAGAAATATTGTGTTCGTCATGAATAATAAACAAAACAAGTGGCAAATACGTGATACGTGGTATCGTATCAATCTTGAACTATGTTAAGTAAATATATTCAAGACAAATAATTCTTTCTCATCTCCTATCTGGTTCACATCTGCTGCTAAGCGTTGTTGGAAACTGTAGTGTACTCTCGTAGGACAGACACGTTGTAGTTTTGGCTGTGAGCACATACTGTTTAAATCTATCAGTAACAGTATCTGTTCACCGTCTTCTAGTTCTTCTTCTTGTTTCTATGTCAAGTTTTCTACTCGCAATTTTTCTATGATATCTCACAAAAGAATATGATAATTCCTAGAATCGTTTGCGAGAAGAGGAAGAAAATCTTCACTGATGACAAGCTTGTCAGGCCTGAAATAAAACGAGCAAAGCTGGATCAGAAAAGGGAGACCGAGAGTGCATGAGTCGGAGAGACAGAGATCACAATAAGAGGATAAGCTCACAATAGCTAAATAGAAAACTTGCTGAATTGGGACGGGCGGGCCTAGTCACCATGGGCGCACAATCGTCCCGACGTAGATCACTCCGTTCTTGCCAGTGGACCAATTATTCATCACAAAAAGAATGATGAAATTGGCCGTGAAGAACGTTCGCGAGAGAGAGAGATGGACGTTGGCACTGGATGGGACAAGCTTTGCGAAGGCCTGCGGGGAATATAACAAGAGGGTCCTTTCCGGGAACCCGCAGGGACAGAGAAAAAAGGGGAAGATAGAGAGATGCACGGAGACGGGATTTGGAGACAGAGATCAACAATATAAAGAAGAGCTGGAGGGAGCTGCAGGAGATAGCTAGAGATAGGAAAACTTGACATGAATTGGTTGAGATGGTTGACATGAATTGGTTGACATAATCTATGCCCAATCGGAGAGCCGCGGTAGCGTAGTTGTTAGTGAACTCGCATACAACGTGGTCTGTTCAATCCACAGTACACGATTCCGACGACGGCTCTCAGGTCGACCCAGCCTCAACTGGGTACCAAACATGCTCTGGGAAAGTAAAGGCTGCCGGCGTGATACTGACCACATCACCCATCGTGTGCCGACGGTCAATGAAAAATACAGGCCTAACACTGTATTGACCTATATACCACGAGGTATGAAAGGGTTCCTTTACGTTTTTACTTTTACTATGCCCCAATCTGGGTCAAAAAGGCAGAGAGGACGAGAGAGAGAGTATACACAGCTTATCAAAACAATAGTTATCCGATCATAGTAGCAGCAGTGACATTCTGACATCATTACTACTAAATAAGCATATATATTCTTGAGGCAATAAAAGATGACTTCAGTCAGACTGGGAAACTTTCGTAAGGACAAGCTTAATATTGATCCACACACCATCTGGTATTTTTACCGATATAAGATCAGAACACAAAGCTCTTAAGTCAAGAAAATTGTCAGATTTATTGCCACTACAGTCTGAATCAAGGTCGCCATGCAATGGATATCGTTACACTGTGAAATAGCAGAAAATGACACAGAGCACCGACAGGCAAAAAAGGTGATGCAGAAGAGGAAACGGATGTACTAGTTATGTATTTCAGAAAAAAAGAAGATTAAATCAGCCAGAAAAACGTAAATAATAAGACAGGACGGCAACCAAAATTTTCACAGATTGAGCAGACTGCAACTATTTTTCATTCTTCTCCCCAGAACAAGATACAATCTGCTTTGCAGACACATGTATGCAGATACATGTATACAGAATTAAAGATTGTCAATTCAGTTATGCATACATGGGGGTAGGTACCTCAGACTGCTGAAGATAACCTTCAAGACTCCCTGAATCATATATACTGAGAGTATCTCACTAGCCCAGTAAAACAACGCTGAAATGAAACTACACAGACATCTGTGTGATCTACAAAATAAAGGAACTTTTATGCAAAAGACAGCACTGAAGACCAGCGCTGTCAGAAGGTTTTTATATATTAGGCAGCATCTAACTAATGGCTGTGGGTGGCGCGTGTGTCAACTGCAATAGCAGTAATATAATAACAGTAATATAATAACAGTAATATAATAACAGTAATAATATAAATAGAAATAATAACAACAATACGAAAATAACGCCCGTGTGTTACCAAGGCTCGCAGGGGGAGTAAAGATTAATACCGCTACGACCTAACACGGCATGTCGTAAGAAGCGACTGAGGTAGAAGCCTTGAGAAGCTACCCTAGTAAATAAACAAACCTCCGAAATCGGATGTGCTGGCCTACTTGTAGGCGCACAACTGGCACAACGTACAATCTCTCTTAGACTTGGATCACATACAAATCACAAAGAGTGGTTAACACGTGATCGATATGGAGAGTTGGAAAAAGAAGAGGAAAGAAGAAGAATACAGAGATAATCCTAAAGTAATATTAATTTTAAAAAGAGATGAAAACTTGACCCTGAGTGAACGTTTATTAAAAAACAATATTGTATTGACATAATTAATATGACATTTGATAAAGCATATTCCTTCCAAGGTGACAAGATTATGGTGTTAAAATTCAGAGAATATTCACAGAATATTCACTATTAAATGTTGTAGGATTACTTAAGAAATGTCGTCCCACATTATCTTGTTTTTTTTTAAAACTAATAGATTTACTACATTGACATAATGAACACACGAGTTTGTTTGTGTATTCAATAAAATAGTACTAGCTCTGTCATGAAAGAAATGTGGCCACGAATTCTCAAAGCAATATCAGCTTTTACAAGTCTAAAAAATATATGGAAGTGAAATTTTTAGTTTATAAACTAAATTACGAATTTTCAATTGCAATGTTGTATTAATTCTAACATATGCCAGCGAGAGTTGGAAAACGACTAAAGATATAGAAAGCAAGTTGAATGCATTTGAAAATAGATGTCTGCGAAAAATAATGAATATAAAATGGAAGAATTCAGGAGAAGTGATGATATTAGAAAAGTGTCTGGTAAACCAGTAGTAACAACTATTATAAGAAGGAGAAGATGGAGATATATTGGTCATGATTTGAGAAGAGCAGGCATTGAAAGGGGATGCAGAGGGTGCAAGAAAGAAAGGACGCCCTAGAAAACTCTGAGACGAACTTTACTGAGAGAGTTAACAAACATCGGACTCAATTCCATGGAAGAGAGTGAGCGAGTTGTCAACGACTGAGCGGTATGGAGAAATTACTTGCACGCCCTTTAAAACGGTAATATATATCATCTTCTTCTTCAACGCTTCCATTTCGACTACTTGTTAACCACCATGTGTGATTTGTATGTGATCTGAGCCTAAGAGCGATTGTATGTTCTGCCAGTTATGCGCCTACATGTAGGCCAGCACATCCGACTTCTGCGATGCTTTTTATTTACTAGGTATCTTCCTAGGTAATACATCAATCGCCTCTTACGACTTGCTTTGTAGGTTACAGTGGTACTATTCTTTGCTTCCCTTACAGTCCCCGGCACCACACGGCCGATAAATACATATATATAATACTGTCATTCTCAATTAAAAGTGCAGTTCTGTTGACATATAAAGATGTTTTAAAATGATCGGTGATACTAGTTAATAACAGTTACATACATTTCCTAGTTTGTAGAGACAAAGTTATAATATCAATGTAGAATGATAAATAAGATTACATACGATAGATAAAAAAATCACACTTTTCCTACGTTGAACTTCTTCTTCTTCTTCTTCGTTCTTTACGACCAATTTTAATCACTTTTGTGATATGTTTGATCTTTGCCAAGAACGTGTATACGTTGCACAATGGTTTGTTAGGCCCCTAAACGCATAGACTTCTACACGTTAAGGACACGAGCATCTGATTTCAGCCTTACCTCCTTAGTCGTCTCTTACGACATGCGTGGCAGGTTAGAGTGGTTCTATTCTTTAAACCCCAAATTTGGGCCCCGGTAACCACCCGGGCGACTCTGAACTGAAACTGCCTGTTTCACTCCTTGAAAGTGGACGATCTCCCAAAGTAGAATCGAATCAGATGCATTATATGTTTGAATGGATGAGTTGTATTGTCCACGCTTTCTCTTGTGAAAAAGCAAATTGTGCGGCTATGGTTACACAAGACAATATGATTGCAAAAGAGGATGATCGTGTTTCTAGAAGCGCAACAAAAAAAAAACACATACTTTCAGTCAGTGGCGGCTCGTCATTAAGGGCCAATGGGGCCGTGCTCCACCAAAAATAATATCTAACGTGTATTTATTTTTTAATGAATTAAAATATAACCTAACCAATACATCATAGTTTCCGAAAATGTGTGCTGGCCTCACCAACAAAAATGATCACGAGCCGCCCCTGCTTTCAGTAATAGTAATTCAGAAATAGTATTCTGAAATATTTATCTTCCTTTTAATTCTGCTTAATGTTAAAACCGACGTTAAAAAATAGAGCGTCAGGAATATATAACACGGCGCCATGGCGCCCATGCCATAAATACAAGAAGAAAAGATGTAAAAACAGAGATTAACATAATACAGAAGAGCTTGAAGGAGATATAAGAGATAACTAAAGATGGGCTAATACAGAAAGTTATTAAAGAAACAAATTAGGAAGAAAAGATGGAAGACAACATGAAAGGTTGAGATCAAGTGGCCAGAGAACATCACTACAATAACAATGATAGTGCTAACAGGAAACACTATAGAAAGTACCACAACAAGAGCAAATCTGATCAGTCAGATTAGATTTTCCTACATACCATCCCTCTACACCTCATGTTTTCCTGGACGTTAACAAATGTTTTCGTGCTTTAACCACAGGACAAATTGACTTAGGCGTGTCAACCTGATTCTGGACTTGTGTGTCTCTATTCCTTTATTTGTTCTCTCTATCTCTCTTTTCTTCTTTTTCTATCTTTACATATGAGAGAAACAACAACAACTGACAAATAACAAGGTCACAACACGCTCTACAAAAACAAGACATGAGAGATATCAGATATATATATAATATAGACAAGACAAAAGTGATGTAGAATACATCAGGGAAGACAAGCATAAAACATTTGTTATGCAATCATTTGTTTTTTTGTTTCTGTTTTCTTACGATCCAGAAGCACTTGAGCTTTCAGCTCTTCGGCTCGGTGCCATAAACATCGTAACCCTTCGATTCGCTGCCACGATCACCGTAAATCTGGAGGAAACTGTGGCTTTTCTGCCAGCTCGCGAAATTGAACCGCACTCACAGGAGGCTTGTCACCCGTCGTCTAACGCGCTACGAACACGCTGGGCATGCGGGCAACAATCATTCCTTAAAATATAGTGTCAACATTCAATGCAATAACTCGTTAAAATATAGTGTTACCATATAACTTGTAGGTATGACTGAGCTCTAAGCGGTTATGCTACATGATTTCTCAACTTTCTTATCTCTCAATAAAATGATGTGATACATAGCAGTTACTACTAGAGTGGTCTAAAATGAAAATTTAGATATCTTTCGCATTAATAAATTATCGGGTTGCCATGGAAACGGCAGCCATGTTGGATTGTAAATAACGATGTACGGTCTCCAAACAGAGTGAAATAAATAACAATTGCAATTTTTTGTTAACTGCACAACCTAAATATACTAATATTCCGACCCACTGACAAGTTTAAATTGTTCTGTAACATGTAACTGATCTCTAGGAGTGCAACGAATAAGACATACCCAATTCACGGCCCAAAATAGGACCCCTGGTTCATAAAAATTCATATAAATTTATTTGCTAGAGAAAGGTGCATTTTCTGTTGTCTAAGGGCTTCAATATTAAAATATATATATGTCAGGGTCAAATCTCATATTGCTATCTTTAGGATTTCTTTCATGAAGGAAAACATACATTACCCACGTTAACGAAATTTACAAATGTGAGAAAACTGTGTTTTAAAAATGTAATGTGAATTTAGTCTAAAGTGTCAGTGAAATGCGAACTTTTAGAGGGTAGGGCTGTTCAAAAATAATTTTGAAGCATTTTTCGGGATCATAAATAAAAACTCTTTGATATTTCTTCTTCTTCATAATTTGATTGTAGAGATGCAATACTAACATAATATGATGAATTTGAAAAATCGATATCTATAAGATATAATGACCCAACTTTCAGTAGGATGACCCCTTAAATTTTGATTATATTGGTTTATTTTGTTATTATATAGTTACATGCATAGACATTATCATATTAGAATGAAAAGTTACAGATATGTAACTGTAAGTTAATAGAAATAGAAACATAATAATAGACAGAAAAAAATGCAATTTGTTCATGAAGATCTGGATACCGTAGTGGGAGTGAACGTACATAAATAGGACTAGGTTTGAAGTAGAAATAAAGCCACAAGATTCAACTGAGTGAACATTTACTGCCTCGGACTTATATTCTATCGGACACGATGAGGGTTGATGATGACGAACGGTAAGTTAAAAGCTATAAAAGTGTACATACAAATTCAGAGATGCCGTTTTGACCCAAATGTATTTGTAGAGAAATGAACAAAGAAACAAACGCACAATGCCAAAAAAAACAGTATACAAGATATGTATCGGTTGCATGCAAAAACATAAATAGATTAAATGCAATACATTTAAAGAACGAATGCAACACATGCAGTAACTGTTAATGCTGGCTGAAACAAATACAAAAAACTTACTGTAATAATGTAAAGCTACCAGAGTTTGCGCTGAAGCTAACAAATATAATTTAAAATGCGTACTTTGATGCACAAACTACAAAGCAGTACTGACAAATTGTTAGCAACAATTTCGGCACAATGGTCCATTCAGAATGTTGATATATAGAAAAGCACCCCCAAAAAATTGTATGTACATGTTAATGATAAATTTCATTTTTATTTTTATATTTCCAACAGAAGGAAATCAAAGAGAAGAAAATTGAGAATTCAATGTAATCTTCAAATACTGACACATTAAAAAGATACAAAAAGGATACTTTGTTGTACACACAGAAAAAACAATCCATTACTGAAGTCACAAAATGTTTGTCACAACCTTGCGTGGTTTTACTCTCTGATGATATTCATTTTTACTATAGTGTCGCATTGTTTTTCATTCTCACAATATTACATCAAATGCAATAAATGTAGCGTAACATATAACAAAACACCACTGAACACATTGTATGACGAAACACACTAAAAAAAAAAAAAATACACATAGACAAATTAAGTAAAGTCAAATGTTAGCAATCACTTACAGATGTATACAGTAATGAAATGAAACTATTAAAACAATCCCTCATTAAACTCAATGTTATCGACATAAAAGCACTTATGAGTACATCCATACATAATCAGCGCCTTTCAGCTATCTAATCTTATCAACAATAGGGCTCCCAGTAGCGTAAAGGTTAGATGCTCGCTCTCGGGCCAAAGAGAACCAGTTCACTCCCTCGTGGAGACATGGGGATATTTCGACAGATATTCCTGATCTCAGTGGAGTTGAGATCTTCCTGTATAAGAAAGCGATCGAAGCACACATTGTTACTCATCGAAGTGCAATGATGATGGTCATATCATCCAATCAATCAACGATAGAGAACTTACACAATAGCTCCGGCGATGATTCGTGGCAAATCTAATCAAATATCAGGAAAACAACAAAGCACTAAACTAGGAAATTAATCTAACGAAGGTTGGTTGTCTAAGGGTAGCTACACTAAAAGAAAATAGCAGCCTGCTACCTTGCAGGTCGGCTGGGGACAGCCAAAGACTGACGGAGAGAGAACCCGGTAAACGCTGGCTAAAACCGGACACATCGCCGAAGGAGAAGCACCAGAGCTCCAAATTGCTCTGAAGATGTGACGAAACACACACAAGCTAAGGCTGCATGAATCAATATTTCCCCATGAATACAAGAATTTATGGGGAAAACTGGTACATCAGTCTAAGCGGTGATCAAGAAGAAGCAGAAAGAAGATCTAATAAAAAACATAAATAGCAAGTGAAGTATATCATGTTCAAAACGTGATGCACAAGAAACAATAGAAGTTAATGTTTTGATCGTGTGTTTCGTATAACTTTTATATACAGTTTATATTTGTAATGGTAGGTCAGACTTCAATGACTGTAACTAAATTCAGTAAAGCTACAACAATAAACATACTTTTATAAGTAAAAAGATCAACAGTCATTCAGAACTAATGCTTGATTTGTTTACCTGTACTGAAAAAAATCAAATCGTGTAACAGAATGTAAATACATGTTCAGGGAGTCTACAAAATCCTACACCATTCAAAAATAAAAATTACAAGTTTACGTGTAGCAAAATCTTGTTAAAGGATCAATAGATAGATGGGTATTCTATTCTGTAGATTAATATTCCCTTGTCTTGGCTTCTTTTTACGTAGTGTGTCAAATGTTGTGGCATTCCTCAAATCAATGAATAAAATAAAGAGACTTATTGTTCAACATGTGTTTGATTGTTTGTGAATAAACGCACACTTTATTTAGTATGATTGCACTTAACACATTATTGCACTTAACAATGGACATTGACAAAAGAACAAGAACGGAAAGTTACAACATGTGAAATGAGATGACGGAGGAAAGCGGTAAATAAAACAAGAATAGACCATATAATAATTGAAGAAATTAGAAGAATAGTCGGAACAACAGCTGTTTTTAGACTCATTGAAAAACAGATACTCAAATGGTTTGGCCACTTGGTCAAAATGAACCCGAATACACCAGTTGCAAGACCGTACAACTTGAAATTGGAATCATCAAGAGGAAGGGGCAGGCCAAGAAAAATATGAATTGATGGCGTTACAGACATCTTAAAACTCCACAATTCCACATCATATCAAGCGACCGAGCGCGCATTATCTCGGAAACCGATCGTCAGTTAAATCTGCTACACCTAGCAGCAAAAAAGCAGAGAAGGACTTGAGAAAAAAATAAAAAGCACTTAACACATTGATAGCTGCAGTAGCGTAGTTGTTAGTGAACTTGTTAATCAACCAGATGAACTATGTTTCTGACAGTACCGGCGTTCAGGTCCACCAAATTTCAACTTGGTTTATTTTCCCCATCTTCTAAATGACATTGGGGACCCACGTTGGTGCAACGGAATTCGTGCACTGCTGCTGAGATCTTATGGCGTAAGAAATAGATCGGAGCACACAACGTTACTCACCGAAGTGTAATCATGATGTTCTTATCAATCATTCAATCAATCAATTGTATACCAGGAAAAGCACTATGAAGTAAAACGGCTGGCGTAATGTTGACCACATAACCCATCGTGTGCCAACGGTCAAATAAAAAAAAAAACTAAGAAAAAAAGACAATTACTGGCCTAACACTACATTACCCAATATACCTGGAGGTATGAAAATATTTTATTTTATTTACAACTTTACACTTAACCCCAACTGGACTCAGAAATGTAATTAATATGTGAATGTGTGCAGCACGAATTGTTTAAATGTATGATTATGGCTAAATCAATATTATTAGAAATTATTGAATGAATGATGTAAATTGAAGTAAAAATATTATATTTAATGTAAATTGAGGCAATGATATAAAAGCTATTTCAGTAAATACAGCACGAGCGTTTTGAGTATATATGTATTGATGAAATCACTATTACTAGCGAATATTGGCTGAATGCTGATCCCCTGCTGATATATATATAATATGTACATATGATGCTTGCCAAAAGGATACAGAACAGATCGTTAGCTGTTGTGAACACAGTGTCGAAAAGATAATATTTATAATCGCAAATGTTGTGTCAGTGTTAAGTATTTATAGCGACCTACACATTGGTTGTTGGCAAGCAAGTGCAGTGTAAATCTCTCGCATGCAGATAATTTAAGTAATTACTTTCACGTTTGAAGAAAATATTCAACGGTCACCAGGTCTGATTTACGCTTTCAGAATCTGACTGGGATACAGAAAATAAATAGTATTCCGTTTTTTAAATTTAATGATCTGTTCTCAATATGTAATAAATTAATAAGAAATTCTACAACAGTTTGTTAGAAAAGCGCAACGTAAAACTACAATTTTCTATTAGAAGACATCATCATCATAATGTGCCGTGCCGGCTGGCGTAGACGACCATGGATCTCCATAAATCTCTGTCATTGGTGTTTGCTATCATCTTAGATGTTGACGTTCTACCGTGCCATGAAGTGAGGCTATCCAAAATTTCTCTCTCTATCTTCCTCTGTCTCGTCTACTCTCGATTTTACCGGTTGTCACAATGTGTTATAAACCACCCCTCCACATTACATGTGCGAAAAATGATGACTGCTGTTAGAAGACATAAAAGTCATTAAATCAAGAAATATACAATCATAAACAACATGATTTCTCAGAAATTGAAATATTTTCGTCCATAAAACGTCACAGTAGTTTATCAAGAACAATAATGAGGACATAATAATAATAATTCCTCTCGTACCGTTATACGTTACATAGGGCCTGCAAGTAATTTCTCCATACGCTCTATCCTGGGCAACTCGCTCAATCTCCTCCATGGAACTGAGACCGATATTTCCTGCTCTCTCAGCAAAGTTCGCTTCAGGGTCTCCTTAGGTCGACCTCTCTTTCTTGAACCCTTTGCATCCCACTTCAATGCCTGCTTTGATATTCGTTGATCATTTCTCCTCAAGGTGTGTCCAACATATCTCCATCTTCTTTCTTATAACAGTTGTCACTAGTGGTTGACCAGACATGTCTCTGATTTCATCACTTCTCCTGAATTCGTTCCATTTTATATTCATTATTTTTCGCAGACATCTATTTTCAAATGCATTCAACTTGCTTTCTATATCTTTAGTCATTTTCCAACTCTCGCTGGCATATGTTAGGATTGATACAACATTTGAATTGAAAATTCGTAATTTAGTTTTAATACTATATAACTTGCAGTTCCATATTTTATTTAGACTTTTAAAAGCTGATGCTTTGCCAATTCGTATCATAATTTCTTTTTAACATTTCCTGTGCAATCAAAATTGCTACCTAAATAGGTGAATTGCTCTGTTATTTTTATCATTTTAGATTCCAGTGTGATATCTGCATTACTTGCCATAGGTGTCTTCATTATATTTGTTTTTCATAGCTTATCTGCAGTCCAACTTTTGATGCTATAGATGACAAGTTGTATGTTTTTCTTTGCATATCTTAGTTGTTTCTATTTAACAAAGCAATATCATCTGCAAAATCCAAATCTTCTAGTTGACTATTTTCTACCCAATCGATACCAGTTTCGCCCTTGCAACATTTTCGCATCACCCAATCAATGGCCACTCCAAACAATAGCGGAGATAGAATACAGCCTTGCTTTACTCCGGTTTCAACCATAAACCAGTCACTGTGTCCACCATCAGTGCGAACTGCACACTGTGAATCATCATAGAGGCTCTTTATAATGTTTATTATTTTGTCTGGTATTCCATAGCATCTCAGAATATTCCACAGAGAGATTCTGTGTAGACTATCAAAGGCTTTTTAAAATCGATGAAATTTAGTATGAGTGTTATAATGAGGACATAGTTCTTTAAAAACGAGGTATGGAAAAGCAAGATGACGATGACAAAATGACATTAATTAAAAGAAATCATGAACAGGACAATGGATAAAGTGGGAGAAATGGTTAGAGTTGGACAATTTTTCTGTGATGAGTGACATTCTGCAGAATAGATGCAATTTTGTTAATCATTAAGTGTAAAAAAATATGTTTGTTAATAAGGTGTCTACTTAGTTGTATCTGCCAATGTTATATTGTTCGTGTTGTTGTTCTTATCTTTTCTAGGCAGTGATATTACAGTATTGTTTTTCTTTTTACTACTTTAAATGTATTTTCACCTGGAATACATTGATGTCATTAAAAATGAATCGTCTTTGACTGTCTGGGTTTCTTGTCATCTGGTTGCGAGGTAGTTTACCTGTGCTTTATCCCGGACATTGACTTTACTAGTCATGCCGTAGTCCAGTGATGTCCAGCGTTTTTATATATTAGGGCGCATCTGCTTGATGGCTAGTCAGGTGGGGGCACAATGTTGTGATTATGATATAATATTTAATAATGATAGTAATAAAGTGTAACATTATTAATGGTACTAATAAAAGTAACTACAGACGAAAGCTTTAATACTGATTGCAATTTTAATTAAAACAAAATATTGTAATAACACAATTGGTGGGAAATTTAATCAACTCGTTGTGAAATTGAAATTTAATCAACTCGTTGTGAAATTGAAATTTAATCAACTCGTTGTGAAATTGAAATTTAATCAACTCGTTGTGAAATTGAAATTTAATCAACTCGTTGTGAAATTGAAATTTAATCAACTCGTTGTGAATTTGAAATTTAATCAATTCGTTGTGAAATTGAAATTTAATCAACTCGTTGTGAAATTGAAATTTAATCAACTCGTTGTGAAATTGAAATTTAATCAACTCGTTGTGAAATTGAAATTTAATCAACTCGTTGTGAAATTGAAATTTAATCAACTCGTTGTGAAATTGAAATTTAATCAACTCGTTGTGAAATTGAAATTTAATCAACTCGTTGTGAAATTGAAATTTAATCAACTCGTTGTGAAATTGAAATTTAATCAACTCGTTGTGAAATTGAAATTTAATCAACTCGTTGTGAAATTGAAATTTAATCAACTCGTTGTGAAATTGAAATTTAATCAACTCGTTGTGAAATTGAAATTTAATCAACTCGTTGTGAAATTGAAATTTAATCAACTCGTTGTGAAATTGAAATTTAATCAACTCGTTGTGAAATTGAAATTTAATAAACTCGTTGTGAAATTGAAATTTAATCAACTCGTTGTGAAATTGAAATTTAATCAACTCGTTGTGAAATTGAAATTTAATCAACTCGTTGTGAAATTGAAATTTAATCAACTCGTTGTGAAATTGAAATTTAATCAACTCGTTGTGAAATTGAAATTTAATCAACTCGTTGTGAAATTGAAATTTAATCAACTCGTTGTGAAATTGAAATTTAATCAACTCGTTGTGAAATTGAAATTTAATCAACTCGTTGTGAAATTGAAATTTAATCAACTCGTTGTGAAATTGAAATTTAATCAACTAGTTGTGAAATTGAAATTTAATCAACTCGTTGTGAAATTGAAATTTAATCAACTCGTTGTGAAATTGAAATTTAATCAACTCGTTGTGAAATTGAAATTTAATCAACTCGTTGTGAAATTGAAATTTAATCAACTCGTTGTGAAATTGAAATTTAATCAACTAGTTGTGAAATTGAAATTTAATCAACTCGTTGTGAAATTGAAATTTAATCAACTCGTTGTGAAATTGAAATTTAATCAACTCGTTGTGAAATTGAAATTTAATCAACTCGTTGTGAAATTGACGAAATTCTGCTTTTGAGTTGATCCCATAATTGACAGAAAATTTACTTGAACAGTTTTTATGATTAATGAATAAATTTAGGGATAATTTACTAAAATAAACAAATAATAGAGACACTATCATCACACAATAAGAGCGCAACTTTGCCTTTGTATTCAATAAAACAATATGTATCCTCCCACTCGCAGTTTAAAAATGTATGTTCCGTTGCTTTTGTAATGTAATGAAATATGATATTAATTAATAACTGTTGCACGTCTTTCGTAGATAATTCAGATTAAGTTATAATATCAATTTAGAAGAATTAAAAAGATCGCAGATAGATAAATAACACAATGTTCCTACTCTAAACTGAACCTTTCTGCTCCACTCTTTGGGAAATCAAAATCACGTGGTGGCTGATCTCTCAAAGTAGGATCGGCTCTGATGTGTTATATGTTTAAAGATTAGTTTAAATACGTGTGTCTTTGTCAGTGAAAAAGTAAGAGTGTAACAGTATTACTGTTCCTGGGGATAAGGGGATAAATTCTTTCTTATATTGTAGTTGTTTGTTCCCTTTGTTTTATTCCCTTGTGTCTATTTTGTTGTGATGACAGTTGTTGACAGCTCATGAGTTGTCACGAGGATAGGTGAACGAACTCAGGGCATTGGATTTTTTTGAGCAAACAGTCAGAGAGTAGATAGAATCCGGGACGGTAGAACGAGTGGGGACTGTGTTTGCATCTGCGTGATGTATCATATTCTTCAAGAAATCTAGGTGATGATATTATATTCTACATGCCTGAAAAATCGTAGTGAGTCTCTGTCTCTTGATTTGACAACGTAGTTGTACTGTGTTTACATCTGTGTGAAGCAATTATATTTTACAATACTGGAAAAACGTCGTGAGTCCCTGTCTTTGATTTGACAACGTAGTTGGTACGGCGTTTGCATCTGTGTGATGTATCATATTCTTCAAGAAATCTAGGTGATGATAGTATATTCTACATGCCTGAAAAATTGTGAGTCCCTGTCTTTGATTTGACAACGTAGTTGGTACAGCGTGTGCATCTGTGTGATGTATCATATTCTTCAAGAAATCTAGGTGATGATATTATATTCTACATGCCTGAAAAAATCGTAGTGAGTCTCTGTCTCTTGATTTGACAACGTAGTTGGTACTGTGCTTGCATCTGTTTGAGGTATTATATTTTACAATACTGGAAGAATCGTCGTGAGTCCCTGTCTGTTGATTGACAACGTAGTTGGTACTGTGCTTGCATCTGTGTGAGGTATTATATTTTACAATACTGGAAGAATCGTAGTGAGTCACTGTCTGTTAATTGACAACGTAGTTGGTACTGTGCTTGCATCTGTGTGAGGCAATTATATTTTACAATACTGGAAGAATCGTCGTGAGTCACTGTCTGTTGATTGACAACGTCATTACTACTGTGGTTGCATCTGGGTGATGTATGATATCTTTCAAGACTGGTATTTGTCGATGTGAGGTTCCTCTGCTACGAAGGACAAGGAATACCGACCAGGGGATTTAGCTTAAGGTAATATGATTAACTGTTAAATTTGGACTATTTGCAATAAGTTTGATTTATGGGAGATGTGATTCATTATTATTGTATTATGCTGCATTTGGTTTATGAACAATGATTATGTAAAGTTCAATAGATGTTTGTAATTTCTGTTCTTGAATTCGTGACGTTGGCGTTAGTTCTTTTGTGTTATTGGTAATTAGAGTGTATTTATTCATGTGAGTGGAGAAGATACTATTAGGGTTGTTCGTTTATGTTGTACCAGCTTGGAACGAGGCTATGTATCACTGTTTTTTAGGTATAAGGAACCTCCTTTCAGATAACACTGGTACAAGAGATCGGGTTAGGGGGAAGTAGAATGGCTATCAAATAATTTAATTAATAAACTTGCTAAAGTCGAATGACCATGTTAATAGATGTTGTACAAGGAAAAAAAAAATGTATTCAAAAATAATTTTTTGCTTGAAATGATAAAAGTCTGCGGAGTAAAATAGTGCGCTATGAATGAATAACACGGGCTCTGTGTTGGACAGGGATGCTGTAGTCATTGTCACTAGTGATGTACATATCTGTCTACTGAAACCTGATGAAGAACATAGGTAACTACAATATATCGGTTTATTTGACACTGTATCCGACACCTGCTCTCAAGCCGCTACGTATCATGTTGACCTTATATCTTTTTCTTTGATATGAGATATGGGATCAAAACAATATATGACATTCAAAAAATCTTGACAGATTGTCATATGTGCATATATATCTTCTCATTTTTTCTCTAATAAAGTTTGGCCTCACGTCGCTCAGATTTTTATTTTCGGTCCAGAATCACTTGAGCTTTCTGCTCTTCGGCTCTATGTCATTGATCATAACCCCTCGGTTCGGTGCCACGAACACCGTAAATCTGGAGGAACCTGTGGCTTTTCTACCAGCCCGCGGAATTGAACCACACTCACAGGCGGCTTGTCACCCGTCGTCCAACGCGCTACGAACACGCCGGGCAGGCGATAACATCGCTGAGATAAGTATATCTTTCAAGAACTGACACTTGTGTGTACATGGTGTCTTTAACTGTCTGTTTTTTCTGCGGTCCACCTTTAGAGGGAACTACCTTTTGTCATGTATTCACTGTATATGGGTAGCATTGCTCTTTGAGGCGCATTATCTGTTGGTAATCTGCTTATGTGATCGAATCATTTCATTTGTTGTTTCTGAAGTTCGATACTGACGTTGAACCCACTTTTTTTCCTGATGTCTTTAGTTGTTTTTTTTCCCGATCCAGAAGCACTTGAGCTTTTCAGCTCTTCGGCTCGGTGCCATGGACATCGTAACCTCTTCGGTTCGGTGCCACGAACACCATAAATCTGGGGCATCTGTGGCTTTTTTTGCCATCCCGCGGAATTGAACCCGCACACACAGGGATAGTCACCCGTAGTCCAACGCGATACGAACACGCTGAGCAGACGGGAAATGTCTTTATTTCTAAACGAGTGTCTTCTTGATATTGTCAGCATTCTGATTAGACACTTCATCTATGTCGTTGCTATTTATATATATATATATATAGTGTCACTGAGATATATCAGAAAAGTGGCAACATAAATGGAGGCAAAATGGGATACATGGTGGATTACATTCATGTGTAGAGTTTAATATATGACACCACTGAAACTGAAGTGAGTTGTGAGATGTCAGCAACTTGGTCTCTTACAGCAAATTAGCTTTCATCTTGCAAAATACAGTTCTTGCTTGAGAAGTGAGTGCTTTGCATCAATCGATACTCAACCATTCGCTTAATTGAATCTGTATTGGCAGTAGCAAGCTAGTCACGTGTAGTACATAAGATTTCGTTTAGACTGCGTGACGTAGAAAGATTCACACAAGTTTCATGTGCGTATTTGAACGGTCATTCAGTTTCCGAGTACTTAGACTAAGAGTTACGTCTGGGACTGCGTACATCAGGATTTAACAATATTTGTGTGTGTCTGTATCAATAACTAAGGTAGCATGTGCGAACACATAAATCCAATTAAGGATGTACATTTATACGTAGAAAGGTCAGATAAAACTTCGTTTGTTTGGTACAACATTCTGTATACTGTGTATACCATGAACACCAATAAATGTTACTTCATATAAATGATATTTTGATATAGCTTAGCTCATCCATTTCAGTAGCGGTGTAGAGGTCAAATAGAGGTAGAACTAAACCTCTATCAAAGGATGTAAGTCACTCTTCCTCCGCACATGACACCTAGAGCCCTGTAGTACCAGTTTCCCCACCACCATCCTTTAGTAAAGTGAAGCCGTTATAGAGCAGGTGATGAATGCGTTACACAGACGTGTTAATGGTTATTGTCTCAAAACTTACGCGGTAACAAGGGTCATGTACTAGAGACAATGGCTACGTTCAGTGGCGGCTTGTGGTAGTTTTCTTGGTAGCAGACACAATTTCCGAAAAATCATAGTTTAGTATTTACAATTATTTGCCTATTCCGGAAGTTATTCTCCTGATTATGGTGGCTGAGCTCCACTGGCCTCAATAACGAGCCGCCCTGCTACGTTATGTCACTGCCAGAAAGGAAAACAATTACAGATTACCTTCCAAGAAAATGCTTAGATAACCTTAACATTAAACAGTTAGTGTGGCAGAGTTCTAACATGAACAAGCAGTTGATACTGATCATTTACATGCTTCTTTGGATAGAGCTTAGTTTGTACAAAAGCTTGTCGTGAGCAGAAATTTACTACTCTAACAGTATTTCAGAATTTCTCTGTCTCATAAGCCAGACCTCTCTGTGGATGTCATGCTCAAACCACCAGACACATCATGAATACATCTTTTCCTAGATGCCTTCTTCCACAATTTTCTTCTCCAACACTTTTTCTCTTGTTATATTTCCAAATATCCGCACTTTTTCATTCTTTTTGTAGCATCAACTGATTTTAAAAAAATGATTTTTTCCGATCCAGAAGCACTTGAGCTGAAAGCTCTTCGGCTCGGTGTCATGGACATCGTAACCCTTCGGCTCGGTGCCACAAACACCGTAAATCTGGGGAACATGTAGCTTTTCTACCAGTCCACGGAGTTGAACACGCACTTACAGAGGACTAGTCACCCGTAGTCCAACGCGCTACGAACACGCTGGGCACGCGGGCCATGATTTCCTTCTGGATAGTACATTTTGTGTCTCTCTCTGTTCATAGTATACTGAAGACTCTTTTTTATGTTTCTCTCTGTTCATAGTATACTGAAGACTCTTTTTTATATTTCTCTCTGTTCATAGTATACTGAAGTCTTTTTAAACTCATTTTTGAAAGTACATATATTCTCTTTGAATTAAATATCTGTGAGCGTATATAGCTTAAGTGATAATGAGCTCGTTCACACCCCAAGCGTACCGGTTTTATACTCCACGTCGGAGAGGTTTGGAAGTAAATTCATTCCCTTGGATATTTACAAACGGGAAAAACAGACGTGACCGTTCAGAAAGCAATGGCAAACTACCGAACGTATAAGCAGTACCTAGAAAATTAACGACTCATTTACTGTGATTAATGGCTAAGTCATGTAAAGGATATTTCACGATTCTATTTTTTATTCATTAAATATCCATGTTTCATACCCATACGTTACCATTGAGAATATTCATGCTGTAAGTATTCTGATTTGTGTTCTCCTGTATGTTCCATTGGGGGCGGACAGTTTGATTGCAAATTGTTTTACGAAGATTTTTACAAAAGGACGATGGCGCCACCCGTTCAGAAAACAATGGCAAACTACTGAACGTATAAGTGATGCCTAGAAAAATCACAAACAGCGTTAACAAGCTGGGGTTGATTCGCAAAGTCCTGTAAAGGATATGCAATTAACTTTATATGTTCCATTAGATACTGTTTTTAGTTGTGCCAGTTTTTGTAAAGCTAAGTTAGATCTTAGTTGTACTTGAATTATGTGATTTATGAATATTGTACCACCAATACCCATTAACCAAATATTTTGTAAACATTAACAGTGTTTTGAAAACAATGGTGCAATTAGAGATGAAATACATTATTGAATACATTAAATCTGATAATTAATTCTCTCTCTATTCCTCTCTGGCTATTTTTCGGATATTGTTGTGCTAATTAGCTTGCTACGGTGTTACGTCCCCAACGTTATGTGTTAGTCATTTTTCTATTTTCTTTCACTTGCATAATTAAACTGTTATGTACCTTTTTCTCTGACTAGGTTCCTCCATAATTTCATCTGCTGTTGTTCTGCAGTCTACATCTCATATATCAAATACTAAGTCCACAATCTTAGACTATATACTTTATAAAGTGTTGTGTTCTGCAGTCTACATCTCATATTCAATACTAAGTCCACAATCTTAGACTATACTTTATAAAGTGGTCTAAACCCGAAGAATTTACTTCATTACAGCGGAATTTTATCCATATGGCTCGGTCTCCTTTCACATAAATGGCACGATATCTACAGATAGTATTGTAATATTGTACAAAGCACGAACTCCGTAGCTCCAGAAACAATCGTAAGTGTCTCGAAAAATGCACTTCGTGAACAGAACGGCGTGGTCCAGATGATTCGAACCTACAACTTTCGGAACGTAAGGCTAAATCTTTACCATTTAAACACAGTGACTCCTAGCTACATTTAAACACAGTGACTCCTAGCTACATTTAAACACAGTGACTCCTAGCTACATTTAAACACAGTGACTCCTAGCTACATTTAACCACAGTGACTCCTAGCTACATTAAAAAAAAACTTATACATTACCAGCTTTCGATATATATATATATATATATATATATAGCCTTTGCCTACGCTGTGCTCGTCACCTTTAGTCTATTCAGTTGCCAACTGTAAATTTCAATATTAAAAGTAACCCACTTTTCGCATTAGTTTCACTTTTCCAGAAAGTCTAAGGACATACACTCATCCATCACTAAATTTAAGAAATACACCAAACAATAAATATACAAGTATGCAAGATGCCAGACATCTGTTACTGGTTGTTACTGATAAAAGTCATCCAGACTGATTCCAAATAAAAAGGGAACAGGTATTCGAAGATACATGGCCAATGCAGCCGAATTTATAGTATATGAAAAAAAACTTATAAAGCACATGACGAATTAAACAGAACTTATAGCAGATAACATGACTTATAAGACAAATAACGAGTGAAACAGAACTTATAGCAGATAACATGACTTATAAGACAAATAACGAGTGCGAAATACAGAACTTGAAAAAAGTGAACAGAAATAGCAATAACATGACTTATAAGACAAATAACGAGTGAAACAGAACTTATAGCAGATAACATGACTTATAAGACAAATAACGAGTGAAACAGGATTTATAGCAGATAAAAACATTATAAAACACATGACGAAAAACAAATAACTTATAGCAGATAAAAACGTTATAAAACACATGACGAGTGAAACTTACAGCAGATAGATTAATTAGCTGATAGGAATTTCATCATTGCACTTCGGTGAGTAACCATGTGTGCTCCGATTTCTTTCTTACTCAATAATTTCTCAGCTACAGTGCACTAACTCCGTAGCACCGGCGAGGGTCCCCGATGTAATTATGAAGATGGTGACGATATTATGTAGGAATTGTATATAACATATAAAAACATGATAAAACACATGATGAATAAAATATAACTGATAACTGATACAAACATGATAAAACACATGATAATAAAATATAACTGATAACTGATACAAACATGATAAAACACATGATAATAAAATATAACTGATAACTGATACAAACATAATAAAACACATGATAATAAAATATAACTGATAACAGATACAAACATGATACAACACATGATAATAAAATATAACTAATAACTGATACAAACATGATAAAACACATGATAATAAAATATAACTGATAACTGATACATGCATGATAA
Organism: Arion vulgaris; assembly: GCA_020796225.1. Lineage (NCBI taxonomy): Eukaryota > Metazoa > Mollusca > Gastropoda > Stylommatophora > Arionidae > Arion > Arion vulgaris. The sequence goes on from CM036753.1 coordinate 74,163,796, forward strand.
AACACATGATAATAAAATAGAACTGATAACTGATACAAACATGATTTTTTTTTCCCAATCCAGAAGCACTTGAGCTGAAAGCTCTTCGGCTCGGTGTCATGGACATCGTAACCCTTCGGCTCGATGCCACGAACACCATAAATCTGGGGAGCCTGTAGCTTTTCTGCCAGTCCGCAGAGTTGAACCCGCACTTACAGAGGACTAGTCACCCGTATTCCAACGCGCTACGAACACGCTGGGCACGCGGCATACAAACATGATAAAACACATGACTAATAAAATAGAACTTAGATCAGACAAAAAAATCATAAAACACAAGTGCTTGTTTGTTAAATAGGGGATTCGCCCGAGTGGTTACAGGGACCCAAATTTGGGATGTAAAGAATAGAACCACTGTTACCTACCACGCATGTCGTAAGAGGCGACTAAAGATGTTTGGCTGAAATCGGATGCACGTGTCCTAAACATGTGGAAGTCTATATGTTTGGGTCTACCAAATCAATGTGCAATGTATACACGTTCTTGGCCAAAGATCAAACATATCACAAAGAGTGATTAAAATTGGTCGTAAAGAACGAACGCAAAGAAGAAATAGTGGATTAAAGCCTCTTTTAAACCGAGGCACGCCTTTTCAACCTAAGGACGAACCTTGTTTTGGTTATATCAGAGCGTGTAGTCCAACTAACGTGAACAAATAAGAATGAACTCCATACGTCTCCAATATATTATTATATAACACATGACGAATGACACATAATTTATAGCAGTCAACACAACTTATAAGACACATAAAGAAAGAAACATGATTTATAGGAAAAAATACAGGGAAAATGTTGAATAAATCAGGTTTTATAGAAAACGGTAAGGATCAACTAACAGACGATGAATTAAGTAACATTTATAGCAGAGAGTAAACATTAGAAGACACGTAATAAATCAAACACTATTATGGAAAAGAACACGGTTTGAAACAATACAGCTGGAGGCATAAAGAGAGAAAGCGTGGATGAATAGAAAATAATATCAAGAAAAGGCATAGTAATGGTTGAAGAGTAGCCTTGCCTGAAAAGGCTAAAAAAAAGAAAGAAAACTGAATGGAAAGGGAAAAAACATGGAGATGAATAACAGACAAGAAACAAAAGCAGCTGGGGCGTGATAACCAGAAGAGAAAGAAAGATGGAGCAGTATAGAAATCGGTCTCCAACGATAATTACAGCCTTTTGTGTTAGGAGAAAGAAACGAACCAATGTCAATAACTAAGTATAAACAAGGAATGAAAGATATTTACGATGTATACGAGAAATGACATGGAAACTCTGTGAAAACATTGTATAAAAATCATAATACGCCGCTAGCAAGGGCTGAATATTTCAGACAAGTCATATAAACAATGATGTGTCACGTACCAATATTTCTTTTCTTTTATTACCATTTCTCTCACTAGGGATAGATTGGATGATTTATCTCAGCGGTTCTCATTTCTTTTAGACTCTTGACCCATTATGATGTACACACATGTATTCTTCTTCTTCAAACGATCCACGTCGATCACTTGTTAAAATCTCTTTGTGATTTGTATGTGATCTGAACCTAAGAGCAATTCTACGTTGTGCCAATTATGCGCCTATAAGTAGGCCAAGACATCCCATTTCTGCGATGCTTTTTTTTATAGGGTAGCTTCCCTAGACCCTTACCCTAGTCGCCTCGTACGACATGCTTTGTAGGTCACAGTGTTACTATTATTTGCTCCTGTGTGAGCCCGGACACACATGCGAAAACATGTATTCAAATCTCTTAATACTAGTAGATTGTATGATTAGGCTTCCATCTCATCTTCCATCCAACGTATCTAAGAGTCACACTCGACCGAAAACTGATCTGGTGCCCTCAAATTAAAAATGCTACGGCAAAAGCGAGGCATAGGCTCACGATGATGCGCAAATTCGCAGGCTCCACGTGGGGAGCAAACGCCAGAGTTCTTAAAACACTCTACTCTGGTAGAGTGCGACCGGTCCTAGAGTACGGTATAGCAGCCTGGAGCAATGCATCCAACAAGCAATTTGCCAAAGTGAGCAATAGCCAGAACCGTGCCATGCGTATTATCACTGGAGCCATGAAGTCCACGCCTATCAAGGCGATGGAAACAATCACCGGCATCCAACCAATGACAGATCGAAGGGACAGAAAAGTATTAGTGCTAGTGGAAAAACGTAAACGACTTCCCACCCAATTCACGGAAGAATGTACGAATTCGAAAGGAGCAGAATACAGAGATCTAGCTTCGCAAAAATATCCAAAGCACTGACTGCAGACCATCCGGTCCTTGCATAATGCAAAACCAAACCAATCCCGGCAACTGATAAATGCCCGCCGGGGAAAACCAAAATCCGGAACAAGGGAAACAATCACAGGCATTCAAAACAAAGACCAGCAAGAAAACTTCGAAAGAAGAGCGGCCACAGAACAGTACATATCGACAGAATACCCAGAAAATAAGTGGACACACGTGTACACTGACGGGTCGGTCAGGAACGCAATCAGCGATGGTGGAGGAGAAATAGTGCTTAAACTATCAGATAAAGTGACGGTCACAAAATCGATTGCCACAGGCAAATACTCGAATAACTCCCAGCAGAAGCAGAGGCATTAAGAACAGCGGCCGAAATGATCCTAGAGAGAAGAGACACCTCTCGCAACAAGGTCGTGATATTCACCGATGCTCTATCGGTCTTCACGGCACTCAAAAGTGTAGGCAAAACAGAACTGAATGAGCTCAAAGCGACCCTCGATAAACTAACGCGCTCACTCAAACGCACCGTCATTCAGTGAATTACATCACACTGTAATATAAGTGGAAACGAAGCAACCGACAAACTAGCAAAATAAGGCGGAGACTACCTAGACTGATCACGAGATCAGTTATGAGGAAGCCGAACAACTATCAGTTCGCACTACAGAAACAAATGGACAAAAAACCATCCCCAGCATTCCAACAGTGACGGATACTATGGTCTGTCATGTAAGAACAAGTTTCCATACTTCGCCTCCGTACCTGGCCACAACAAGCTACGCGCCCACATGTACAACTCTTCGATATCTGTTGGAACTAGCACCAGGCTGCGAGTGCAATGACTCAGTTTGTAACAATAACAATAATAACCACATGCACATGTTAAAATAGCACAACATCCCATGCAAACGGACAACGGCAGAACACGTTCTACATGATTGTCAACGGATAGCAGGTTTAAGAAACGAAACCTGGCCACAAAACACAGAGCTTCGTGAAAAGCTGTACGGAGGAACAGAGTCCTTTAAAACCACGGTAAAATTCATGATAAAAGTTGGTTCACCAGTCTAGTCCAGGATCGCGATAGAGAGAGATTAGGCTTCCAATTTGTTCTCCTTGGTTGCACAAATCTATCCTTTCTACCATATTGTTTACCTTATGAGTCTCTGTAGTGTAGAGGCTAGCTGCTCATCGCTCGTTCCAACGGTGTCCAGGTTCGGTATGTCGTGGAGACATCTGTATTTTTTTCCAGAGATCCCTGATCTCAGTGTAGGTGAGATCGAGTTCCTAGTCTTATCGGAGACGGACGATAAACGTAGATCACTTGTTCAATTTGAGCACGTAAAAGAGTATTTGACAGTTAAAAATCAAGAAGAGCAGGTTGAAAGCCGCTGCCCATGCAAAATTCATTAGAAAATATTCTAAAAAATAAAAATTCCTAAAAATATATCTTCACGATCTTCAAAATTACATCGGGGGTTCTCGCCGGTTCTACGGAGTTCGAGCACTGAGGCTGTGATCTTCCAGTGTAATAAAAAGATCGTAGCATACATGGTTACTCACCGATGTGCAATGATGATGATCATATCAATCAATCAATCATATCCATTCTATCAGTGAAGTGTTCTTTGATGGAAGGTTGGGTACCATGTAGTTATATTTTGAAACTCGTTCCTCTATCATATTTCGATTTTGTTTCAGTTCTTGAAGTAAGCCTGTCTTAATGATATATTGCTTTTTTCTGAAATTTGTGTTCCCTGCTGCATATCTTTGTATGTCTGGGGGATTTATTTCTGATATATGTCAAAAATCTTGGCTGATCTGAATTTATCCTCTAACGTTTTCTTTATAATGTTGCCACTCAGTTGATAAAACATGCCTTTAACTCTAGGTCTGGCATTAGATTATAGCTTTGTTAGATACACATATGGGAAGTCTCATTTAAGATAATTGAGAATGTAGGAGATCAGACACCCACATGAGGCTCTAAAATGGAATCTGGGAGGCTAGAGGTGTAGGGAGACATGGGGATAAACTATGGACACAGATAGAGAAGATGCCGGAAAATCTAGGAATGAACTAAGTTGTGCCTGTATTTTGACGGACTCGCAAGGAGCAATGAATAGTAAAACTGCGACCTACAAGGCATGTCGTACGAGGCGACTGAGCTAGAGGACTAAGGAAGCTACCCTAGTAAATAAAAAGAGTCGTAAAAATCTGATGTACTTGCCTACTTGTAGGCGCGCGCATAACTGGCACAACTCTTAGGCTCATACAACAGACAGATCACAGAGTGATTTAGCAGGTAGTAGATATGGAACTTTCCAAGAAGAAGAAGGGAAGTTATGTTGGCTTGCACAATGCAGATCTGATTGGAAGGAATTTGTTGATGTCTTATGTTTCAAGAGAAGTTTAGAGAAGATGCCGAATTTAAGTCAAATTTTAATTACAAACACGCTGACGACAACTACAGTGTATGTAAGGAAGTGATCTCGATTCACTCGTCGTAATCCTGTCTGTGTTTGGTTACTACACAAATGGTATAGCAGTTCGACAGACCAATAGGTGATCAGTTTCCAGCAATAGACGTCGAAACTCCTCACATGTCGACTCAGCCTTGGGTACCAGAGACAGCTTGGAAAGTAAAGAAACCCATAATGGTGCTGTCCACATCCACTCTAGTATGTCGTCTACAACATAAATACGTGTCTAAAGCCGTGTCTCTCAACATATCAAGTGGTGTGTAAACATGTTTTTTTTTTTTACATACACATGCATGTCTGTACAGAGATTCTGTAACCAAGGTACTGACATGAGACTGGTTAATTAAAGTCATGAGAACGTGCATGACATATTAACGTGTTACAGGTTAGTCTTGCAGTCTATGATATAATTGAAAATATTCTCACTTGATTATATTCTCGAGTTATCGAGACATTTCAAAATGCTTATATAGAGAATAATGGTGTGCACTTGGAGTAAACAGAGCAGTGGGACGAATTAGTTGTTAGCAGAAGAATGACATGCACTTGGTAGAAGCACAGGAGATGTGCACTTAGTGGAAGCGATAAGTGGATGAGATTGGGGGAAGTAGTACAGGAGATGTGCTTTTAGTGGAAACAGTCGCCCGAGTGGTTACCGGGGCCCAAATTTGGGGTGTAAAGAATAGAACCATTGTTACCTGCCACACATGTCGTAAGAGGCGCAAAGGAGGTTTGGCTGAAATCGGATGCATGTGTCCTAAACATGTAGAAGTCTGTGTTTAGGGGCCTACCAAACCAATGTGCAACGTATACACGTTCTTGGCAAAGATCAAACATATCACAAGGAGTGATTATCATTTGTCGTAAAGAACGAACGCAAAGAAGAAGAAGAGAGTGGAAACAGTGAAGTGGACGAAATTGATGGAAGAAGCACACGGGATGTGCACTTGGTGGAAACAGAGTAGTGGGATGAGCTTTGTGGAAGCAGCACAGGAGGATGTGCACTTTCTGGAAATATAGACGTAGGATGAGCTTGAAAGAAGCACATGAGAGGTGCACTCGGTTGAAATAGAGAAGTGGATAAGCTTGGTGGAAGCAGCACAAGAGATGTGTACTTGGTGGAAATAGGAAATGAATGAGCATGGTGGAAGCAACAGAAGGATGTACACGTAGTGGAAACAGAGTAGTGGAATGAGCTTGGTGGACGCTACACAGGATTATGTGCACTTTGTGGAAACATTGTAGTGGGATGAGCTTGGTAGAAACAGCACAAGAGATTTGCGCTGTGTAAATAGAGACTAGGATAAGCTTGGTGGAAGAAGAGTAGTGGGATGAACTTGGTGGAAGCAACACAGAAGGATGTTCAATTGCTGGAAACAGAGTAGTATGATGAACTTGGGTAAAGAAGCACAGGAGAATGTACACCAGATGGAAAAAGAGAAATGGAATTAGCTTGATTGAAGCACAGGAAAATGTGCACCAGGTGGAAAATGAGAATGGAGTAAGCTTGATTGAAGCACATGAGAATGTACACCAGGTTGAAAAAGAGAAATGTAATTAGCATGATTAAAGCACAGGAGAATGTGCACCAGGTGAAAACAAGAGAAATGGAATTAGCTTGATTAAAGCACAGGAGAATGTACAATATGTGAAACGATATTATTTGATGCCCTTTGCTACAACAGTGAACATAATGAAAACCGACACATACATGAACTTTACATAAGTAGATAAATTGGATGAACATTGCATACATAGAACATGTGGATAAATTATGTATACATAGAAAAAGTGAGATTAACTTGACATGACAGAGAAATGAAATGAACTGTGGGAGATAGAAGTTGGAGGCACGAATGTAAAAAGACATATCCTAACAGCTTAGTGTGCATAAAAAGCGCTGGCACTTAAAAAAACACAAATGAATGTGGTAGACATGGCCTAATGAAAAGAATTGGATAGATTTAGCATAAGCAGATAGTGTTTTTGTAGTTGATTAAAACAGAGGAATGGAGTGTACTTGGAAGAAACAGAAAATATGGATGCATTTTATAAGCTTAAAACCCTTTAGCTGCTAAGGACGTGTATATATTTTTTTCCCATTCACTGCTAAAGACGCATTAATACGTCTGTTATTATCTCTCCTCTGTGGGTTAAAGGCGTGTTAACACGTTATACATTTCTACTGTCACTGCTAGAGGCGTACATTCACGTTTGTGACCTAAAAACAAAGAGTAGCTATTTTTAGCTACGTCTTCAGAAAGTATGTAGCAGCGAAAGGGTTAAACATTTTATGTGAAACATTTTGTGTGTAACATCTTGTTTGCAAGATTGCATGTGCAACTTTTTGTGTGTGCAACATGTTGTATGCAATATTTTTTATGGAGGATTTTGTGTGCAGAATGTTTTGTGTGCAAAATTGTGTGCGTAATATTTTGTGTGCAGCATGTTGTGTGCAACATTTTATTTGCAGCATTGTGAGTGCAACATTGTGTCCGTAATATTTTGTGCGCAATATTTTGTGTGCAACGAGTTGTATGCAACATTTTATGTACACCATTTTGTGCGCAACATTTCGCGTGGAACATTTTATTTGCAACATTTTGAGTGCAACATTTTGTAAGCAAGATGTTGTGTGCAACATTTTGCGTTCATCATTGTGTGTACAACGAGTTGTATGCAAGATAATATTTTGTGTACAACATTTTGTGTGCAATATTTTGTGAGCAACATTGTATGTGCTACATTTTGTATTTCCTACAGAAAAAAGTGGTATCTATTTCATTTCTAGTTAAAATGGGACTTTTTTCCGACAACAAACGACTCTCAGGTCGACCCAGTTTGAGTAATTTAGAAACACTGAGAAGCCAATACGGTTTGCTCTATATCGACTAAATTACCAATCGTGTCGTTCTTGAAAGAAATTACCGGTCTAGCATTATATCCCCCTCCCCATCCCTACCCATACACTATAGGCTGTGAATACGGATTGCTTGCTTTACTTATAAATAGTGAATCAAGAAATAAATGAGTTCAAATGATAGAAAAGACTCCAGCATAGATAAGACTGCATAAAACCATATACTAAGGATGAACCATCACAGCACAAGGTTAGGAATGTATACTAAACTTTTACAACAGGCAGCATCTTATACTTGCGATTACAAATTTGCTCCTAAGATTCTAATGAAATAGGTCACATAAGTAATCTACCATCGTTAGTGTTTGCGGGTCTTGCAAGAGGAGCAACAAATAGTAACACACGCAACCTAAGAGACATGTTGTAAGAGGCGACTTCTTCTTCTTCTTTGCGTTCGTTCTTTACAATCAATTTTAATCACTCTTTGTGATATGTTTGATCTGTGCCAAGAACGTGTATACGTTGCACATTGGTTTGGTAGGCCCTAAACGCATATACTTCTACACGTTTAGGACACATGAATCCGATTTCAGCCAAACCTTCTTACTCGCCTCTTACGACATGCATGGCAGGCAACAGTGGTTCTATTCTTTACACCCCAATTTTAGGCCCCGGTAACCACTCGGGCGAGATACGACTGAGGTAAGGGACTAGGAAACCTACCCTAGTAAATAAAAAGTGTCAGATAGGAAATCGGTTATGTTGGCCTACCTGTAGGCGCATAACTGGCACAACATTCAATCGCTGTTAGGCTCAGAACACATACAAGACATCAAGAATTGTTGAACAAATGATCTATATGGAGGGTTCGAAGAAGAACAATTTACTGTACTTAGAATTTGAACCAGTTAACATTTGCACTAGATAGCTGTCAAGATGGTCTTGTGGGTCTCTATTGTTAAGTCATTACGGTTTTACCTTGCGTTCTGTAGGTCGTAGGTTCTAATCTGGACTGCACTGTTCTGTTCACAAGTACATCTTTTCCTGAGACCCCTAGCATTGCTGCCAAAACTACAGACTTCGTGTTTTTTGCTGTACGCTCGATATCTGGCGTGCAATTATGTGGAGAGGGGCCGAGCCATATGGGGTGTAAAACCGGGCAGTAAAATTCACTTAAGCTTTAAAGATGGATTTGAGATCTAGCCTTAACTAAGTTCCCGCGTTTATGTACATAAACTAAGCTTTAACTATAGATAGTTTATTTGGAGATACGAGCACTTATGAACTAATTGGTTCCACGTGCAGTGATAATGATGTGACGACTAAACTAAACTTAAAACTATAGATAGTTTATTTGGAGATACGAGCACTTATGAACTAATTGGTTCCACGTGCAGTGATGATGATTACGCTAATAATTTAAAACTAAAGATAGTTTGAGATAGAGACTAGAACTAATGGTTACTGCAGTGATACGTCGACAATAAACTAAAATGGTCGATTCTTAACAGAAATTACACTCACGGTTAGTGTCTACATCAAGATCACAAACTTGAATAGGTCCTGACTTTTGTTTTCGATGTAGAAGCACTTGAGCTTTCAGGTCTTCGGCTCGGTGCCATGGACATCGTAACCCTTCGGTTCGGTACCACGAACACCGTAAATCTGGAGAACCTGTGACTTTTCTGCCAGCCCACGGAATTGAGCAGCACTGACAGGGGACTTGTCACCCGTCGTCCAACGCGATACAAACACGCTGGGCAGGTGGGCACATAGGTCTGACTTCAAGTCTATTGTATTTAAGTAGATCTATTCGAGCTTACATCACATGCTAATTCACTAACTACCCTTTACACGTGATGTGTGTAGACTAGCAGATGAAGTCAAATGTCAGTCGTTCTGTTTTGCTAAGCAAGTTTAATTATAATAAATAATATTCCTCTTGTACCTTTACACGTTACATAGAGCCTGTGAGCAATTTCTCCATACCGCTCTATTCTGGACAACTCGCTCAATCTCCTCCATGGAACTGAGACCGATATTTCAAACCTCTCTTAGCAAATTTCTTTTCAGGGTCTTCTTAGGTCGTCCTCTCTCTCTTGAACCCTTTGCATCCCACGTCAACGCTTGATTTGATATTCTTTGATCATTTATTTTCAAGGTGTGTCTAAAATATCTCCATGTTCTCCTTCTTATAACAGTTGTTACTAATGGTTGACCAAACATTTCTCTGAAATGAGAAGTTTCAATTGCAAAAATAGCCTTAGCAAAAATAATATATGATAAAATAGTTTACTTTTCATGAATTAATTTCATGAATTCATGAATAAATTTCAGAACAACACACGTTTATCTTTTAAAGATATTCAATTTTCCGATACTTTGATTAAAACAGCATGTGTTGTTTTCACTAGAGACAATCCTGAGACCTACTGACTTGAATAATATTTGCTATCTTATCGAGTCAATCGCTCAATGCTTTGTCTAAGATCACATGTGTTGTCCTGGCTACATTTCGTCCTGCGTGGTTTCGACTAGAAAAATATTTGCTTTATTCACTGATGTCAATGTCGAAGTCAATGCTTTGTTTAGGACCACATGTGTTGTCTTGAGCATGGTCAGTCTTTCGATTATTGTACTAGGACAACACTTGCTGTCTAGACACATTTATCTTGCTTTGCTTTGACTAGGATAACATAGGATATCAGAGTCAATCCTAGGATATGTTGACTAGAGTAACATATGATATCAAAGTCAATCCTAGGATATGTTGACTTGGATAACATAGGATATCAGAGTCAATCCTAGGATATGTTGACTAGAGTAACATATGATATCAGAGTCAATCCTATGATATGTTGACTAGAGTAACATATGATATCAGAGTAAATCCTAGGATATGTTGACTAGAGTCACATATGATATCAGAGTCAATCCTAGGATATGTTGACTAGAGTAACATATGATATCAGAGTCAATCCTAGGATATGTTGACTAGAGTCACATCTGATATCAGAGTCAATCCTAGGATATTTTGACTAGAGTAACATATGATATCAGAGTCAATCCTAAGATATGTTGACTAGAGTAACATATGATATCAGAGTCAATCCTAGGATATTTTGACTAGAGTAACATGATATCAGAGTCAATCCTAGGATATGTTGACTAGAGTAACATATTATATCAGAGTTAATCCTATGATATGTTGACTAGGGTAACATATGATATCAGAGTCAATCCTAGGATATTTTGACTAGAGTAACATATGCTCTCTAACCAAGATAAGAGAACAAAAATCATAATATTATGACCATGCGTAGTTTCAGTATTAAAGAAAGTAAAGAAGGATACAAGATAAGATACGTGACTTGAACAAGACAGCATCAGATATAGCATACTCGTAAATACTTAGGCTTTAATCTTTATACAAAAACCTCGCATTTTCTTACTAATTTGTAGTAAGACAATCTTTTGAGACATTAAAAATGCTCGTATACTAAACATTTATAATTAAGCTGTGTGTTTGTGTGTGATAGTATTTAGATTAAGGCAATCACGTTTTGAACTTAATTTCTCCGTGTTCCAAGCAACATAAGGCTGACTAGCTCAGACGGGAGAACCAAAATTCCTGTACAATCTGGGGCTGATTTTTAAAAGTGTTTGATAGAACAATGAGAACAATGAAGTTTTTTGCAAGAACCGAATCCTGTGTTGGTCTATTTGTTTTTTTTCGTAAGCTTTTAATACTTGTACACCATTTTATTTGCTGATAGAGCAATGTTGATAGAGCAATGTTGATAGATCAATGTAAGGTCTTGTGCAATTTTTATACAATTCTACGAGCCCATGGTTATTTATTGCTGAAAAATGTTAATAATACAAATATTCTTGAGCGTGAAACTTAATTTGTAACATCATATAACCCTTGATTTAGCATGGTGTGTTGTTTTTAAAATGAATTTGGCTTTATCTAAACAATACTGGAATGTGAGGACCACTCGGCGGTTGTGATCGGATTTCCTAAAATATTTACCTGAGCCCACCGACCTTATGTTATCGAAGGTCGAGGTTTTTCTTGTATCATGTGCTTGATAAGAACCTTGTAGTCGAAATGTCGATAAGTATTTTTGTTTGTGCCTAGTACAACAACGTACTCATGGTTAAGTGGCCAGAACCAATCAGAAAGCAATGGCAAACTACTGATTGTATGTTGCCAAGAACTTGATGCAAACAAGATATTAAAGAAACCATGAACATAACCATGAACATGAAATAGAAGATATGGCAGAAAAACACAGGACTAGATATATGCACAGAGAAATAAGACAAATGACAAGTAAGAAAATACTGTAAAAAGTGGAGGATGTATCAAAAACAACAACCAACTTTTGTTTGATAAAACAGAAATATTGACAAGATGGACAGAATATGTAACGGCTCTATTTGATGATCAAAGAAGCAGTAAACACAGTATAAAGTGCAATGGCAGCCCAAGAATATTAAAATCTGAAGTTGTAAGAGCAATCGAAACAATGAAGCGAGGAAAGGCGGCAGGATTGGACAATATTACTGTGGAAATGTTAACCTCCTTAGAGGATTTTGGTATTTCAACCATTACAGATTTGTGCAATGATATATATAACACAGGATATATACCAAGAGACTTGAAGACATCAGTATTCATACCACTACCCAAAAGCCCAAAGCACAGGAGTGCACAGACTATAGGACAATTAGCCTGATGAGCCACATAACAAAAATACTACTCAAGATCATACATGAAAGAATTAAAAACAAGATAGACATAGAAGTAGGAGAAGAACAGTTTGGCTTTAGAAAGAACAGAGGAACAAGAGAGGCAATACTTTGTATAAGACTACTCGCTGACAAGTATATAGAAGTGCAAAAAGTATCTACTTGTGTTTCATCGATTATAGCAAAGCTTTTGACAGAGTCCAACATGAAAAGCTAATTATATGTCTACAAGAAATAGGCCTAGATGGGGATGATATCAGACTAATAAGTAACATATACTGGGAACAGACAGCAATAATAAAATATGAAAATAGCTACTCTCCATACATAGACATAAAGAGAGGAGTGAGACAAGGATGCATACTGTCACCAAACCTATTTAACATCTACACAGAGAAAATCTTCAAACAACTAGAGGGAATGCCAGGACTCAAGATCAATGGAAAAATAATAAAAAACTTAAGATATGCAGATGACACAGTATTGTTAGCAGAAAATGAACAAGATCTACAAGAATTAGTGGACCAATTGGACAGAACTAGCAAGGAATATGGATTAGACATTAACATACAGAAAACAAAACTATGGTAATCAACAAGGAAATGGAAAAACCTAAAATGAATATAAAAATACATGGAGAATTACTACACCAAGTAAAAAGCTACTCCTATCTCGGTCAGATGATAACAGACGATGGCAGATGTATAACAGAAATTAAAAAGAGAATAGGAATGGCCAAGGATAATTTCAATAGTATGAGAAAGTTACTGACATCCAAACAAATCACAAACAGGCTAAAAATTAGAATGATCAAATGCTATATATATCCTATATTAATGTATGGCTCGGAAACATGGACAATGAACAAGCAGTTAGAAGACAGAATTGATGCATTTGAGATGTGGATATATAGAAGAATAAGCAGAGTTTCATGGACAGAAAAACAGACAAATAAACCAGTTTTAGGAAAACTAGGCATGAAGAAACAACTATTAAGAGAAATAAAATTCAGACAAGTAAAGTATTTTGGGCACATAAAAAGCATGACACCATGATAAAACATTTACTAGAGGGGAAAGTTGAGGGAGAAGAGCAAGAGGAATACCGAGAGATAATTGGGAGGGAAACTTTAAGAAATGGACAGGTTACAGTCTGGCAGTGTGCAACACCAAGGCGAAAGACAGAGGATGTTGAAGATTCATTGCAGCCAACCTTCGATGTGGCGACGGCACCTGATGATGATGATGAACATAACCATCGACGAAGTGGGTGAACTGGCATGAGACAGAGTGAATTTCAGATGTGCTGCAAAGAGAGCAACGTCCTATAAAGGATACGCACCTTGATGATGATGATAACAACGTACTACGTGTTTTGATATTCCACTCTTAGTAAAATAAAGAGTGTAATACTTTCCAATATTTACTTCATTGCACCAGGTTTTACCAAATACGACTCAGTCCCTATTCACCGAAGTGGCTTAATAATACAATAACTTTAATACAATAATTCACACAATCATTTAGCCAATACGGCATTTGTTTTGAAAAGAACTGTAATCAAGCAAAATACAATACACGAAAGACATGAAACGAAATAACAGAATAGTCAGTGAGAAAGTTGGGAGAATGGAGCTTGAAATTTAAACAAAAGAAATTAGTAGACAAAATAGTTTCAGTTTGGTAGAAGAAAACAACACATGTGTTTTCATCAGCAATTGACAGCAAAAAACAGATTTGATATCTTCATTGAATTCTTGTCTGTTAATTATCTTACTGAACGGGGAAATCAGATCAAAGTATATTTACGTCCCTGGAATCTTCCCATAAATCCATTTTCTGACAATAAAATTATGACGCTTTTGTTAGCCCCCACACAGGCAACCATTTGGTACCAGCTGATGGAATGCAGAAGATAGCAGTCTACAGACATCCCTTTAGGTTAATTTCTGAGCCGTCTCTGTGTCCAGGCAGCTAAAAGTATATACGATAATGACAGGGTAGGAATGGAGACGCAAAGACTACCAGGCTGATCTAGTGATATATTACCAACTACATACACTAATGGTGGGATTTGATACTTAATTGTAGGGGTTCTCAAATTATAGTTCAGCAACACATATGACGTTTTGAGTATTAACCTTTGAAGGCTCTGTAAATGATGGTCTATTTTATAGCGCCAGCTATTTTAATAATATATCCCATGTTACCAAAGACTGAGAATAGCTTTCATTGTTGAGGTCGTTCAGTCATCTTTTACCCAGTTACATATAAATAGTTCGTGTCATACTGTCATTTCAATTTGCAGGAAAGGCCATAATATAAACCACAGTTATAATCATCAGTGTTGCAGAGACGTATACTTATGTGGTACGTACCCGTACCATTTCATAAAGCTCCTTTTGAGCTTTGATGATGATTTTACACGCTAGATCCGCACATTTATATATTTGATGGTAAGGAATATGAGATTCGCACATTTATATATTTGATGATAAGGAATGTGAGATCCGCACATTTATATATTTGATGATAAGGAATGTGAGAGTCGCAGTAACATAGTTGTAAGGGAACTCGCTTCTTAGTCGTTTAGTCCCGGTTCAATTCCACAGTGGAGGCGTGATATATTTTTTAGACCACAACGCTCACAGAGAAAGATTAGGAATAAGATTGTTAGAAGGCATAGCGGAATCCTGTCAAAGAGAAAAAATAACAATCACCCAAGCCGCCAGAACAGCACAAGACAGAAGCAGAAAAACACGACACTGCGCAACAACCCAGAGCAGTGTGACGACAAAAGATAGAAATAAGAACGCTCACAGGCTGAACAAACCTCAATTGGGTAGCAGAAAAAGATCTGGGATGTAAAGGCGGCCTGCGTGATGTTGACAACATCACACATAGTGTGCCGGCGGACAATGGAAAAAACGGCCTATCACCGCATTCCCCAATGCACCTCTATGTTTGAAAAAGGGTTCACTTTTTGTTCCTGTGCAGTGTGATATAAAGTGTAAAAGTGAATTTGATATGTGGTTTTGTGACCAATTCTGCCAAAATGTTCTTGATATATGCTTAAAAGTGTTTTAAGGCCGAAGGATTGACTTCATTCCAAAGGGTTTTACACCATATGGCTCGGTCCCTCTCCGCAGAAATAGCCCGTCACCTCCCGAGAGTATTGCACAAAGCACGAACTCCGCAGCTCCAGCAACAATCCTAGTGGTCTCTGAAAAATACTGCACTCGTGAACAGAACGGCGCGATTCAACCACACCTTCGATTCACAAGGCAAAGGGCTTACTACAGCTATGTACTCCTAGTATATAATGTGCTTGAGAATTCCATGTTTCATTCACTTTATCTTTTTCCATGTGTACATGACAACACTCATAGATATGTATTTGGTTATGTATACTGCCCGTGTATTGCCGGGGTTTACAGGGGAAGTAAAGAATAGTAGCACTGCGATCTACAACGCTTGTCGTATGAGGAGACTAAGATAGGGGCCCAGTGAAGCTTCTCTAGTAAATAAAAAGTAAAGCAGAATCTGCTGGTCTACTTGTAGGCGTATAACTGGCACAACTTGAAATCGCCTTTAGGCTCGGATGACATACAAATCACACAGATTAGTTTAACAAGTGGTAGATCTGAAGCGATCGAAGAAGAAGAAGGAAATGTATACCATGTTGTATTTCTAACTTAACAAATTTCTTGTCATTGCTTGATATATATACAGGATAGTCTTCTTTCACAGTCACATATAACAAAGAGATCTCTTTAGAAATGAAGACATTAGAAAAACCAGTGGATATAATATCAGTGCTCCTTCTACTTCGTGTTGTTTGTGTTCGTTCTTTACGACCAATTTTAATCACTCTTTGTGATATGTTTGATCTTTGCCAAGAACGTGTATACGTTGCACAGTGGTTTGATAGGCCCCTAAACGCATATATTTCTACACGTTTAGGACACATGCATACGATTTCAGCCAAACATCAGTGCTGAACTTTATCAAGAAACAACATATTAATTGGTTCGGCCACAGAAACCGATTCCCAACAGACAGTGCACATCAAAGAGCAATGATACTCTGCATCAATGCAACAAACCTAGGTCTCTTATTAAAAACATTGCATATGTGACATGGTCCGGATTCGAATCCACAACCTCAGAACGTCAGACAAACTTCTTAACCACATCGTTATAAAAACCTCATATACAAATTAAATTATTTGTAATATTTATGTTGTTTACTCTTAAAGAAAAGTGAAATTCAATGAAGATAATGAAAAGAAGAACACACATAGCAGTTTAAAAACTTCACAAAAACCGTTATGGAATGGAGCTGATAGAACAACAAAGATCACAATAATAAGAACATCCTGGTCATGGCGTATGGATATGAGATATTGACATTTAGCAAGCTAGTGGAAGAGACTACATGTGATTTTGAATGTAAGTATTACAGAGATGCCCTCAGTATACTAAGGGCAGAGAAGAAAATACATGTATATCCAGAGAGAACTCAAAATCAAAGAGAACTGACTATGTCTGAACAATTGAAGAATGACAAAAATATAAGTGTATACATATATAATTATATCAGAACTCATACCTATAAACGATCTGTGTTTGCCGGGGCTGGCAAGGGAGCAATGAATAGTAACGTCGCGACCTACAAGGCATGTCGTAAGAGGCCACTGAGGTAATGTCCCAAAGTAAGATATCCTAGTAACTAAAAGCGTCGCAGAAATCGGATGTCCTCGCCTACTTGTAGGCGCATAACTGGCACAACGTACAATCGCTCTTAGACTCAGATCACATACAAATCACAAAGAGGGGTTAACAAGTTGTCGATATGGAGCGTTGGATGAAGAATAAGAAAAATATATCAAGTACAAGAAACTTATCATTGTGAAAGAATATGACAACATATACATGTTAACATGGCACTTGATGATAATTTATATATATGCATATTCACATTTATATTTATTTGATACTGCTGTTCTAAATTATACATTAAAAATGTGCGATTATTAAAAAAAAACAATAAGCACTTTGTTATTCAACATGTCTTTCAATTAACAGTAACTTGTGATGTTATCTTATAATCTGATTCTTCTTCTTTCTTTTGTCGTCACACTGCTACCGGGTTGTTGCCCAGTGTCGTGGTGTTCTGTCGTCCACTGCTACGGTTGTTGCCCAGTGTCGTGGTGTTCTGTTTTTGTCTTGCGCTGTTCTGGTGGCTTGTGTGATTGTTATCTTTGCTCTGTCACAGGATTCTGCTACACCATCTAACCATCTTTTCCGTGGTCTTCCTCTTGCCTTCTTTCCCGATGTTCTGTTGTAGAAGACTCTGTATACTGTGAGTTTGGATGCATTCTTATTAAGTGACCAAACCACTTCATTCTTGTTTATCTATTAATTCAAGCACGTTTTGTGCCAACTTTCTTTCTTAATCTGATCTGATTAAATTTCAAAATGAATTACTTTTTCATTTTGACATTTCTCTCTGTTTCTTTTCGCTGTCTTTACTGCCCGTGTTATCACTGTTTAAGGCGGCAGCACAGGTAGAACATGAGCCTGAGGATTTTAATGGTCGCATGGCTAGCTCAGTCATCTACAAACTTTTCAGGTTATGAATTTTTCTTTGCGCCCCGACAAAAAACTTCTTGACGTTTTCGGGGATCAAACCCGTGTCTCCCGAATTAGAGCCCACGATCTAATCCATTCGACCAGACGTTTCTCAATCGGTATTGCTGTATAAATTAGATACAAGACATTTTCTCCCAAACAATTTTCTTTTTTTCTTGATCCATTTGATTTCATTGTTGACACAAAAAAGTATACGACCCGAATTGGAGAAACTCAACTTATTCACTAATCAACAACTCTCTCATCTTCTAGCTATTTAACCACAGATTAAGCTCGCAAAAAAAAAGTCGATACAACGAAATACTAATGAAAAGGAATAAAAATAGATAAAAGGGATAACTACTTTATGGCCAGGTATCCCCATATGGTTCCGTTACTTTGATAGAAATTCTTAGAGTATTGCACAAAGCGTGAACTCAGTAGCTCCAGCAACTTTTATACGAATTTAAGAGAAAAATGCAAATGTGACTTGATCCTAATTGGGAAAGCACATCTTTCAGAACGATTGGCAAACGTCTCTTCGTCTTCTTTGCGTTTGTTCTACGACCAATTTTAATCACTTTTTTGATATGTTTGATCTTTGCCAAGAACGTGTATACGTTGCACATTGGTTTGTAGGTCCCTAAACGCATAGACTTCTACACGTTTAGGACACATGCATTCGATTTCATCCCAAAACCCTTTTTAGTCGCCTCTTACGACATTCGTGGGAGGTAACAGTGTTCTAGTCTTTTTTCCCAAATTTGTCCCGGGAACCACTCGGAGAGGAAACGTCTTTAAACCCCCTTTACATATAGACCCCCAAAATGGAATAGACACAACGGAAAAAAACTTTGTATTTACTGAACTATGTTACCACTGATACATACATACAACATGTTGACATATTATAATAGTAACCCGTTACTTTCATTGTAACTCGTTATTTCAATTGTAACCGTTACTTTATTGTAAACAAAGACACTACATACAACATGTTGACATATTATATTAGTAAACCGTTACTTTTATTGTTTAAAAAAAGACACTACATACAAATGTTACATATTATATTAGTAACCCGTTACTTATTGTAAACAAAGACACTACATACAAAATGTTACATATTATATTAGTAACCCGTTACTTAATTGTAAACAAAGACACTACATACAACATTTCACATATTATATTAGTAACCGTTACTTCATTGTAAACAAAGACACTACATACAACATGTTCACATATTATATTAGTAACCCGTTACTTTCATTGTAAACAAAGACACTACATAAATATGTTACATATTATAATTTGTAACCCGTTACTTTCATTGTAAACAAAGACACTACATAAAAATTTACATATTAAATTAGTAACCCATTACTTCATTGTAAACAAAGACACTACATACAAATGTTACATATTATATTAGTAAACCGTTTCTTTATTGTAAACAAAGACACTACATACAACATGTTACATATTATATTAGTAACCGTTACTTCATTGTAAACAAAGACATACATACAACATGTTACATATTATATTAGTAACCGTTACTTTTATTGTAAAAAAGACACTACATACAACATGTTGACATATTATATTAGTAAATCGTTACTTTCATTGTAAACAAAGACACTACATACAACATGTTCACATATTATATTAGTAAACCGTTACTTTTATTGTAACACAAAGACACTACATACAACATGTTTACTATTATATTAGACGTTCTTTATTTGAACACAAAAGAACCATACCAACATGTTACATATTATATTAGTAAATGTTACTTTATTGTAAAACAAAGACACTACATAAAAATGTTACATATTATATTAGTAAACCGTTACTTTATTGTAAAAACAAAACACTACATAAATGTTGACATATTATATTAGTAACTTTTCTTTCATTGTAAACAAAAAACTACACATATTGTTTACATATTATATTAGTAAACGTTACTTTCATGTAAAACAAAGACACTAAAATACAACTATTTACATATTATATTAGTAACTTACTTTCATTGTAACAAAGACACTACATACAACATGTTACATATTATATTAGTAAACCCGTTACTTTTATTGTAAAAAAAGACACATACATACAAAATGTTACATATTATATTAGTAAACCCCTTACTTTATTGTAAAAAAGAACTACATACAACATGTTGACATATTATATTAGTAACCTTTCTTTATTGTAACACAAGACACTATACAACATGTTACATTTTATTAGTAACCCGTTACTTTATTGTAAAAAAGACACTACATACAACATGTTGACATATTATATTAGTAAACCGTTACTTTCATTGTAAACAAAGACACTACATACAACATGTTCACATATTATATTAGTAAATCCCCTTACTTTTATTGTAACACAAAAACACTAATACAACATGTTACATATTATATTAGTAAAACGTTACTTTATTGTAACACAAAGACATACTACATACAACATGTTACATATTATATTAGTAACCGTTACTTTATTGTAAACAAAGACACCTACATAAAATGTTACATATTTTTATATTAATAAAACCCGTTACTTTATTGTAACACAAAGACACTACATACAATATGTTACATATTATATTAGTAAATGTTTCTTTATTGTAAACAAAGACACTACATACAATATGTTGACATATTATTTAGTAACGTACTTTTTTTGTAAACAAAGACCTTTCATACAATATGTTACATATTATATTAGTAACGTTACTTTATTGTAAAAACAAGACACACATAAAATGTTCACATATTATATTAGTAACCCGTTACTTTATTGTAAACAAAAAACACTACATACAATATGTTACATATTATATTATAACCGTTACTTTATTAAAACAAAGACACTACATACAATTTTTGACATATTATATTAGTAATCTTCTTTTTTGTAAACAAAGACACTACATACAATATGTTACATATTATATTAGTTAAACCGTTTTTATTGTAAACAAAAACACTACATACAAATGTTGACATATTATATTAGTAAACCCGTTACTTTATTGTAAACAAAGACACTACATACAACATGTTACATATTATATTGTAAACGTTCTTTATTGTAACACAAAGACACACATACAAATGTTACATATTATATTAGTAATCGTACTTTTATTGAACACAAGACATACAACAAATGTTACATATTATATTAGTAAACGTTACTTTTATTAAAGTGACACTAATAAAAAATGTTTAAAATTATATTAAACCCCTTACTTTTATTGTAACAAAAGACACTACATACAACATGTTACATATATATTAAACTTACTTTTATTGTAAACAAAGACACTACATACAATATGTTCACATATTATATTTGTAAATTTACTTTATTGTAACAAAAAACAATACATACAAATGTTACATATTTTTTAGTAAACGTTACTTTCATTGTAACAAAAGACACTACATACAAATTTGACATATTATATTAGTAAACGTTACTTTCATTGTAACACAAAGACACTACATACAACATGTTGACATATTATATTAGTAACCCGTTACTTTCATTGTAACACAAAGACACTACATACAACATGTTGACATATTATATTAGTAACCCGTTCTTTTTTTATACAAAGACACTACATACAACATGTTGACATATTATATTATTTAAACTTACTTTATTGTAAACAAAGACACTACATACAACATGTTACATAATTTTATTAGTAACGTTACTTCATTGTAAAAAAGACATACATACAAAATGTTACATATTATATTAGTAACCTGTTACTTTCATTGTAAACAAAAACACTAATACAAATTTTTAAATATTAAGTAAACCCCTTACTTTCATTTGTAACACAAAGACACTACATACAACATGTTACTATTATAATAGTAACCGTTACTTTATTGTAAACAAAGACACAAGAAAATAAAATTTAATATTATATTGTAAACGTTACTTTATTGTAAACAAAGACACTACATACAACATGTTTACATATATTAAATCTTACTTTTTGTAAACAAAGACACTACATACAACATGTTGACATATTATATTAGTAAACCCCTTACTTTCATTGTAAATAAAGACACTACATACAAATGTTGACATATATATTAGTAAACTTTTCTTTATTTGTAACACAAAGACACTACATACAAATGTTACATATTATATTAGTAACCGTTACTTTATTGTAACACAAAGACACTATACAAATGTTACATATTATATTAGTAAACCCCTTACTTTATTGTAACACAAAAACCTACATACAACATGTTGACATATTATATTAGTAACCCCTTTTCTTTCATTGTAACACAAAGACACTACATACAACATGTTTACATATTATATTAGTAACCGTTCTTTTATTTTAAAAAGACACTAAATACAACATGTTGACAATTATTAGTAATCGTTACTTTATTGTAAATAAAAACCTACATACAACATGTTACATATTATATTAGTAAATGTTACTTTTGTAAACAAAGACACTACTACAAATGTTACCTTATATTGGTAACGTTACTCATTTTTAACAAAGACACTACATCAACATTTACATATTATATTAGTTAAACCGTTACTTTATTGTAACAAAGACACTAACATAAGTTATCATATTATTAGTAACCGTTACTTTTATTGTAAACAAGACACTACATACAACATGTTCACATATTATTAGTAACTTACTTTATTGTAATATTAAAACACTACATACAACATGTTCACATATTATATTAGTAAATCTTACTTTATTGTAAACTTACAATAACACTACATACAATATGTTCAATATTATATTAGTAACCGTTACTTTTATTGTAACACAAAAGACACTACAACAAAATTTTACATATTATATTAGTAACCCGTTACTTTATTGTAAACAAAGACACTACATACAACATATTCACATATTATATTAGTAACCGTTACTTTATTTGTAAAAAAGACACTAATACAACATGTTACCCTATTATATTAGTAAACCCTTACTTATTGTAAAAAAGACACTACATACAAATGTTGACTATTATATTAGTAAACCGTTACTTTATTGTAAACAAAGACACTACATACATATGTTTAATATTAATTAATTACTTATTGTAAACAAAAACACTACATACAACATGTTCATAATTTTATTAGTAACCCGTTACTTTATTGTAACACAAAGACACTACATACAACATGTTCACATATTATATTAGTAAATTTTCTTTATTGTAAAAACAAAGACACTACATACAAATTTACATATTATATTAGTAACCCGTTACTTTCTATTGTAAACAAAGACACTACATACAACATGTTCACATATTATATTAGTAACCCGTTACTTTCATTGTAAACAAAGACACTACATACAACATTTACATATTATAAAAGTAACGTTACTTTCATTGTAAACAAAGACACTTAATATGTTCAATATTATATTAGTAACCGTTACTTTCATTGTAAAAAGAGACACTACATACAAATGTTACATATTATATTAGTAACTGTTACTTCATTGTAAACAAAGACACTACATACAACATGTTCAATATTATATTAGTAACCGTTACTTTCATTGTAAACAAAGACACTACATATATGTTACATATTATAATTTTAAATCGTTACTTTTATTTTAAAAAGAATACATACAATATGTTCACATATTATATTAGTAACCCGTTACTTTTATTGTAAACAAAGACATAATAATATGTTCACATATTATATTAGTAACCCTTACTTTATTGAACAAAGACTTTTCATACATATGTTCACATATTATATTAGTAACCCTTACTTTTTGTAACAAAAGACACTACATACAAATGTTACATATTATATTAGTAACCTTACTTTATTGTAAACAAAGAATTACATACATATGTTCAATATTATATTAGTAACCGTTACTTTCATTTAAACAAAGACACTACAACAACATGTTCATATTATATTAGTAACCGTTACTTTCATTGTAAAACAAAAACACTAATACAACATGTTACATATTATATATGAACATTACTTTCATTGTAAACAAAGACACTACATTAGTATGTTCACATATTATATTAGTAACCCTTACTTTCATTGTAAACAAAGACACTACATACAAATGTTACATATTATATTAGTAAATCGTTACTTTATTGTAAACAAAGACACTACATACAATATGTTCACATATTATATTAGTAACCGTTACTTTATTTAAACAAAGACACTCATAACCCTGTTACATATTATATAGTAACGTTACTTTCATTGTAAACAAAGACACTACATACATATGTTCATATTATATTAGTAACCTCTTTATTGTAACCAAAGACATACATACAAATGTTGAATATTATATTAGTAAACGTTACTTTATTTTAACACAACATACAACAGTTGACATATTATATTAGTAACCGTTACTCATTGTAAACAAAGACACTTTCATACAACATGTTCATATTATATTAGTAACTTACTTTATGTAAAAAGACACTACATAAAATGTTGACATATTATATTAGTAATTACTTTCATTTAACACAAAGACACTACATACAACATGTTACAAATTTTATTAGTAACCGTTACTTTATTGTAACATAAAGACACTAACATATCCCCATATTATATTAGTAACCCGTTTACTTCATTAAACAAAGAACTACATACAACATGTTCATATTATAATTTGAACGTTACTTCATTGTAAACAAAAGAAAAACCACACTACATATGTTCACATATTATATTAGTAACCCGTTACTTTCTTTGTAACAAAAGACACTACATACAATATATTCCATATTATATTAGTAACCCGTTACTTTTATTGTAACACAAAGACACACATAATAATTCACATATTATTTAGTAACCGTTACTTTCATTGTAAACAAAGACACTACATACAATATGTTCACATATTATATTAGTAACCGTTACTTTATTGTAAACAAAGACACTTATACTTTTTTACATATTATATTATAACCCTTACTTTTATTGTAACACAAAGACACTACATACAATATGTTCACATATTATATTAGTAACCGTTACTTTATTGTAAACAAAGACACTACATACAATGTTCACATATTATATTAGTAACCCGTTACTTTTATTGTAAACAAAGACACTACATACAAATGTTCCAAAATTATATTAGTAACCTGTTACTTTCATTGTAAACAAAAACACTACATACAACATGTTACATATTATTTGTAAACCTTACTTTATTGTAACACAAAAACACTACATACAATATTTCACATATTATATTAGTAACCCGTTACTTTATTTAACAAAAGACTACTAATACAACATGTTCACATATTATATTAGTAACTGTTACTATATTGAACACAAAAACACTACATACAACATTTACATATTATATTAGTAACCCTTTACTTTCATTGTAAACAAAGACACTACATACAACATGTTCACATATTATATTAGTAAACCCCCTTTCTTCATTGTAAACAAAGACACTACATACAACATGTTATATTATATTAGTAAATCGTTACTTTATTGTAAACAAAGACACTACATACAATATGTTACATATTATATTAGTAACCCCTTACTTTATTGTAAAAAAGACACTACATACAAATGTTCATATTATATTAGTAAATCGTTACTTTCATTGTAAACAAAGACACTACATAAATATGTTACATATTATATTAGTAACGTTACTTTATTGTAAACAAAGACACTACATACAAATGTTACATATTTATTAGTAACCGTTACTTTTATTGTAAACAAAAACACTACATACAACATGTTCACATATTATATTAGTAACCGTTACTTTTTGTAAAAAGAACTACATACAACATGTTTTAAAATATTATATTAGTAACCGTTTTATTTGTAAACAAAGACACATACAAATGTTCACATATTATATTAGTAACCGTTACTTTATTGTAAACAAAAACACTACATACAACTGTTACATATTATATTTGTAACCGTTACTTTATTGTAAACACAAGACACTACATACAACATGTTTTACTATTATATTTGTAACGTTACTTTATTGTAAACAAAAACACTACATACAAATGTTACATATTATATTAGTAACCTTACTTTTATTTAAAAAAGACACTACATACAATATGTTACATATTATATTAGTAACCGTTACTTTATTGTAAACAAGAATACATACAAATATGTTACATATTATTAGTAACCGTTACTTTTATTGTAACAAAAGACACTACATACAACATGTTCACATATTATATAGTAAAACCCCTTACTTTTATTTAACAAGACACTACATTTCAACATGTTCACATATTATATTAGTAAACGTTACTTTCATTGTAACAAAAGACACTACATACAAATGTTCATATTATATTAGTAACCCGTTACTTTCATTGTAAACAAAGACACTACATACAACATGTTACCTATTATATTAGTAACCGTTACTTATTGTAAACAAAGACACTACATACAACATGTTACATATTATAATTTGTAAATCGTTACTTTCATTGTAAACAAAGACACTACATACAATATGTTCACATATTATATTAGTAAACCCCCTTTCTTTCATTGTAAACAAGACACTACATACAAATGTTACATATTATATTAGTAACCCTTACTTTCATTGTAAACAAAGACACTACATACAAATGTTCACAATTATATTAGTAACCGTTACTTTTATTGTAAACAAAGACACTACATACAACATGTTACATATTATAATTTGTAACCCCTTACTTTTATTGTAAACAAAGACAATACATACAGATGTTCACATATTATATTAGTAACCCGTTACTTTCATTTAAAAAAGACACTACATAAATGTTACTATTTAATTTGTAACCCGTTACTTATTTTAAACAAAAAACACTACATACATATGTTCACATATTATATTAGTAACCGTTACTTTTATTGTAAACAAAGACACTACATACAATATGTTGACATATTATATTAGTAACCCGTTACTTTTATTGTAACACAAAGACATACCATTTCATATGTTCACATTTATATTAATAACCTTTTCTTTTTTTAACCAAAGACACTACAACAACTATTTCACATATTATATTAGTAACCCGTTACTTTCATTGTAAAAAAGACACTACATACAATATGTTACATATTATATTTGTAATTGTTACTTTCATTGTAAACAAGACACTACATACAATATGTTCCAAAATTATATTAGTAACGTTACTTTATTAAAAAAAAGACACTACATACAATATGTTTACATATTATATTAGTAAACTTACTTTATTGTAAACAAAGACACTACATACAATGTTCTCATAATTTTATATAACCCGTTACTTTATTGAACAAAGACATATTACAACATGTTACATATTATATTATAAACCCCCTTTCTTTCATTGTAAACAAAGACACTACATACAATATGTTCACATATTATATTAGTAACCGTTACTTTATTTAAACAAAGACACTAAAAACATGTTGACATATTATATTAGTAAACGTTACTTTTTGAACCAAAGACACTACATACAATGTTCACATATTATATTTGTAACTGTTACTTTCATTGTAAACAAAGACACTACATACAATATTTCACATATTATAATTTGTAAACCGTTACTTCATTGTAAACAAAGACACTACATACATATGTTACATATTTATTAGTAACCCGTTACCCTTTATAAACAAAGACACTACTACAACATTTACATATTATATTAGTAACCGTTACTTTCATTGTAAACAAAAACACTACATACAACATGTTACATATTATATTAGTAACCTTACTTTTATTGTAAACAAAGAAAACTACATACACATGTTACATATTATAATAGTAAATGTTACTTTCATTGTAAAAAGACACTACATACAATGTTTTTATATTATATTATAACCGTTACTTTCATTGTAACAAAGACACTACATACAATGTTCACATATTATATTAGTTACCGTTACTTTATTGAAAACAAAGACATTTCAACAATGTTCACATATTATATTAGTAAACCCCTTACTTTCATTGTAAACAAAGACACTACATACATATGTTTCACATATTATAATAGTAACCGTTACTTTATTGTAAACAAAGATACATACAACATATTTTTACATATTATATTAGTAACCCCCTTTCTTTTATTGAAACAAGACACTACATACAATATGTTCACATATTATATTAGTAACCGTTACTTTATTGTAACACAAAGACACTACATACATAGTTCACATATTATATTAGTAACCGTTACTTTCTGTAAAAAAGAACTACATCAACATGTTCACATATTATATTAGTAACCCTTACTTCATTTAAACAAGACACTACATAAACATGTTGACTATATTATTAGTAACCGTTACTCATTAAACCCAGACACTACATAAATTTCACATATTATTAGTAACCGTTCTTTATTTAAAAAAAGACACTACATCAACATGTTGACATATTATATTAGTAAATCATTACTTTTATGTAAACAAAGACACTACATAATATGTTACTATTATATTAGTAACCCGTTACTTTATTGTAACAAAAGACACCTATACCATGTTCTATTATATTGTAACCGTTACTTTATTGTAAACAAAGACACTACATACATATGTTCACATATTATATTAGTAACCCGTTACTTTCATTGTAAAAAAGACACTAAAACAAAAATGTTACATATTATATTAGTAAATCAGTTACTTTTTTGTAACACAAAGACACTACATACAATATTTCACATATTATATTAGTAACCCTTACTTTCATTGTAAACAAGACACTACATACAACACATATTATATTAGTAACCCGTTACTTTTATTGTAAAAAGACACTACATACAATATGTTCACATATTATATTAATAACTTACTTTATTGTAACAAAAGACACTACAACAACATGTTCACATATTATATTAGTAACCCGTTACTTTCATTGTAAAAAAGACACTACATACAACATGTTACATATTTATTAGTAACCTTCTTTATTTTAAACAAAGACACTACATAATATGTTCACATATTATTAGTAACCGTTACTTTATTTAAACAAAGACACTACAACAACATGTTCACATTTATATTTGTAACCCTTACTTTCATTGTAAACAAAGACACTACATACAACATGTTCACATTATATTAGTAACCGTTACTTCATTGTAAACAAAGACACTTTCATACAATATGTTTACATATTATATATAAACCGTTCTTTATTGTAAACAAAAACACTACACAAATGTTGACATATTATAATTTGTAAAACGTTACTTTCATTGTAACACAAAAGACACTACATACAAATGTTACATATTATAATTTGTAAATCGTTACTTTATTGTAACAAAAAACACTAAAACATTATGTTCCATTATATATAGTAACGTTACTTTATTGTAAAAAAGACACTACATACAATATGTTACATATTATAATAGTAAATACTTTATTGTCATAATCTACACTTTGACATTATTTTTGAAAATCGGTTATATTTGAACACCAAAGACCTAAAAAAAGTAAAGTTCCATATTATATTAGAACCGTTACTTTTAAATTTTAAAAAAGAACTCAAATTGTTTACATAAATTTTAAAATTTTTTCCATTACTTTATTGTAACACCCAAGAACAAAAAATGGGTTTTTTCACATATTAATATAATATACCGTTACTTTTAAATTTGTTTTAAAACCCCAAAAGAGAGTAATACAGGTATGTTACATATTTTTAGTTTAAAACAAAAGTTATCTCCAATTAACAATTAAAGCTCTACTACAAATTTTACATATTATAGTAACTGTTTCCTTCAGAAACAAACACTCTTCAAATTGACTGTTATTTAGAAGAAACCCGTTCAGAAAAAACACTACAATAAACCCCCCTTTTTTCCATATTTATTTTGAACCGACTTTTATTAGTACAATTTAAAGACACAAACGTTGTTTCAATATTTTAATTGAAAATTGTTCATTTTGTAACCCCTCAAAACCTTTTAAAAATACAACAGTTCATTTTTAATTAAGTTTAAATCTTATTTTCATTGGTAATTTCAAATATACTCGTTATAAATATTTGCAAACATATTTTTTAGGTAATAGTTCTTTTTTGTCCAAGTCCTAAAAGTATGTTTACATTATTTTTAGTTAAACCCTCTACTTTTATTGGAAAAAGTCACCTACAACCAATATGTTGCATTTTATATTAGTAACCCTGTTTACTTTTTTTGTCACAGCCCCTACATAAAAAGTTGACAATTTAAATTAAAATCATACCTTTGCCTCTACGGGCCCCCTCAGGGATTTTGTTCACAATTAAATTGGTTTCCAAAGTTCTCTTATTTTTAATAAGCCTCTTTCAATTTTTAATATTTTTAGAAATGTCTATGCTGCAATCTGATTGCAGTTTTAATTTCAGTTTCCTGAGAGTAACAAGTTGATTTGTCGCAAACATTTTCAAGAGCTCCCGTCTTATGACATCTATGTCAAAGTCGTCAATTGTTCTTTTCATTCCTTGCTTGACATTAGTGCACTTTGTGTCCTGTTTAATCCATCGGGAAAAGGATTCTCTATTCAGACCAAGCGCCAGTTGCGTTCGTTTCTCAGGGTTATGAATATCGCAATATAGATGACCTCTCTTAGATTCCCTACGGACGTTTTGGTATAGTAAAACTGTAACCTTCTGCATTGTTATAAATGTGCACTTCAGACTCATTATGAATGTGATATCAATGTCAGTTTTGATAAGCCAACAAATATGATACAATAGCTTCATACAAATAGCGAGATACACCTATAACTATACAACGGTATCCCAATTATAACGTCATATGCTTTCCGCGTTCAAAGTCGACTGGTTTAGGTGCACGGGAATTCCCGTGAAATTGTTGTTTACTCACGATATTTCAATGTTACCATAATGTATTTTTAGAACAACGCGTCTGTGTACCGTAGATCTGTTACTATTGTGTACAATCCGGTGAGGTTGATTTTAATATAACCTGAAGAAGAAATATTTCAAACTACATCAAATTTTCTTGGAAAAAATATTTCTCTAGCGTCATGGATATTCTAAGGCTGCTTGCAAAAATCACTGAGATCCAACAGGTAGTTTTCGAGAAAATCAATTTCAAACGTGCTCACGAATTAATGGACAGACTATACTTTCATTGTAACAAAAAGACACTACATACAACATGTTCACATATTATAATAGTAAACCGTTACTTTCATTGTAAAAAAAAAAGCACTATGTACTATATTAACCGAGACCAAGTCTGTTTTCAGTTTGTATATGTGTGAGATATTCTGGATAAAAATCAAGATAACCATCGTCACACAGAATCCGTGTTAGTTTTGTATTTTCCCATCATTTCCTTTGTATATGTATGTAACTTACAAAACTAGAAATATATTCCCTACTATAGGTCATAACGTTAAGCTCGTTCTGTCTACAAGAAGTCGTTATTTTCGTTCCCAGTAAAACGTGTTCCGTTTTCTTAAAATCAAGGATTATGTAGTCTTTGATATATTAGTCTATATGTACGTTTATACTGTCTCATCTTTTTGGTATATTAGTCTATATCTGCCTTTATATTTTCTCATCTCTTTGTATCTCTTTGGTATATTAGTCGATATCTGCGTGTATATTTTCTCATCTCTTTGGTATATTAGTCTATATGTAAGTTTATACTGTCTCATCTCTTTGGTATATTAGTCTATATGTAAGTTTATACTGTCTCATCTATTTGGTATATTAGTCTATATGTAAGTTTATACTGTCTCATCTCTTTGGTATATTAGTCTATATGTAAGTTTATACTGTCTCATCTCTTTGGTATATTAGTCTTATATGTAAGTTTATACTGTCTCATCTCTTTGGTATATTAGTCTATATGTAAGTTTATACTGTCTCATCTCTTTGGTATATTAGTCTATATCTGCTGTATATTTCTCATTTCTTTATCTCTTTGGTATATTAGTCTATATGTACGTTTATACTTTCTCACATCTTTGGTATATTAGTCTATATCTGAGTGTATATTTTCTCATTTCTTTGGTATATTAGTCTATATCTGGTGTATATTTCTCATTTATTTGGTATATTAGTCTATATCTGCGTGTATATTTTCTCATTTCTTTGGTATATTAGTCTATATCTACGTGTTATATTTTCTCATTTCTTTGGTATATTAGTCTATATCTGCGTGTATATTTTCTAATTTCTTTGGTATATTAGTCTATATCTGCGTGTATATTTTCTCATTTCTTTGGTATATTAGTCTATATCTGCGTGAATATTTTCATTTCTTTATCTTTTGGTATATTAGTCTATATTACGTTTATACTGTCTCATCTCTTTGGTATATTAGTCTATATCTGCGTGTATATTTTCTCATTTCTTTGTATCTCTTTGGTATATTAGTCTATATTACGTTATACTTTCTCACATCTTTGGTATATTAGTCTATATCTGAGTGTATATTTTCTCATTTCTTTGGTATATTAGTCTATATCTGCGTGTATATTTTCTCATTTATTTGGTATATTAGTCTATATCTGCGTGTATATTTTCTCATTTCTTTGGTATATTAGTCTATATCTGCGTG
Source organism: Arion vulgaris (assembly GCA_020796225.1). Taxonomy (NCBI): domain Eukaryota; kingdom Metazoa; phylum Mollusca; class Gastropoda; order Stylommatophora; family Arionidae; genus Arion; species Arion vulgaris. The sequence goes on from CM036753.1 coordinate 74,196,545, forward strand.
TATATTTTCTCATTTATTTGGTATATTAGTCTATTCTCTGTATATTTTCTAATTTTTGGTATATTAGTCTATATCTCGTTATATTTTCTCATTTCTTTGGTATATTAGTCTATATCTGAGTGTATATTTTCTCATTTCTTTGGTATATTAGTCTATATCTGCGTGATATTTTCATTTCTTTTATCTCTTGGTATATTAGTCTATATGTACGTTTATACTTTCTCATCTTTGGTATATTAGTCTATATCTGAGTGTATATTTTCTCATTTCTTTGGTATATTAGTCTATATCTGCGTGTATATTTTCTCATTTCTTTGGTATATTAGTCTATATCTGCGTGTATATTTTCTCATTTCTTTGGTATATTAGTCTATATCTGCGTGTATATTTTCTCATTTCTTTGGTATATTAGTCGATATCTGCGTTTATACTATCTCATTTCTTTTGGTATATTAGTCTGATATCTGAGTGTATACTTTCTCACATCTTTGGTATATTAGTCGATATCTGAGTGTATATTTTCTCATTTCTTTGGTATGTTATTTTATATCTGCATTTATATTTTCTCAACTCTTTGTCATGTTACTCTATAACTGCGAGTGTTCGGCCCAAATTTGGGGTGTAAAATAGAATCACTGTTATCCACGCTGTCGTAAGAGTAACTAGGAGGTTTAATCGGATGCATGTGTCCTAAACATGTAGAAGTCTATGCGTTTAGGGGCCTACCAAACCATTGTGCAACGTATACACGTTCTTGGCAAAGATCAAACATATCACAAGAGTGATTTAAATTGGTCGTAAGAACGAACGCAAAGAAGAAGAAGAAGAAGAAGAAGGAAACTATAACTACGCTAACACTTTCTCATCGCTTTGCTATGTTATTCTATAACTACGCTTACACTTTCTCATCTCTTTGCTATGTTATTCTATAACTACCCTAACACTTTCTCATCTCTTTGCAATGTTATTCTATAACTACGCTTACACTTTCTCATCTCTATTTTCTTCCTGAATACACATTTTCGTTCTTCTCTTTAAGTTAGACCCTTCAAATTGTATTTCATCTTTTCCTGTTGAACTTCCATATTTCCTTCTTCCAAAACATTTTCATTTATAACATACTGTATGAACATCAGAAGGGCACCAATCACACGGACTTCTAATAAATATCGACATTTTCGAAATTAAACAAGCTTCGTAATTAAAATACTTGGGAATCAGTTTGACAGAAGATGCCATATTTGACAAAGTAATTAGAACATGATGGCAGAAGAGCAGGTTGATAACATAGTAACTATAGCCATAATTAAAACTTGAAAATCATCATGCATGTTTAAAGAAAAAACGTCCCTGTGGTGCCGGGGACCATAAGGGAAGCAAATAATAGTACCACTGCGACCTACAAGGCATGTCGTAAAAGGCGACTGATGTAGCACATAGGGAAGCTACCTTGGTAAATAAAAAGCATAGCATAAATCGTATGTCCTGGCCTACTTATAGGTGCATAACTGGAACAACGTACAATAGCTCTTAGGCTCAAATCACACAAAAATCACACAGAGTGGTTAACAAGTGGTCGATATGGAATTTTCGAAGAAGAAAATCATGCATGTTAAAAAAAAATTCCTGACAATCAACTGCTACCAATGTAGTAACAAAAAAATAATTAAGCAACCTTTTTTTTCATACCAACTCAATATACAAATATTGGGAAATATAGTGTTAGAGACGTATTTTTTCATACCAACTCAATACACAAATATTGGGAAATATAGTGTTAGACCCGTATTTTTTCACTGACCATCGACAAACGATGAGTAATCTGATTAACATCACGCAAGCAGCCTTTACTTCCGAATGCTTTTTTGGTACTCAATTAAGGTTGGATCGACCTGAAAATTGGAAATAAATTCTACTCCCGCTATGAAATAAAAGCCGGACCACAGTCTTAACCCTTTGACCATTCTGAGATGATATACTGGCTCACAATATTTTTGAATATAACACAAAGCTGATATACTGGCACACAATATTTTTGAATATAACACAAAGACGATATACTGGCACACAATATTTTTGAATATAACACAAAGCTGATATACTGTCTCACAATATTTTTGAATATAACACAAAGACGATATACTGGCACACAATATTTTTGAATATAACACAAAGACGATAATACTTAGTTCACAATATCTTTGAATATAACACAAAGACGATATACTGGCTCACAATATCTTTGAATATAACACAAAGACAATAATACTTAGCTCACAATATCTTTGAATATAACACAAAGACGATATACTGGCACACACTATCTTTGAATATAACACAAAGACAATAATACTTAGCTCACAATATCTTTGAATATAACACAAAGACGATATACTGGCACAAATATTTTGAATATAACACACAACCGATATACTGGCACACAATATTTATGAGTACGACCGTTGCAAAGTAAATGCGTCTGAAGGTAAAATAAATTACGAAGCGAAAGGATTAAGTGCGCAAGATGCGAATGTACTAGCCACTACGCTATCACGGCTCAGATTTTTCCAATGTGAAAAAAACCCCACAAAAACGGAACCCACTCTAATGGTAAAAAAAAATGCACGATCAGAGTGTGTGAAATAAGTGCTTGATAAAAGCAATCAATGTTACTACCGGAAGTGACAGAGTTAGAAGAACAGACCGCCCCTGTGTTGTCAGAGCTCTCAAGGGGAGCTGAGAATAGTAACACTACAACCTACAAGGCACGTCGTAAGAGGCATGATACAGGGATTAGGAAGCTACCTAGTAAATAAAAGCGTCATCTAAATCGGTATATGCTGACCTACTTGTAGCCGCATAACTTGCAAAATGTACAATCGCTCTTAGGCTTAGATCATATATAAATCACAAAGAATGGTTAACAAGTGGTCGATATGGAGCGTTAGAAGTAGAAGAAGACAAAGAAGAAGAAACAGGAATAGACATAAACAAAACTGTTGGAATCACAAATCTTATATTATTAATTTAAAAAAAGTTTCTCAAAACCGATTATACAATAGTAAAGTTTTAAAAGACGTAGTTCAGAAAACAAGAACACTATTTTTGAACACAAAAAAATAGGTTGAGCAAGGCAAATGTTATGAGAATGAACCTTGACAAACCTGCAAGAATGGTCATAACTTAAATAAAGAAAAGAAAAAAGGAGAGAAAGGAAAATCTATTGGTTATATTTTTTTTTGTTACCGAAGAGACGTCGCAGCAGGGCAGAAACAAGGGTGCTCAGTCTTAACCAGCAGATGTCGAAGGGTATGTATACTGATGGTTCATATGGCTCGCTGGTTAAACACACTCTTCAATGTGCCACCCCCACCCCTCACCACCACCAAGTATTCAGTTCTACTTGCACCACGTGCATTTTCAAAATCAATGTAAGTATCTTCATCAATAAACGGCAGTTGAGAAACCGAAGGTCGTCCACTATTAATTTGTAACTCCCCAACAGTTGTTGCTGTTTAAGCAAGTCTATATGCTCTCTAATCATCGCGAACACCCACATATCAAGGACAGTAGATCCAAGTAACCCCAAGGAGGTTAGAAACCACTAAAGACAACATAGACTAAACACCACAATTTGCAGCATTGTACCTCCAGAAGCTGTCATTAAGAGTATGTCCTATGAATTACCACAGTAAACGGAGTTACAAGAAACAATTAGATTGCAGCAACAAAAGCATAACTACGTTCTCACAGATAGTTGTCTTGTATGATCTCAGTGTAGGGGAAATCGAGTAATATGATCTCAGTGTAGGGGAAATCGAGTAATATGATCTCAGTGTAGGGGAAATCGAGTAATATGATCTCAGTGTAGGGGAATAGAGTAATATGATCTCAGTGTAGGGGAATAGAGTAATATGATCTCAGTGTAGGTGAGATCGAGTTCCAAGTCCTATCAGAAACAGACAATAAAACGTAGGTTCCGTGTTCAATTTGAGCATGTAAAAGAACCCTTGGCAAACTCAAACTCAAAATCGAAAAGAGAAGGCTAAAAAGCTGCATTAAATTCCTACAAAATATCTTAATCATTTTCAAAATTACTACGGGGGGACCGTCGCCGGTGCTACGGAGTTCGTTCACTGCCGCTGATATCTTCCTGTGTAAGAAAGAGAACGGAGCACACATGGTTACTCACCGAAGTGCAATGATGATGGTCATATCAATCAATCAATCCATTATCCAGTATGATCCATTTCGCTGGACATCGATCATGTCAATATCGCTCATTATGGTTCAACTGTAATGCAATAACCACAGATAATCTGTTGCACACATACAAGATGTGTTTAAAAACTTGATATCACAAATATCACGGAACTCTTACCACAATTCTGTTACTACAAATACTTGTTATCACACTAAAGATTTTAACGGTGTTTACAATAAGACATCATATTAATATTTACCATCAACTATATTATCTACATTTATATATTTATTTCTTTATTTGTAGCTACGCTAAAAACTTGCAAGATTAATAACGAGACAAAGTGAAGTGCTCTGTGAAAAGCCACTATAAAAGTTTACTGTCTGATGTAATGCACATTTGTACTCCGCCATAGAATTTACTGGTGTAGACTGGGTTAATGTAAGAAATTAGCAATGTTCAGTACATTTTTTATTTATGTGCTAACTTGTACTTACTAAGTTTTACTTCAAATAATATCAGATTGACGTCACTTTCGTCGATATGTTAGTTTTATTCAAAGTATTTACGTCTTAGGTTGACTAAAAGTACCCGTTATAGCTACTTACTTAATTTATTTTATTGTTTGTGTATAAAAGGATGTTAGAAACAGGGTACATTTAAAGAGAAATTATTGAATGGCTTTACAAAGAAGTCGTTGGGATGTCTGAAATAAGATGTAAGAGTAAAAATCTACAATAAACAAGTATTTTTAATGTTTGCAATCTTGAATTTAAAAAAAAGACTATACAGAGGGTAGCGATTTATTAGAAGCAGTGATTACACAAACTATCAAGAATTATCAGGAATAAAACTAAGATAATGATATTTAACTCAAATGTCAAGGCTATCCTTCTATATGGAGCGGAGACATGGAGAACAACTAAGGAGAACACTAACAAGTTGTAGATATTCATCAATAGATGCCAGCGCAGAATACTACATCTGCGATGGATGACAGGCCACAGAGAACTGTGGGAAATAGCGGGACAACGGCAAGTAGAACAAGAGATAAGGAGCAGAAGGTGATGATGGATAGAACAAGAACTGAGGAAATCCCATGCCAGCTTCACGAGACAGACTCTCCGATGGAACCCACAATGTAATAAAGGTAAGGGGAGACCCAGGAACACCTGGAGACGGAGTTGAGACAGAATGAAACAAACGGGAAAGTGAGAGATCTCGGAATAGATGGCTTGATATGCGACTAAAGTAGGAGTATCTTCTAGGCGGAGGGTGAAGAAGAAGACTATGAAAGATCCATAAAAATAAAAGAAGACTTTATACAGACTATAGTAGGAAGATATCTTCAAAAATGAAGACTTTATACAGACTATAGTAGAAGATATCTTCAAAAATGAAGACTTTATACAGACTATAGTAGAAGATATCTTCAAAAATGAAGACTTTATACAGACTATAGTAGGAAGATATCTTCAAAAATGAAGACTTTATACAGACTATAGTAGGAAGATATCTTCAAAAATGAAGACTTTATACAGACTATAGTAGGTACCTTCAAAAATGAAGACTTTATACAGACTATAGTAGGAAGATATCTTCAAAAAGAAGACTTTATACAGACTATAGTAGGTACTTCAAAAATGAAGACTTTATACAGACTATAGTAGGAAGATATCTTCAAAAATGAAGACTTTATACAGACTATAGTAGGAAGATATCTTCAAAAATGAAGACTTTATACAGACTATAGTAGGAAGAAATCTTCAAAAATGAAGACTTTATACAGACTATAGTAGAGTATCTTCAAAAATGAAGACTTTATACAGACTATAGTAGGAAGATATCTTCAAAAATGAAGACTTTATACAGACTATAATAGGAAGATATCTTCAAAAAGGAAGACTTTATACAGACTATAGTAGGTACCTTCAAAAAGAAGACTTTATACAGACTATAGTAGGAAGATATCTTCAAAAATGAAGACTTTATACAGACTATAGTAGGGAGAATCTTCAAAAATGAAGACTTTATACAGACTATAGTAGGAAGATATCTTCAAAAATGAAGACTTTATACAGACTATAGTAGAAGATACTTCAAAAATGAAGACTTTATACAGACTATAGTAGGAAATCTTCAAAAATGAAGACTTTATACAGACTATAGTAGGAAGATATCTTCAAAAATGAAGACTTTATACAGACTATAGTAGGTACCTTCAAAAATGAAGACTTTATACAGACTATAGTAGGAAGATATCTTCAAAAATGAAGACTATACAGACTGATAGTAGGAAGTATCTTCAAAAATGAAGACTTTATACAGACTATAGTAGGAAGATATCTTCAAAAATGAAGACTTTATACAGACTATAGTAGGTACCTTCAAAAATGAAGACTTTATACAGACTATAGTAGGAAGATATCTTCAAAAATGAAGACTTTATACAGACTATAGTAGGAAGATATCTTCAAAAAGAAGACTTTATACAGACTATAATAGAAGATATCTTCAAAAATGAAGACTTTAGACAGACTATAGTAGGAAGATATCTTCAAAAATGAAGACTTTATACAGACTATAATAGGAAGATATCTTCAAAAAGGAAGACTTTATACAGACTATAATAGGAAGATATCTTCAAAAAGGAAGACTTTATACAGACTATAATAGGAAGATATCTTCAAAAATGAAGACTTTATACAGACTATAGTAGGAAGATATCTTCAAAAATGAAGACTTTATACAGACTATAATAGGAAGATATCTTCAAAAATGAAGACTTTATACAGACTATAGTAGGAAGATATCTTCAAAAAGAAGACTTTATACAGACTATAGTAGGAAGATATCTTCAAAAAGGAAGACTTTATACAGACTATAATAGGAAGATATCTTCAAAAAGGAAGACTTTATACAGACTATAATAGGAAGATATCTTCAAAAATGAAGACTTTATAAACTATAGTAGAGATATATAATTAAAAAAAGACTTTATGCATTATACATTTTACTTGATACATACTTAATAAGTTATAATTTAAAGTATAGAGATTTGGAGAATCTTTGCTCTAACATCATTTTTTGTCTTTACACAATGTGTTACCAACTAGTAAGGTCCATGTTATACTTGTCAAATTTCATAATTGAATCAAATAAACCACGGAGAAGCCCCTCCACACCTACACCACACAAAAAGAGAGAGAGAGAGAAAGAAGAGAGAACGCATAACAACATATAATTTATTCCTTCGTATACAGGTACGTATATTCTTACTGAAATTTATACTTTCTAACTAAATATTATCAAAGTAAATAGGGCTGGACCGGAAAAATGCTACCTACAGAAACTGTATTAAAGAAATCCATATCAAGATTAGGAAAAACCTTCAAAAAAGCAACATATAATGAACACTTGAAAAATAATTGAAGATTTTCAATTGCAGTGAAAAGATGCTGAAATTTTAAAGGTAATCAGAACAAGGACAAGGGAGTTTAAGCCTGAGGTGACCACAGTTTTATGTTCCAGAAGACGGAGCTGAACCATTTAAGGATGCAGAAGATTGAATACTTTCACATATTGCAAGTCTTCTATAAGTTAGTTAATTTGCATGCGCAAGCTATTATAATCGAGAAATTATATTGCGGAATGGAAGTAAAGAACGGGAATGAGAGAGAAGGAGAGATAAATTTAGAGATAGGACGGAAATGAGAGAGAAGGAGAGAGAAATTTAGAGATAGGACGGAATGAGAGAGAAATTTAGAGAAAGGACGGGAATGAGAGAGAAGGAGAGAGAAATTTAGAGATAGAAGAGGATAAAAAAAAGCGAAGATGACAATCAATCAAATTAAATTATAATAAAGTAGCTTACAGATGATAAAGAATATTGTGCTTAAACTTCCAGAACAAGGCTTGTAAATCTGAGGATGTTGTGTTAAATGTAATGCGAAATGTTTAATCAAGATCAACACAGGGTTATCGCGATAAAAACAATTCCGAAGTCTTTCATTAAAGAACAACATTATTTGTTTGTCATCCTTATACAGGGTGTTCAACTTAAAAGCACCCCCAGTGATAGATAGAAATTTGCCAGGTACGCATTGCTTCTCGTATATTTACTATTTAAACCGGTTCTGACTAACTTGTCCTACGTCACATTTGTTCATCGCCCTTCAAGCACTACGATTACACACCATCACACAACCTTGACCTATATTACGACATAACTGAACCTTCTCATTTTCATACATATATGCCAGAATAGCTCCATTCACAGGCTGCTTTTAAGTTGAACACCCTGTACATCTCCATATCCACCTTCACCATCCACTGCTATCTACCTCCACCGTTACATTTCTTTCCTCTTACCATTTACCTATCACAGAGACAAATCCAAATCCTACTTTTGATCTCAGAGACATTCAAATTGTAGAACATGTCTCATGTCTCCTCAGTTTCTCGTTATCAAAGTTACCTCAGCATCTGAGTTGGGTTTACCCCCCTTCTCCTCGAAGGTTGGTACGGAAAGAGGGTACAACCAAAGCAACCAACAACAACTGTCTTCTTCTTTTGTCGTCACACTGCTACCGTGTTGTCAATCAGTGTCCTGGTTTTTTGTTGTTGTCTTGCGCTGTTCTGGTGGCTGAGGTGATTCTTATGTTTGCTCTTTGACAGGATTCTGCTATGCTATCTGACCATCTTTGTCGTGGTTATCCTCTCTCCTTCTTTCCTGATGTTCTGTTGTAGAAGACTGGGTATACTGTGGAGTTTGATGTTCTGTTGTAGAAGACTGGGTATACTGTGGAGTTTGATGTTCTGTTGTAGAAGACTGGGTATACTGTGAAGTTTGATGTTCTGTTGTAGAAGACTGGGTATACTGTGAAGTTTGATGTTCTGTTGTAGAAGACTGGGTATACTGTGGAGTTTGATGTTCTGTTGTAGAAGACTGGGTATACTGTGGAGTTTGATGGTCTGTTGTAGAAGACTGGTTATACTGTGGAGTTTGATGTTCTGTTGTAGAAGACTGGGTATACTGTGAAGTTTGATTGCATTCTTATTAAAAAGCCTAACCACTTTATTCTTTATTTCTCAATGTAATTCAAGTAAAGTTCTGTGCCAACTTTCTTTCTTCTTATTTCTTTCTTGTTGATGTTGGTGACTGTATTTTCAGGTGTTGATAGTAGCTTTTCACAACAACAGTAGCAATATCAAAATATGAACAAATGCAAATTGCCGTAAAGTACATCATCATGACTATAAACATTATAATAACAATTAAAATCCAACGCAATCGATAAAGAGAACAGCTTTATACGTGTAATTCAGATATTACACATTTCCCGTGTGTAAAGAGGTGATTGTAGAGTTAAATCCTGGAAGGCAGTTCCCTACAACATGGAGGGCAACAAATTATCAAGGATGACGTGTGAGTGTGATGTGTTCGCTCTGTCATTTTCGCCAGCTCGTTTTCTCGGTCCCAGCAGTACAAAAACCGCCCGTGTGGTGCCGGAGCCCGCAAGGAAGCAACAATAGTACCACTGCGATCTACAAAACATGTAGTAAGAGGGGACTGAAGTAGGGACCTAGGGCAGCTACCATAGTAAATAAAATAAAAAAGCGTCGCAGAAATCGGATGTGTTGGCGTACTTGTAGGCGCATAACTGGCACAACGTACAACCGCTCTTAGGCTCAGATCGCATACACATCACAAAAAGTGGTTAACAAGTGTTCGATATGAAGCTTTCAAAGAAGAAAGCGAGGACGAGTAGGACAATTTTCAGATTTGTGAGTTCCTCTTGTCATGTTACAGCGTCACATTTGGCAGTCTTGTACCAAGGATTTCCAATACATCTTTTTTTTCTGTGGTCCTGTTTTGCCTCACAGCGTCAGCATAAGATGATATATAACACTTGATGTTCTAAATCGATGCTTTTTAAAAACAAACTTAATCGTGTTCTGGAATATATTTTTTTCCTGTTTATCAACTGGTCGTCTGCTTCCATGATCGTCAGTTCCCATCTAGCTCACCAGACGCAGCAGCTTTTTATCAATGCATTTATCATGCATCCACACAATGCGTGATCTGTGCAACTGTCTTTGTTTTCTTCTGCATTGGAATTTGGATACCTAGAACCTTGGGTCTCATGATAACTTTGGTTACATAATAACGTTGGTCACATGATAACTTGGGTCACATGATAACTTTGGTCACATGATGACTTTAGTCACATGATAACGTTGGTCACATGATAACGTTGGTCACATGATAACTTTGGTCCCATGATAACTTTGGTCACATGATAACTTTGGTCACATGATAACGTTGGTCACATGATAACGTTGGTCACATGATAACTTTGGTCACATGATAACGTTGGTCACATGATAACGTTGGTCACATGATAACTTTGGTCCCATGATAACTTTGGTCACATGATAACTTTGGTCACATGATAACTTTGGTCACTTGCAAACTTTACTATCTGGAATTTTGTCCTGACATTAAATCCTTAAAACGTATAGAATGTAAAGAAACGTAATATAGAACTCGTTTTCATACCATGCGGTATATTGGGGAATGCGATGTTAAACTCGTTATTTGTTAGCAAGGGGTGATGTTGTGAACATCTTGCCGGTCACCTTTGCTTCCTAGTTCTTCTATGGTACCCACATGAGTTTGGGTTGATATGAATGCTGTTACGGTCTAAAAAAAATATACTATCTAACTGTGGAATTGAACGTTGGTCCTAAACAAGTACACTAACCACTACGCTAACGGTACTCTCAAAAACGTATAGTAGTGGCAGTGTATTATTTTTTCTTTTGTCCTTCTCTGCTTTTTTGCAGCAGCAGCAGTGCACGAATTCCGTTGCACCAACGTGGGTTCCCAATGTAATTTAGAAGGTAATGAAAATAAACCAAGTTGAAATTTGGTGGTTGAAATTTGGTGGACCTGAACGCCGGTACTGTCAGAAACATAGTTCACCTGGTTGATTAACAAGTTCACTAACAACTACGCTACTGCAGCTATCAATGTGTTAAGTGCTTTTTATTTTTTTCTCAAGTCCTTCTCTGCTTTTTTGCTGCTAGGCGTAGCAGATTTAACTGATGATCGGTTTCCGAGATAATGCGCGCTCTGTCGCTTGATATGCTGTGGTATTGTGGAGTTTTAAGATGTCTGTAACTCCATCAATTCATATTTTCTTGCCTGCCCTTCCTCTTGATGATTCCAATTTCAAGTTGTACGCTCTTGCAACTGGTGTATTCGAATTCATTCTGACCAAATGGCGGTGTATTGAATTCAACGTATAATGCGGAAACGATTTATGGTTTTATCTTCACATGCTAGATATTGATATGTTTTGTGTTCTTTATCATGCCATAGCTACATGATTGATTTCTAGGACCATCATCATTGCACTTCGGTGAGTAACTATGTGTGCTCCGAAATCTTTCTTATACAGGAAGATCTCAGCTGCAGTGCACCAACTCCGTAGCGCGGGCGAGGGCTCCCGATGTAATTTTGAAGATGGTGATAATATTTTGTAGGAATTTTATTATTTAATCTTTGCTAATGATTTTGCTCGGCAGCGGCTTTCCAGCCAGTTCTTATCGATTTTTAACTGCCAATGGTTCTTTTACGTGCTCAAATTGAACACATGAACTACGTTTTAACATCCGTTTCTGATATAACTAGGAATTTGATCTCACCTACACTGAGATCAGAGATCTCTGGAAAAATATTTAGATGACTCCACCAGGAAGCGAACCTGGTACCTTTGACACGAGAGATGATCACCTAACCTCTACGCCACACATACCTCTTTTATTTGACGTACCTCTTTTATTTGACGTGCTTAACTTGAAGACTGGAGTTATGTTTTATCGTCCATTTCCGATATGACTAGGAACTCTACCTCACCTACATTGAGATCAGTGATCTCTGGATAATTTCTCAAACGCTGCACCGCAGAAACAGTGTACCTTTTAAGGCGAGCACCTTACCTCCACGCATCAAATTCACATTATATAACACAGTAAATAACACGTTATAAAAAACGTCATATAACACAGTATATAACATAGTATATAACACAGTATATATCCCAGTATATAGTCCAGTATATAGTCCAGTATATAGTCCAGTATATAGCCAAGTATATAACACGGTATATAACACATTATATAACACATTATATAACACAGTATATAACACAGTATATAACACATTATATAACACAGTATATAACACATTATATAACACAGTATATAACACAGTATTTAACCCAGTATATCATCATCATTGGCCTCTTTGTTTCAGGAGACAATAGGTGTTGCGTCACGTGGTATGTTCTGTGCTGAATCACAATGTTTCATGTGGCTGTAATGGCATATTCTGGAGTGGCAATCCTTGCCACAGATGCTGCAGGTAAAACTGGAAACTAGAGCCGATGCATGCGATGTTCTCTCTGCCCTCTGTGCTCTCTTTTGTCTCCACATGTGATGTTGTTTTTATTCTTTTCTTTTTGAGCCGCCCCTCACTGCCGCTCGCCATGCTTGCCTGTCTTTGGCCAGCCCCTCCCAGTATTTTTTGTCTATGCCGCATGAAGTTAGATCACGCTTGCAGGTGTCAAGGAAGCGTAATAATGGGCGCCCATGCTGTCTAGCACCAGATGCGAGTTGACCATATAGAATGTTCTTTGGGATTCTATCATCGCTCATACGGTACACGTGTCCCAGCCATCTGAGACGTCGCTGACTCAGTAAAGTGTGCATGCTTGGAATGCCAGCACTGTTCAGGACTTCTATATTGGAGATGTGATCTTGCCATCGGATGTTGTATATTCGCCTGAGACAGCGCATGTGGAAGGTGTTGAGGCAATGTTCTTGTCTAGCATATGTGGTCCATGTCTCACTACCATACAGCAGAGTGCTGAGAACACAAGCTTTATACACTTGTGTCTTGGTGTTTCTTGTGAGTGCCCTGTTTTCCCATACACGCTTTGCTAATTTAAACATAGCAGTGGAGGCCTTCCCAATGCGACCACTAATTTCATCATCGAGGAGGAGGTTGCTGCTGATGACAGAGCCAAGGTATGTAAAGGTGTTGACTACTTCAAGCGTATGACTACCAATATTGATAGATGAGGCACTGCTAATATCCTGGAACATTATATTTGTTTTCTTCAGGCTGATGGTCAAGCCGAATTCATTTGATGCTGCAGAAAATCTGTCCATGAGGTGTTGTAGCCCTTCTTCTGTGTGTGATGTTAATGCTGCATCATCGGCAAACAGAAGTTCCTTGATGGTGACTCTTTGGACTTTGAGTCACGCCATGTTGAACAATTTTCCATCTGATCTTGTGTAGAGAAATATTCCTTCTTCGGCGGATTCAAAAGCATGGGAGAGAAGTAGGGAGAAAATATCCCAAAGAGTGTGGGTGCAAGTACGCACCCCTGCTTGACGCCGCTGTTGATAGGAAAAGCGCTGGAGCCCAGTACACAGTATACAACACAGTATATAGGCTTGTGTTATAGCCCAGTATATAGACCAGTATATAGCCCTATACCAGTACCTCCCTCGAACGGTTTATCTCTTTTACTCTTTGACACAACACTAATAGTTTACATCTTTCCGGCTGCTTGATTTGTGTATTCTTGTGAATACCAATTTTGGGATCGAACGACCCTTTCACAGGGGTCGCCTACGACCATCGGATAACACATATTTTCGATAGTATTAGAAACCGAAACCTCTCCTCTATCCATCTCCAGGCGGATCTGACCACATGATAATACACCCACATACAAGTAGTACCCGGCGTTTGTGATTAATCACTATGCTTTAATTATGTTCAATTTGAAACAATGAAAATACATCCTGCACAGTGGCGACTCTTCATTAAGGGCTAGTGGGGCTGGTCCCCACCAATAATAAGACTTAACATGTATTTATATTTTATACATTAAAATATATCCTAACCGAAACCATGATTTTTCCCAAAATGTCTGTCTGGCCCTAGCAACAAAGATGATCACAAGCCGCCACTGATCCTGGGTATCAGATATTTACATTACGACTCATAACAATAGCAAAATTAGTTATGAAGTAGCAATGAAAATAATTTTATACTTTGGTGTCACTACAACATGAGGATCTGTCTTAAGAAGGTCGCGGCATTAAGAAGGTTGAGAACCACTTTTCTTAGCTGCATGTGTTTTTTTCTTATTTGGGACACAATTGAGAGATTTTTATCTCTATGACTGATTAATGTTTTTACTTTTCTACACAATACAGACTTCAACCTACACCTGTCTACTTTATGTGTGTACACTTTTACACAAAATACAAGTCTTGAGTCTTCCTCTGTTTGACTATTTTGTTGTTGCTATGTAGCGCAACACTATAGTTGAACCGAAGTCGCGAATGAACAGTTTTTCATTTCAGAAACTGTATCTATCCCATAGAGGAATTGTACTTGTGCCAGTTATACACCTCTTACAAAGTGCATTTTCACGCCAACATCAGATGTCAAAATATTTGATCCGTGTGTGTGAATACTCTTACACAATATTGTGTCAAAACGCATATAAACATTTCCTAATTGAGTCCACAGTGCGTTCGGGCAGAAATGCCCTCAGGCATAAATTGTGAGCCAGTTATGGGATTATTTCATGCGTCAGACCACCACATCCAGACACTGGATCTAATTTTAGACTTCTTCAATAGAAAGGCTGCATCTTTTCTCTGTTGGTCCCAGACTCACAAATTTAATTTTTATAAATTGATTCTGTATTTCTGCCTTTTTTCCTCCTCTATTGTAGCTTTTTTCCCCTGTCGTTCTCTGCTTGTTCTGTGAGGTTAGATTGATGATCGTTGGGAGTACTTCCGGGCTGAGAAATCGCGCGGTTGTTGAGAGAAAATCGATTTGAGGAGGTAAATGAGACACTGTACTGATGTATACAAATGAGAACACACGTAGTTAACTCTTAACCACGACGTTCAATGACACACAAAGGCGCTCATGTACACATGAATAATGGCAACAATATATTTCTTATTGGAACACACTATTTTGATAAATTTGGAGCAATACATTTTACCCATATTGCCACGGGTTTATAGACTTTGCTCCTCATTCAAATAAAAGCAGAACAGACGAGGTAACATAGTAGTACGCAGAGGCGGCTCGTCATTAAGGACCAGTGGAGTCGGGACCTCACCAAAAATAATATGTAACGTGTATGTATTATTTTATAAATGATTTGTTTCTGATTATTGCTTTTCACGTGATATTAATTAACTTTAAAGGTTGAATAAAATAACATTAAAATAAATTATACAGTCTGATCTGCCTACGACACTGTACGTTCTAGTATAAGAAAGGGATAACTTCCTGGAATAGATAAATAACTGTAAATAATAACATATAAATTAACAGAAAACTAGATTTTTCCGAAAATATTTGTCTGTCCCCAAACAGCAAAATGATCACGAGACGCCACTGGTAGTACGTTTTATTAAAAGAATTCCATCATCTGCAAATTTTATTTACCAAACTCAGGATTTGAACCACAAACGTTTTTATTGCTGTGAGCATAATAGATAACCCCTTAATACTTGGTTGCTGTCTATTTATTTACCATATTCATTGGCTTCGGTGCTTCCTCTGGAGTTCTTAAAACTAATTGTTAATTTCAATCATCTTCAAAACTACATTCTGGGATCCTCGCCGGTGTTACGGAGTTATAAGCGTTACTAAAAGTATACGACGCGAAGACATAATACATAACACTTACACAGTAACTAGAGCCTGAATAACCATTTGAAAATATCAGATTTAAAATTGATCGTTTATCGTAGTTTTTGATTTTCTTGACATGACGTTTGCTAAAATTGATTCTGATGATCATACATAACAACTACTTTCAGTATGAGGATTAAAGATGAATCCGCTTGTTTTTCTTCCCAAAACGGTCTCATGGATCTCTTTTACTAATCAGTTATCTGACTGTTATGTCCATAATTTGAATGGTTCTGTATGAGTGAGTATTGTGTGTTGATGCTTCCAACCTTCACGATCTTATTTGGATCTACGGTACAGGATATCAAAGAGATCCAAACACGAAGTAAGGTAGATTTTCATAGTATAAAAAAGCGTGAAGAAACAACGTTTCAACTAAATTGCCCTTATCAGGCAAGGGATACAATAAAACAATGGCATATCTTGTCCCCCTGCAACATAAGACCGACTAGCTCAGACAGGAAAACAATAATTCCCGTTTAATGGGGGCTGGTTTTATAAGTATTTGATATATTACTGTAGGTTTTCTGCAACTTTAAACAATTCCCATGGTTATTTTTTGATGAAAAATGTTAATAATATTGATATTCTTTAGTGTTAAACTTAATTTGGAACGTAATATAACATTGATTTAGCATTTCATGTTGTTGTTTAAATTTAATTTGGAACGTAATATAACATTGATTTAGCATGTCATTTAGCATGTTACATTTGGAACGTAATCTTTGATTTAGCATGTCATTTAGCATGTCATTTTGTTTTCAAAATAAATTCTCTTTATCTAACAATACTGGAATGCGATGTCACGCGACGGTTGTGGACAGTTTTTCCAGAATTTTTACCTGAGCCCCCGCCATATCTTATCGGAGGCCCACGGGTATAAAAAGGAGACAGTTCTAAACTGGAACACAGAATAACAACAATAATATAGATGGGGGCTTAAGCTTTTTAACTTCTACCTACGCCCTTGTATTTGTTGTTGCTAAATACATCACCATCGTCTTTTGTTGTTATTATCGTGTATTCTTTGCTTGATAAATGACATTTTCGTCAAAACGTTTATGCAACCTGTTTAAGTGGTTGAAAAATATATCTTACTTTGTGTTTTGATATTTTGACTTTGATATATATTTTACTTCAGTTTCCATATCAATATCAATATCGATTCGGTATGTAGGTGACACTGCTGCAAGATAGCATACAAGTTTCCATTAAAATAAATATAGTCTGGGGGGATGTTGAAGATTGATGGCGGAGGGAGACACACTGGAATCTTTCAGTGACTGTCTGTTTTATAAGGGAACGGCAACTAAACACATGGATGTTCGTACGTTAATGCAGCAACGGGTGGGGTGGCACTCACACGTCCTGGAAAATTGCTTTTTCGATAAAACAGTTATTTGTTATTCTAGTATTTTCCATGTAATATGGAACGGGACACAATGAGCAATATGGTCAACAGGGGCGGTTCGTCATTAAGGGCCAGTGGGTATGGCCCCACAAAAATCAAAAAGGGTATAACTTCCCGGAATAGACAAATAATAGAAAATACTCCAAAAACCATGATTTTTCGGAAAATTTGTATCTGGCCCCACCGAGAAAAATGACCACAAGCCGCCACTGATGGTCAACATTACATCGATCTCCTTTACTTCCAAGTGATTCTCTGATACTTAACTGAGTCTGCATCAATCTGAGAAAGGTTGTTGATTTCTACTATAACTGGGTTTTTCGTCTCGTCTTTTTCTCTGCGTTCGTTCTTATAATAATAATACTCTCGTAGCGTTATACGTTACATAGGGCTGCAAGTAATTGTTCCACACCGCTCTATCCTGGGAACTCCTCAATTTCTCTCCCTGGAACTGAGACCGGTATTTCTTGCCTCTCTCAGCAAAATTCATTTCAGGGTCTCCTTAGGTCGTCCTCTCTTTCTTGAATCCTTCGCATTCAACTTCAATGCCTGCATTGATATACTTTGATCATTTCTTCTCAATGTGTGTCCAACATGTCTCCATTTTTTCCTTCTTATAACATCGTTCTTATATCTTATTTTATCTTATCTTAATCACATTTGCCGTGAAGCGCCTGGGAAGTTAGTTTCTATCTTGTGCCAGTGTGTTGCGCTTGAGGTTGTCAGTCCATGCTTTCGCAGAACTCTGCGGTGTTATCTATTCATCGTGCTCTTGGCCTGCCTCGTGCTCTGCGCCTTGGGTGTCGATTATTGTAGGCACGTGATGGTAGTAAATGTGGTTCATTCTCATTAGATGGCCAAGCACTTGATTCTTTGCTTCTCGATATACTGTTTGCATGGTATAGTACCAACGATGCTTCTGATTGATATTCTCGTTTCTCACTGTAATCTGCTTGTAATGTTCTTATAAACCAAGTTAAGTTACACATTCTTTGTGATATGTCTAGATTGTGCCGGGTAAGAGATTATATTGCGTCCAGGTTTGTAGTGACATATGACACATATCACAAGATAAACCAAGTTAAGTTACACATTCTTTGTGATATGTCTAGATTGTGCCGGGTAAGAGATTATATTGCGTCCGGTTTCTAGTGACCTATGACACATATCACAAGATAAACCAAGTTAAGTTACACATTCTTTGTGATATGTCTAGATTGTGTCGGGTAAGAGATTATATTGCGTCCGGGTTTGTAGTGACATATGACACATATCACAAGATAAACCAAGTTAAGTTACACATTCTTTGTGATATGTCTAGATTGCGCCGGGTAAGAGATTATATTGCGTCCGGGTTTCTAGTGACCTATGACACATATCACAAGCGAATTCGAATTTCGACCTAACGGGGGATTTCAAAGCTGGGAACATGCGACTATGCAAAAAGTGCAATAACCACTAGGAAATGATGTCTGCGGTAATCTGGTATGCACATTCGAGTTAATAACACTGAGGTACACCGATTCCACGCTAAAGAGTCAGTAGTTACTTCATTTCATCGAGTTTTCATCTAGGGAGATTGTTGCACAAAGCACAACTTGTAGCTCAGCAAGAATCCCAGGATCACTTGAAAAATTGCACATGTGACTCGTTCCGGATTCAACCCACAAACTTCCACAACAACAGAAAACCGTCTTAATCTTTGCCTTTTGAGTCGAAGGTCGTGGGTTCGAATCCGGACCGCGCCACTCTGTTCACGAGTGCAATTTTTTCCAGAGACCCTAGGATTGTTGCTGCAGCTATGGAGTTCGTGCTTTGTGCAATACTCTCGGCAGGTGGCGTGCCATTTCTGCGAAGAGGACTGAGCCGTATGGGTTAAAACCCGGTGCAATGAAGCCAATGCTTCGGCTTTTAAGCCATTTAAACAACTTCCCGGCCATCCATAGAGATTCCAAACCCTAAATCTCTCTCTCAAACTCTAAGTTAAACCGTATATTTCATCAGGAGGAACTAAACTCAGAAAAATAAACCAGACAAAACATTGTAAATATCAGCGTATTCTGCAGTTATTTTTAAGGAATGTATCATGAAATTCAAAGATATGAATCATAATATACAAATACTAGTAATTAAGTAAAACATGAACTGAACAACCCTGCCTTTACTACCAGGATCACGCTTGGCAAACTAAAGCACTTAGCCAGGCAGAAATACTTTGCTATATTGATTACAGCTATTGTTGAGTGTAGCCAGAGTAGATACCAAATACCATGCACTGTTTGTCTAGATATTTGTCGATTATCACCTGCGATCTTACCTTTTTCCGTCTTATAATAATAGATATTACAGTAGAGTGAAAGTGCACTACAATTTGTAGGCGTGTAATTTATAACCAGGTTAGAAGTCGTCAAGTGTTGATGTACAATATCGGAGAAAGTAATTATACAAATATATCGATATTAATTATAATGGACGCGATCAGTAAAGTTGAAATGTGAAACGGAACGGAAAAATGAAAAAAATTAATTGCATAGTCAATCGCGTTTGAAGTCATACAGGGACCAGGTTACAGAAAGTGATGAGGGCAAGGTCACTGTAACACGAAATTGCAGATGAAATGTGCATGGAAAAGCCCGAAGAATGTTGCATAATTGGACTGTCATTTAATCATTTTATGACGTTAATGTTGTTGTTGAATTGAAATGGACAAGTCTAAGGAATAGACATTACAAAATATGTGCGAGAATTTGAATGCAAGTCCACATTTATCTTACAACTGTATGCATGCAACACACAGCTGTTATATACAAAACAGTTTAAACGTAGGTGAGTGTTCTTCTTCTTCTTTGCGTTCGGTTTCGTATGCTCGTCAAAACTATGAGATGGGTTGCCTCTATGAAACTGCATGTCAGTTGGAGTTCTTTGAAGGTTTCCCATGGCTTGCTCTGTAAACTTTGTTCATAATACCATGTTTCATTTCGTTGGTGTATATATGATGGACATGACTGAAGGATGTGCTCTGGAGTCTGTCTGGCATGCACACTGTGCAGTTTGAGCAGGTTTTAGTCTGTGCATGTAGTGTGTCTTAAGAAATAATTATAACTATACACGTTACAAGAAATATGATATTTTAGAATTGATACACATGCGTGAGGAAGGTGTAAGTGAATCGACAGTCTTAGGAGAATTATATCATCCATCCATCCATCTATTCATCCATCCATCCATCTTTGTCTATCTGGCTGTCTGTGTATCTGTCTGTCTATATATATGTTTGTCTATATACGATAGAAGTAATGACATGTCAACTATAGGCAATGTACTGTCAACTCAGTTATATTCAAATAGCAAATGTATGCCAAATCAGTTTAGTTGAACTAAAGGTATAACTTTACTACTTACCATACAACAACTTTTATAGCTATTCTATCTATTGTCTATTCCTGGTGTACCTTTCAGCGCTCAAAGTATACGCAGGCTTCTGGCAAGTGCCCTCAACTACGCCTCGTATATGGTGTTTTCTACAACCTCTGATATTTTTTATGCCCATAGTTTGTGTCTGCGACCTTCATTCTTGAAATTGTATCAAAATAGTAATGCTCGTTGTGGTGTACTGTTCCGCAATTTTTCGTAGACATTTAAAGTCTGTTGTATATGTTTCTTTATCATTTGATGTACATGTTAACTTTTGACACCGATAGCTGAAAGTTGTGATGCAGATCGTATTGTATAAGGCTAATTTTGTGTGTAAAGATACGTATGTTTGCAACTGGGAATCGGTGTAATTTGGACGATGATTTGGCTTGTTTTGTTGCATCTTTGCTGTTTATTGGTGAAGATTCTTCTATATGCTTTTATCGAGCGTCCCAACTGAGTGAATGTATTCAGAATGAAGGCAGTCTTATAGTCAATGGATGCACTAACGATACTCCCATTCTAAAGATAATATATGCTTGGCATTCTGTCACTACGCTACCGCCATGCAATCGCCCAAATCAAAGCATACATACATGTTACTGTGGATAAAAGACATCCACTACAAAAGAATGCACATGATGTCAAGGACGCGAGAATCAAACCTGACATGTCAAGGGCGGCACATAATGAGAGAACAATTAACCATGTGATAACTGTTGCAAATCTATCAATTGAGAGAGGACTGGAGCCTTATATATGCTAGCATAGTCAACTACCGATACATTATCATTACTCTTGGAAGAAAATAAGAGAGAGAAATTCTGACGGACTGTTGGGGTCGCAAAGTTCTGCTCAGGACAAGCTATTTGATGATGATGATTATGTCATCTCCTACCGCCTATCAAATTACATGGATGAGACATACCTGACGACTGCGTTGAGATATTCAATCACGAAATCGTTGCCTTGGAAACCTCAACCTGTGATCTTCTATCTCGTGTAAAATCACTTCAGAACCATGTCACTAATTATGATTGTTTGATGTTCAGTTAACAGTAACAACTAGATTTTCCCTTCAAGATTACATCGTTTGAAATTATGAATATTTAATGCTTATCTCTTTTTTCTGTCAATGGACTCTGCTTGCAATTGCCATAATTAAATATTTATTAGTGAAATTATTGAAACATGATTAACCCAGTAACGTTGTGACACGTTTTACGAGGATGTCATGACCTTATTGTGTAATTAGTCATTGACTTTTGACAATGAGGCTCAACCATCACATTGACAGAATAAAGCCTCCTCAGACTTCACAGTGTGCATGCTAGACAGAAACACAGACCCCAGAGCACATCCTGCAGTCATGTCCATCATACATACACCAACGAAACGAAACATGGCATCATGAACTATGCTTACAGAGCAAGCTTTTGGGAACTCTCGAAGAACTCCAACTAACATGCGGCTTCACAGAGGCAACCCATCTCATGGTTTAGACGAGCATATGAAACCAAACGTAAAGAAGAAGAGATAATTCCAATGGGTAGAAAATATGACACAATTTTACAGGACTGCCACAAATTGTTGTTTTTATTTACATGGTTTATATAAACAGATTCGGTGAGTTTCACCCCATAAAGAAAACTGATCAGTTTGGCAACAGTTCAGTGCAGATTTGGACTCTTTCTGATTATAGGTAATACTATAGATAGATATAGGGATATTCAATATAATTGGACAAGAGATGACATATGATGTTGACTAAATTTACGTATGTGTTGATGACATTTTGTAAGTTGATGTATGAGCTGATGATACTTAGTGAATTGATGTATGAGCTGATGACGTTTTGCACTTTATGTATGAGCTGATGACATTTAGCAAGATGATGTATAAGTTGATGACGTTTTGCAAGTTGATGTATGAGCTGATGACGTTTTGCAAGATGATGTATGATCTGATGATGTTTAGCAAGTTAATGTATGATCTGATGACGTTTTGCAATTGATGTATGAGCTGATGACGTTTAGCAAGAGTTGTATGCGCTGATGACGTTTTGCAACTGATGTATGAGCTGATGTCGTTTTGCAACTGATGTATGAACTGATGACGTTTAGTAAGTTGATGTATATTTAGATGACGTTCAGGAAGTTGATGTATGTGGTGATCACATTTATTAAGTTAATGTATATTTAGATGACGTTCAGCAAGTTGATGTATGTTGTGATCACATTTATAAAGTTGACGTATATTTAGATGACATCCAGCAAGTTGATGTATGTGGTGATCACATTTATTAAGTTAATGGATATTTACATGACGTTCAGCAAGTTGATGTATTTGTGATACTAATACATTAAATTGAATGATATGTTGATGTACGTTTATGAAATAGATACATGTGCTACTGAGATCATGCAAGTAGATTAATGTACTGCTGAGACTATGTAAGTAGATTAAATGTGTTACTGAGATCATGCAAGTAGATTAATGTACTACTGAGACTATGTAAGTAGATTAATGTGACTACTGAAGAGTTATGTAACGTAGATTAATTGTACTACTGAGACATGTAAGTAGATTAATGTACTACTGAGATTATGCAAGTAGATTAATGTACTACTGAGACTATGTAAGTAGATTAATGTGCTACTGAGATTATGTAAGTAGATTAATGTGCTACTGATACCTTGTAAGTAGATTAATGTACTACTGAGACCATGTAAGTAGATTAATGTGCTACAATAGCTTAGTAACATTATGTATATTATGATGGATTTATCTAATATAATTATAAGACAAAACAACATTTTATCGGCTAATGTAAAAGGTGCAATAGCTTAGTTGATAGAGCACTCGCTTCATAGGCGCATGGTGCGAGGGTTAAATTCAACAGTTGATATGGGTTTTGTCCGACCATAACTACTATCCATTCTACCCAGCCTGAATTGGGTTTCAGAAAAGCAAATTCGGCTGGCGTGATGTTGGCCATATCATCCATCAGCTGCTGATGGTCAATGACAAATATGAGCCAAACACCGTATTTCTCAATATACGAGCTTACGGTATGATCAACGGTTTAATTTTAATACTTTCAATTTAAAAAATAAATTTGTCGTTGAATATAGAATAGAGTAACTGACACAGTCATAGAATACCATAAATAATATCTAGGCAGTATTTGTAAACATGATGTTGGTTTTCTGAGTACCACCATCTCTATTAATCGAGGAAGACGTCAGGCTCGGTCCAATGTCCATACTTATATAAGTTTGAAACAAGTGTCTACAGCCGTGGTTGTACAGGGTGTTCAAGATAATTACAGCCCCATTGACAATTCGAAAGTTGCCAGGTACAAATTGAGTTGTGTTTATTTACTATTTAAACCGGTTCTGACTAGCTCGTCCTAAGTCACATTTGTTCATCGCCCCTTCCACACTACAATTACACACCGTCACACAACCTTGACCTATACTACGTCATAACTGAACCTTCCAATTTCCATACATATATGCCAGATTAGCTCCATTCACGGGCTGCAATTATCTTGAACACCCTGTAGTTTAGAACCCCGACAGAAGGACGAGGTTTTTAATCATTCTATGTAGAGATCAGAATGTGTTTCTATATCTCTATTTCTCACCCAGAAGTCTTCAAAGAACTCGATGGAATCTGAAATGCCGTGTGTTTGTTTTGACATATATGATGTATGTGTGCGTGGTTTCTGCATGATCATCAGAGACTGATCAGTTCCAGATAAGTGGATACCACAGTGGGATGTCATATTGGTCAAACCAAAATATGAATGTAAAGAAAGAGCTCAATGTGATATCGTCATCATTCCTCATCGCTTCCAAGAACAAAAATGCAAAGACAAACAAATTCTATTCAATTGGGTCGTGTGTTTTTACTAAGATATCCTGGTTTTTTTCAATGAGGCAGTTTCAAAATTGTATTTTTAAAGTTTATGACCATTAGCACCACACCGCGCACCTCTCAGTTATCTGATGACAGTTGTCGTGCAAGAAGATGCAATGGTTCTATTATTTTCTATCCTTAAAAAAACATGGAGAAAGATGATTAGCAGCCCCTAGCAAGAGCCCCAGAATGTAGATATCTATTTTAAAACTATCTAAACAAGGACGCCAAGTCCAAAGTGACAACGTATTGTATTAAATGAGATGAAGAGTGGTATAAAATCATCTTGAGATCTATAGAAACTATCTAAATATTATTGATCTTATTGGATATACGTACCACGTACTAGATGCTCTCATAGTTGACCAATTGATCAGTCTATAAATATCATCAGGACTTATATGTAGACATGATTGATCTATCAACAAATATTTATTTTAGTTAGGCTTCAATCGCACAAATATCAACTTTACTAAGTATGATTGGCATGGTTAAACCACATCCATCTCTGGATAACTAGGCCAGACAACAGACCGGAGAATCCCTGACCTAGATCAGAGAAAGGGGTTGGAATGTATCTATGTTTGATAGAACACTGCAAGCTTTTTGCAATTTTATTCAATTCTGTGAGTCTTCTTCTTCTTCTTTCTCGAATCCTGTATGCCTCACAGCGTCAGGTCAGGAAGAGATTTCTAAACGGGCCCTAGTATGCGCTTCGTAGATAGTCTCTTTCGTCGCCTCTGTTATCTCTGAGGTCCATCTTTTGCGTGGCCGGCCTTTTGCTTTGTACCCATTGTATCGGAGCAGCATTGCTCTTTGGGGTGCACTGTCTGATGGTAATCTGCTTACGTGACCGAACCATTTAATTTGTTGTTTCTTGATGAAGTCTAGTACTGATGTTGTACCCACTTTTTCCTGATGTCTTCATTTCTCAACCGGTCTCTTCTTGTTACACCCAGCATTCTGCGTAGACACTTCATCTCTGTTGTGACTAGTTTTCTTCTATCGTTTGTTGTCAGTCCAGGTTTGGCACTGGTAACATAATGTGGAGAAAGATTGTGTTGAACATTGCTCTTTTTGTGTTCATGGTGACGTGTTTGCATCTTAAAATTGGCGCCATTTGCTATCATTTGATTTGCTTTGTTGCATCTGTGTTGAATTTCATTAGTTATTCTTCCATTTGCTGAAAAAATGCTCCCAGGTATGTGAAATCTTTTGCTTGATTTAGTAGATGATTATCGATGGAGATGTTGGTAGTGTTTTCCTCTGGCGAATGTCATTACTTCTGTTTTGTCGATGTTAATTCTCATGTTGTATTCGTTACATGCTAACTGGAGTCTGTTGATGTGTTGTTGTAGCTGTTCTTCTGTTGTTGATATGATTGCCTGATCGTCTGAAAAAAGAAATTCATTTAAGAGTTCTCCGAGGTTGTTTCCTTCGCTGGTGTTAGCTATTTTACAAATGTGGTCAATGTACGTGATGAATAGCAGCGGGGATAGTACGCAACCTTGTCTTACTCCTGACCCTACGTGAAACTTTTCTGATAATCCTGTATTTGTTCTAATCGTACATTGGCTGTCAGTATAAATGTTCTTGCAAAGGTTGATTA
The DNA here is from genome assembly GCA_020796225.1 of Arion vulgaris. NCBI lineage: Eukaryota > Metazoa > Mollusca > Gastropoda > Stylommatophora > Arionidae > Arion > Arion vulgaris. Next base: position 74,222,913 of record CM036753.1, read on the forward strand.
GGTGTTCATTAACCCCATAGGTTGTTAGTATTTTCCACAACTTGTGCCTATCTACGCGGTCGAACGCTTTTTCCTGATCTGTGAGTCTATGGTTGTTTATTGGTGAAAAATATTCATAATATTGATATTTCTTATTGTTAAACTTAACTTGTTGCATAATATAACTTCGATTTAGCATTTTGTGTTGATTTTAAAATGAATTCATCTATATACAACAATACTGGAATGCGAGTTCACGTGGTGTAGTTGTGGTCTGATTTCCATAATTTTACTGGAGCCCGAAGGCCCATACGTTCATAGTTAGCTCTGGTTAAACGCTGACTGAAAATATACGACCAATCATATTTATTATCATATTTATGGAATTTTTGACCACTGTCTGCTATATGAAAAAATCATATTTATTATCATGTTGCAGTATAATACCAGATGTGGTATTTTAAAGTGATTATATTTGTTTGTCAAATCATAGTTTCCAGCCTATACAAATCTGTGTCCTGTTGGATAATATGCACACATTTAGCCGACATTTAGATGTGCATGTCCTAGATGCCGTAGAGGACTAGACGGACTGTATGAAATTGTTAACGGATTAAGGAAAATTCCATAAATATTTGACCACTGTTTGCTATCTGAAAGTGTGAACGTATCAAGGGAGATTCCATAACTATTTGACCACTGTCTGTTGCCTTAAAGTGTGAGCTTATCAAGGGAGATTCCATAAATATTTGACCACTGTTTGCTATCTGAAAGTGTGAACGTATCAAGGGAGATTCAATAAATATTTGACCACTGTCTGCTATCTGAAAGTGTGAACGTATCAAGAGAGATTCCATAAATATTTGACCACTGTCTGCTATCTGAAAAAGTGAGCGTATTAAGCGAGATTCCAATAAATATTTGACCACTGTCTGCTATCTGAAAAAGTAAGCGTATTAAGCGAGATTCCAATAAATATTTGACAATATGTCTGCTACCTAAAAGTGTGAGCGTGTAAATAGTTAAAATGGTATAAAGATAATGGGTTGACTATTGTCTATTATCTTTCCTCAGGTGGATGATAAAATTCACTTTTACCGTTGCCCACAGCGTTGGGGTGGGAGTTTTAATTTGCGTTCAAGGGCCAGATGAGTAGCCCTTGTGTTATATCCGTGTTTATTTACTGTGATCTTGATATTGTCTATCCATCTTTTTCTTAGTCTTCCATTGGCTCTAGTACCTGATCTCGTTTTATTCTATGCTGTTATTGGTGGTTGGTTGTATTATATTCTCATTAACTGTTCAAACCACTGCATTTCTTGTATTTCAATGTATTCGGTGCATGAAGTTATGCCCACTGTGCTTCTGTTTAAAGGTTTGACTTCATTGTAATAAGTTTTACCCTAGATGGCTTGGTACATCTCCGCAGAGATGACGCGCCACTTACCAAAAGTAGTGCACAAAATACAAACTCTCTTAGTTCCTGCAAGAATTCAAGGGATCTCCTAAAATGAATGCACTTTGAACATAACTGCGCAGTCCAGACTCGAATCCACGACTTTCACAACACAAGACAATGACAGCCACACAAGTAAATATTTCAAAAGTATTTTACTACTGTCTACTATGTGAAATAGTTAACAACAGAGCACTTGCATGGTGGCTCCGTCGACAGTTTCAAACACCCTCTGAACTCTAGTATGAATACCCTGTTTAACCTAAGTAACTGGTAATTGAATGTACACATAATTGTATACTGTTCTTGCAAGTCAAGCTTCATATTAGTATGTTACGATCTCTCTCTGTAAATTATATTGTTATCATGGTAATCAAAATGAAAATTGTGGCATATCTGTTACAGGACGTCGCTATTCAACTTAGTAAACGAGTCTTGATGTTCTAGTTACCACTATAGTTTCAGTAGTTTACCATTTATTTTCTGAACAGTGATTTCTATTTTTACCGTTTGTAAAAATCCAAGGAAAAAAACTTGTTTCAAAATTGTCCACGCGGAGTATGAACCAGGTACTCTTGGGTCGTGATAGAACACACTACCGCTAAGCCATTGTTATCATTTTTTGGTCGATCCAGAAGCACTTGAGCTTTCAGCTCTTTGGCTCGGTGCCATGGACATCGTAACCCTTCGGTTCGTTGTCACGAGCGCCGAAAATCTGGAGAACGTGTGGCTTTTCTGCCAGCCCGCGGAATTGAACCGCAGTCACAGGGGACTGGTCAGCCGTCGTCCATCGTGCTACAAACACGATGTGCAGGCGGGCATTATCATATAATTCACTCCCTTTTAAAGCCAAAGTTGCACCTGATGATCAATATAGTTGTAACATATGCACATATTTATTTCCTTTTAAAATGGGATGTGTTAGGGATGGGTTATAGAGTGTGGAGAGTGGTAACTTGAGCGTTGACGCCTTATTGATCGTTAAAGAACGTATTACGTATGCAATAAACCACGCCAAATGCTGGTTTTCTTAACACACCGTGTGGTTGAAGATTAACGAGACAGGAGACCACTCAAGAGAAATCTGCTTGACAAACTTTCCGATTTTATTCTGCTGTTGTCATTGATGATGGTCATTAGATGACAGAGGATGCTCCCAAACTGTAATTTTTAATGCATTTGCCAAGACATTTACGTAAAAAAACATTGAGAAGGGCGGATGTTAAATAATGGAAGCCAAAATCTAAAACACTGCATTCTTCACGGCGACAGCATTAAACATTCCTGCGAACATCGTTTCGCATGGAAAAATTGCTTCAATTTCAGGATATAAAAGCATGTACCATTTTTGCATATTAAAAATGAAAAGTTTTCTCAATAGATTTGATTGCGGATTTGTGTCTTAGAAATGCGTTTCCTTATTTTGTGGAAGGGGGTTGGTTCACGACTTACGCCTGTATGTTGCCGGAGCAAAGAATAGTAACATTGCGTCCTACAAGGCATGTCGTAGGAGGCGACTGAAGTAGGGCCTAGGAAAGCTATCCTAGTAAATAAAAATGGTCGCAGAAATCGGATGTGGAAGCGCATAACTGGCACAACGTACAATTGTTCTTAGACTCAAATCACATACAACTCACAGATTGCTTTAACAAGTGGTCGATATGGAGTGTTTGAACAAGAAGAAGAACAAGGTTCACGACTTGACAACAACAGAGACGGATACTTACGATTAGGCATACTATATACTAAACAAACAGTAAAAAGAAGTTACATGGACATTCAATATTACACTTAGTAAGGAAACATAAGGAAAACATCGAGATGTGTGGCTTACATTAAGAATGCAGAATACTAAAGACTCGGAGATGTGTTGGGTTATACATTAAGAATGCAGAATACTAAACACGTCGGAGATGTGTTGGGTTATACATTAAGAATGCAGAATACTAAAGACGTCGGAGATGTGTTGGGTTATACATTAAGAATGAAGAATACTAAACACGTCGGAGATGTGTTGGGTTATACATTAAGAATGCAGAATACTAAAGACGTCGAGATGTTGGTTATACATTAAGAATGCAGAATCTAAAGACGTCGGAGATGTGTTGGGTTATACATTAAGAATGAAGAATACTAAACACCCACATGTGGCTTTGAAATGGAATCAGGGAGACAAGAGAGGTACAGGATGACATAGCGAGGCATGGAGACGAACTGTAGAAGAGATAGAGAAGAAGCAGGAAAGACCTGGAATGAACTAAACTGGCTTGCTCAAGACAGATCTGGTTAGAGGAAATTTCTTGATGCATCATACTTCAAGGGGAGTTAAGAGTAGAAGAAAAACATAAAACTTTAGTAAATAAATGCCTTATATTATTACATTTATTAATAACACATGGAGTAATTGTAGACAATAATTTTTAACAACATCGCATTTCAGAAAAACTGTCTTTAATCACTTTTTTTTTTCTTTTGGTATTTTTAGTAAAAATGATATCAAAGGTGCTCTTTTGGAAAAAAAAAGAATAATTAGTAACAGAATTTTTCAAATCGAATCTCTTAAGATTACGTTCTTTAACAAAAATCTTAGTAAAAATACAACGTTCACGACTATGTTCTTTAAACGAATTCTTGGTTATTATTGGATATAATCAAAATTCTTAGATTAAGTCTATTAGACAAACCTTACTCCGCTCAGGCAGATCAAAATTTCCGTAGGTTGATATTTTCTTATAAGCCTGTCCTGCATGTGTAGGAGCTTATGAGCCGAATCGCAACGTATTAACGTTCTCGGTGCACAACAAACAAATCACAAAGAGATACTAAATTAGTTGAAAAGAAGGGATGTAAAGAGAACAGAATATATTTCTTAGTAAAGCAGATTTCTAATACTACGTTCTTTAGACCGCCCGAGTGATTACCATGGTCGAAATTATGTGTGTAAAGAATAGAGCTACTGTTACCTACCACGCATATCGTAAGAGGCCAGTAAGCAGAGCTAGCTACCCAACCATATTAAAAAAAACACTAGATAGCTACAGAAACCACAATCAAGAAAATTCATAGCTGACCACTCGAGGAAGAAGAAGGACCCCGCCACGAGGGACTCATAATAGAGGTGAGGCAAGAACCAGGAATACCTGGAGAAGGAAGTTGGTGACGGAATGCAAGAAAATGGGAAGAGAGTTGAGAGATCTGGAAAATATGGCATTGGATAGACGGGTTTGGAAGACCTTTGCTGCAAACCTATGCCTCTCTAGGGGAGAGGGGTAAAGAAAACATTCTTTAGATACAATAAAGTGGACTAGTAAGATTACTGATTATTGAAGTGGGTGAAATGGCAAGAGACAGAGTGAATTTCAGATGTGCTGCAAAAAGAGCAACGTCCTATAAAGGATACGAACCTTGATGATGATGAGCAAGATAACATTTTAATAACAATTTAGTGAACGGATTTCGTTGTTTGCGCCTCTAAAAAATCACTAGTAATAAAATGAACTCTTTAAATAACATTTAGCGAGACCAGGTCCGTACGGTATATTTTCTCAGTATGATGCAAGTCTTCAAAATTACGCCCCTTAAATGTTTTTATTCTTTAAAATAATCTTCAATTGTGATTGTGATTTCGCTGATTATGCCGCCCCCCTTATGGTGCCGCCTGTTGTCGTCTCTCTGTATATTAGCACGGCACGGCCCTGTGCGAGACATAAACTTATGTTCATAAGACACAGTATAATAAGAAAAGACTTATTGGATTACATTCTCAAACAAACTTTTCATGGGAACAAAACATCTAAGAAAGATTACGTTTTCTTCTTCTCTATGATACATCAAAGAGAAAAGGAATTATAACATAAAAATGTGTTGACAGACAAGGATTACATATTACAAAAACATGTCAAGATCATGTTTATTCGTAAAACTGGCAAGTCTTAGTAAAAAGCTTTGTAATAAAAGCCAGAACAAATACAATGCGAGATCGGTATGACATGACATAAATTACTCACATAATTTTCTGGAAAACGAATCTAGCCCTTTAGCTGCTAAAGACGTATATATACGTTTTTCCCATTCACATCTAAAGACGCATTAACATGTCTGTTATTATCTCTCCTCTGTGGGTTACAGACGTGTTAACACGTTATACATTTCTACTGTCACTGCTATAGGCGTACATTCACGTTTGTGACCTAGAAACAATGAGTAGCTATTTTTGGCTCAGCCTTCAGAAAGTATGTAGCAGCGGAAGAGCTAGTGGTATTGGGAAAAATAGCGTGTTGTATCGAGATTGAGATGATGGAAGGAATCGTAATGATGGTGATACAGATTTGTATTGTCCGAATTATTATTATTCGCTACTCGAATACCTATTATTGCCTGGATCCGAAGATACCGAATAACATTTAGTAAACAAAAAATTCAGAGCTTTATTTGTTTATTTTCAGTTTAGAATATCATCATTGTCCTCCAGGCATGCCTTTAGTTGCTCTGATTTCCTTCGCAATATCTCTAACAGCGTCCAGCGACTGACCATACCCGTTCGATGTTGATGGTTGAGCCTACTCATAAGCCTGTTGTGCTGTTCTTTTCTGGACACTCCAATCTTCAATATAAGCTTTTACAATTTAGCAGCTGAGGGGAATTGGTTTAAATTAAAATCTTCTGCCTCCAAACTCTATGACAAGTTCAGAATGTCAACTCTATCCACTGGCTGACTCACCTCAGTATTGTGGCAGAGCCAACCATCATGTCTGCGCTCTCATTGCCATCGAGACCCCTATGATCCGGATCGAAGATGAGTGTGGATCTATATTAGTCCTAGATCAACAGTTTGTACTGTCCGTCCTCCATCGCCCTCCTCTTCCAAGGAAAATTGACTGCATTTAATTTCTAGATCTTTCTGTTCTTTGTCTTGATGGTACACGCTGACCTCTGATTGTCGGCCTCTCGATGATCATTTTCAAATTATATCTGTTATATCAGATAGAACGATTAGTGTCCCTAGCTTCATCTGTTTCGAATGACTGTTACCTTTGCGAATACCTGTACACATCGATTAATCGGCGCATTTGAAATTATCGTTGCAATGTCGGTACCTGTGACGTAGTCACTAATCTTTACATTGCAAATATACACAACGCAACAGCACATAGGTACATTTCGAATTCTCCATATATACGAGTATATATGTGTGTATAAAGTATATAAGAAGCCTGTTTGAGTACACATTATTTGTTACACATGTAGATATCTGTTACATACGCATGCATTCGTTACTTGCATTTCTTCAGTTAGAATGTAAATATCTTAGCTTTCTAACAAGGACAATACAATGAAGAGCACTATTTATGAAGCGCACCAAAAGACCTTTCCATAAATTTCTTCTTATCCTGGCGCTGTCAAGCAAAATAGGATTAAACAAAGAAGTGCAAGAAGACTGAACACGTTTAATGCGCCTTTATTCTAAAACAATTTTTCATACTTGTACATTAATATTCTTTCGAACTGAAGTGCTTTTAACTTGTCAGTAACTATTTCCACTCTTTATTTTGACTTGTTATTGACTTTAGACTCTTCAAACTAAAAGTAAACATTACATTTTCACAGTTACTTTCAGGATCGCTATTAACTGATTTCACAATAAAGAAAAGTAATGGATTTGTTTAGGGAAGAAATTGTCGAATAAACAGTTAAGGTAAAAAAATATCTTTGCTTAGGATAAAAATGACTAAAAGAACAATAAAGTGTTATATTTGCTTAGGGCAGAAATTATTAAATGAACAAGAAAGTCTTAAATTTGAGTAATGCAAAAAATTATTGAATGAATCAAAACACCTTTAATATCACTGTGAAGAAGATTAATTTATCTTCGATTTGTTTTTATTTGACTAAATAATCATCGTTTTAAGAAAAATAATCGAGGTTACTATTTTCCAGATACACGAATGGGAAAATAAAATAAACAAGAACGTAAAGCAGAATTTGGACAGTAAATAGATTCTTGTGAAAAAGAGATTTGCAGAGAAACAAGTAATTTAAAAGGATGAAAAGATAATACGATAATAGGAATAGGCAGAACATTGGCTGCGATTTCAAACGGTGACAGATCAATACATAAATTTACGCAAGCAAACGTGCATTAATTTAAACCAGTTAGTCTGTGTCCGTAAGGAAGGAAGGATCAGCGTATAGAGAGTGAATAGAGATGAAAGAACGTACATCTGTCTGACTGGCACGCTTCCATTAAGGGTATTTTAATAGTCAGGAAAGTGGCAGATTAACAAAGATAACAAATATTGTCTCCAGTGATTTCAGCAATATCGATCAGTCTCCGTTGCGCGTGCGTGCGCGCATTTGTGGACGCATGTACACATATTTTTTTCTCCATGTATCGATTCAAATGACGTAATTCACAACTCCCTCTGGTTATAGTTTCGTGTGCTGAAAACTGTATCTACAATGCTTGCATTGAAGATGGTGTCTTCACGCATGAGTGGTATTATATTATTAAGGCAAATTAAAGATTTCAACTTAGTGAGCGATTGATAAGAATCTGCTCTTAATTAGGAACTCGTATTATGCAGCGATCGTGTTCTATACGTTTTAATTATGTCGTTTCAAACAAGAAGGGTGATGCTACTTAGCAGATACTTCTTTTTCTCTTAACTCCCATTGACGTGTAAGTCATCAACAAATTTCCAACTACCAGATCTGCCTCAGATGAGCCAGCTTAGTTCATTCCAAGTCTCTCTCGCCTCTTCTCTTTCTCTATCTACACTTGGTCTCCATATCAATCTGTGTCGTCTCATATCGCTCTTGCGTCTTGGATGCCATTTCATAACTACATATTGGTTTCTGGTTCTATGCATTGTTCATGTATGTTCCAAGTACTTTCATCTTCTTTTTATTTCTTCTTTTATATTGTCGATTCCTGTGTGACGGGTGATCTCAGTATTTGGCATTATCTGACCGCAACGAATTCGAAGAATTATTCTAAGACATCTTCCCTAAAAGCTAGTGAATAAAATATTATAGTCTGTCCATTAATTCGTGAGCACGTTTGAAATTGATTTTCTCGAAAACTACCTGTTGGATCTCAGTGATTTTGCATGCAGCCTTAGAATATCCATGACGCTAAAATAAAGCTAACCAGTAGTCCATAGATGCTACGGATTTTGCACATCGGCGAATTCCTTTGATCTTTTATGACAATTGCAAATACGGGGCTCAAATTTTAGATTTTACAGTATCCCAGAATTTGTCCATGTCAATTCTATTCATAGGTGTATCTCCATATTAACTTGATAGGTCAAGTAATTAAGTGTGTTGCCCTTTATGTGCAATCGTGAACTTGGATACAATATGCAACAGTTAGTCCTCCCTTCGGTCACCATTAGACCCCAGGGTGTCTTAACTTCACCACAAATTGTATGATGGTAGACGCATTTGGATATGGAAATGTATACGTTGCTATTTCTCAGTCTGTAATAAAAATATGATTTGTATCATCCGAATCTGACAATTCCATGAGGTTGATAATTGTTACTGGCTGGACAAATTGTAATCCATCTCGGTGCCAGTACTTGTCTTCCTCTCGGAGCACATGTTCAACACACTTCTTCCAGAACTGCATGTCTATCATTGAGAAGGACTCACGTGTCAGAACTTCAACATCACACATTTTAAACGTCCTGTTCTGTTCGGCAACTTGCCCTTTACTTTAGCCCAGACAAGCTCTATCGGATTGAGGTGAGCATGATATGGAGGTAGTCGCAAAGACGTGTGGCCGTATTCCGCAATGATTTTGTCAATATGAAACACCTTTGTCTTATTTGTCATCCTCACCAGGTGCAACAACTCGGGTTTCAAATATGAATCATCGAAGCTGACATTTTACTTAGCAAGCCAAGTTCTAATTTGATCTTTTGTATTTGATGCAGTTGGTACTTTGTCTTCCGCTGATACTGCGTTGTGATAGGATGCATTATCCATTACCAAGCATCATGGTCTGTTTAGAATTGGAAGTAGATCTTTCTCCATCCAGTGCCTGAAAATATGTCCATTCATTTCTGTGTGGTAGTCCCTACCTACGGTACTTTTTGATTGGAAAATAAGTCCAGCGTCATGGACAAGACCTTCTTCACTACTTCCTGCATGTGTTAGTATAATACGCTGGCCTTTGCTGCTTGGTATTTTCTTTTCTGTTCACCGTCTACTGATTGCCATTCTTTAGCATTGGTGTGGTGAGCATTGACCAAGGATTCGTCCAAATATACAATATCATAGCCTTGCCTCCGCCGCTCACGGATCTGCTTCAGGTATTTACTTCGGGCAGCAATTAAATGTGGCTTTTCACAAATAATATTCCTGCCGCCTATAGTTTTCTGAAGGTGAAGCCGGCGGCTCTTACAATTTTCCATAGAGTACTTTTAGAAATGTCTATGCTGCAATCTGATTGCAGTTTTAATTTCAGTTTCCTGAGAGTAATAAGTTGATTTGTCGCAAACATTTTCAAGAGCTCCCGTCTTATGACATCTATGTAAAAGTCGTCAATTGTTCTTTTCCTTCCTTGCTTGACATTAGTGCACTTTGTGTCCTGTTTAATCCATCGGAAAAGGATTCTCTATTCAGACCAAGCGCCAGTTGCGTTCGTTTCTCAGGGTTATGAATATCGCAATATAGATGACCTCTCTTAGATTCCTACGGACGTGTTGGTATAGTAAAACTGTAACCTTCTGCATTGTTATAAATTTGCACTTCAGACTCATTATGAATGTGATATAAATGTCAGTTTTGATAAGCCAACAAATATGATACAATAGCTTCATACAAATAGCGAGATACGCCTATAACTATAAAACGGTATCCCAATTATAACGTCATATGCTTTCCGCTTTCAAAGTCGACTGGGTTAGGTGCACGGGAATTCGTGAAACTCACGATATTTCAATGTTACCATAATGTATTTTTAGAACAACGCGTCTGTGTACCGTAAATCTGTTACTATTGTGTACAATCCGGTGAGGTTGATTTTAATATAACCTGAAGAAGAAATATTTCAAACTACATCAAATTTTCTTGGAAAAAAATATTTCTCTAGCGTCATGGATATTCTAAGGCTGCTTGCAAAAATCACTGAGATCCAACAGGTAGTTTTCGAGAAAATCAATTTCAAACGTGCTCACGAATTAATGGACAGACTATAGTTTATTTTTTGACGTTGAGGTACGGGACTCGACTCACGCTTAAAAAGATTATGATCATCATGTGGTACAACAGGATAACTAACTCTGAAGTATTGCAACGTGCAAACTTTCCTTCCAACATGGGTACGCTCAGCAGTAGAAGACTAAGATGGCTAGGGCATGTGAGAACAATGGACAATAGCCACAGATTCCAACATATGTTGTTTTGTGTACTTTCCGAGGGAAATAGGCTCAAAGTCAGACCACTGCTACGTTATAAGGATGTCTGCAAGGCTCAAATGAAGAACTTTTCTATAGTCCCAACAAATGTGAAAAAACTAGCCGATGTCCGAGTTATGTGAAAAACAACATTACACAAAGTTGTGGAATCTTTTAAAATTAAAGCTGAAAGGCAAAAGAGACACGCGCAAACACAAAAGTTGTTACAGTAAAACACTTGCCAATAGACTGTGAATACGAGATATATCATACTAAGCAGTTAAGTATCAAGGTCGACAATACATGTCAAGAACTGTCGCCACGATCGCATCATAAAAACCGCCTCCTATATGTCTTCTCTATGCATATCATATTCTTGTCCGTTTGTCACATAATGTTTCCAAAAGAGATTTCTATTGTTGTCCTTTTTTCCGTGTTTCTACCAATTGTTTCCCACGATCCCAATCTTTCAACTCTCTGCACACAATTATTCCGTTTTCTTTCCTCAGAGTCCATGCCCTCTCTTCCCTTTCCGCTGTTAATCGTAGATTTATCTTATAGTTCGTTCCAAAATTCGTGATCATCTTTACCGACCGATATAAAATCATCCACTTGACAGAAATTCTTGATTTTTGCATTTCTATATAGGTAACAGTGACGACGTTCCAAAAGTATTTTTTGCCAACCCAAACCTTTGGTTATGTAAGAATTTTATTATATGTTATTACAAAATTTACCGCGATGTTGATCTAGTATACTTGTCGAAATTTTACAGTACGATTGTCAAGTTTGTTTATAACTAAGCATTTCTGTGTTACAAATGCAATTCAGTGCACGTCAAAATCAGGAATCCCGTGGAATTAATCAGTTCACAATGTTTCCTACCGACTGTCATTGGCGTATGTACGCAACATTTACTTTCATTTATAGAAGTGGAAGGTATCATTTGTTCACTATGTGACCTTTCTTTTATAATATGTAATAGGAATACGCCTTTGCAATCATTCGCTACCATTTTGTGTATTACTGTAAGTTCTAAACTTTGATTATCATTTTGTTGTGCTTATGCAAAATTATATAAAAAAAACGTTTTTTTGCATCAACTAAGCTACCTACCAATTAGTTAAACATGGATTCGTAACGTCGTGAGGTATATAAGACTTCATGCAAAAAATTACTTGTATCCATCAGATAGATTTCGTACAAATTAAACCTTAGTGTGATTACGAATTTTGGAACGAACTATAGCTAATGCCCTTCTGGCATACAGCATAAGCTGTTAAGTCTGGTAATCAATCTACCATACTAAATAAGAACAGTTCAAACGCAATAAATGATTGTCAGTGTGACAAGTTCAGGTGATGCGTGTAACTGTTACAATCTTTACATCTTCAGACACTAGACATTATAGTTTAGTTTCACATTTTATGACGAAATAATGTGGCAAAATAAAATGGCCATAACTTGCTTTGTGCAAACTTGATAAAGATTTCTTCCAATTGCTTTAGATGTTTCCTTCTACATGTAGTTTTATCCTCACTGAAAATCGTTGATATTTTTACATCACTTCTCATCTTACTTTCTCGAACCTGTTTGCCTCACAGGTCTGGTCAGAAAGATTTCAAAACGGCCTTAGCGCTACGTAGATAGTGTATTTCGTCGCCCTGTTATTTCTGAGATCCATCTTGCGTGGCTGGCCTTTGCTTGTACCCATTGTACTGGAGCAGCATTGCTTTTAGGTCATGCTGTTGGTAATTTGCTTACTTAGCCGAACCATTTAATTTGTTGTTTCTTGATGAAGTCTAGTACTGATATTGTACAACTGTTTGTCCTGATGTTTTCTCAACGTCTCTTCTAGATTCTCCAATTAGCATTCTGCGTAGAGTTTTTTCATCATTTCATACTCGTCAGTGAAAAAATCGTTGATATCAGTTTTTACTATCCTCCATCTTGATTTTCTTTGTTGCAGAGTCTTCAAGAAAGATTTTAAGCCTTGTACTGGTAACGATAATGATAGTGTTTTCGAGTCAAAGATCTGTGTATTGAACATCTGGTGGCTGGCTTTTTTGTATCCCATGTCTGTGACGTTGTTTGAGTGCTTCTTGTGTTACTTCGCCATTAAAATTTGTGCTGTCTATTTGTCTCAGTATCTATTTGTACTACTTGCTTTTTGATTTGTTTAACCTGTCTTTCTTACCGATTTGCTGAAATTAATCCTCTGGATGTGACTGTTTATTATTTATGGCATTGTCATGACAGATATTGGTCTGGTCATTTGGGAAATGTATTACTTGTTTTGTCGATGTTCATTCTCAATTGTATTCGTTACATTAACTTTCTGTTGATTGTTGTTTATGTTTTCTGTTGTTGATAATTGCTACCCAAATGAATTTACGATTTAGGCATTTCGAGAGTTTCGTAGGTGACTTTCCTCACACAAAAGAGTCATTATTTTTGTACGATAGTTCATTTCTCCACGTTGCTATTCTTACCACGACCAACTGAACTTAGTTTGTTGTAACTGTTCTAAGTTTTGAAAAGATCTGATGATCTTTCAAAACGAAACTTTACAGGTTACGTCGAAATTTTCTCAGCTGGGGAAACTTATCCTCAGTACTACAACGACATTTTGACATATAGTTAGTGTCTGCTTTGAGCATAGTTTTACCTGTAGTTTATAACAGGACAAAATGTTACACTCTAAGACGGCGATCGAAATCGAGCTTATGGATGGATGCGTGTATAACCATCTAACAAATCATACGAGAGTATTAATTCATGTTTCAAGACCTTTCGATACTTACATTTCGAAACGTAAACATTTCAGTGATGTACTGACAACGACATTTGACATATGTCTATGTCTGTTTGCTATGTGTACACATGTGAGTTTTATTGAGAGGGACAAGACATGTTGGACTCACTTCTATAGACGAGCATGATCGAAAAGTCCATAATAGAGCGGTATGGAGAAGAAAATGCTGGCATAACTCATCTAACAAATAACAGTACGAGAGAAATATAATAATAATCACTACTTGTTTACACGTAATGACAGGTTTCACATCCAGTTTTTCTGATTTTTCATTTCTAATTTTGCTTCTTATAGACCTGCAGGTGTGACAATAAGAGACAAAATTAGAAATGAAGAAATCAGATGAAGACTGGATGTGAAACCAGTCATGCAATTCATAAAAGAGCAACAGATTAAATGGTTTGTACACCTGACAAGAATGCCCTGGTATCGCCTACCACAGAGAGAGAGCCACACAGAAAAAGTATAATGAGTACAAAGCAAGAGAAAATCATGCAAAAGATGGAGCGACGACATCAAGAACAGCCTTACGAAAATAAATATCAGCTTACAAAGTGTCTTATAACAAGCACACACACACACAATATCCCTACGTCCCTCCTCCCCCACCCCAACACTACTATAAAGAAGTAAATGGTGGAAGAAGAAGAAGAAGAAATACTTGTTTATATGTCATCTTTTCCATTTTTAAGCTGATAATCTGGCTTGCAATATTTTTGTTTAGATGATGCAAAGCCAGCGTACTGGCTGGTTGTTTCCTTGGGGTTTCTTTACTTTGGGAAGCAAATTAAAAGTTCTTCTGAAGTCGAAATAAAGATCGTATGAGTGACGAGAAACACTGGGGATTAAAAAAAGAAACGGTTTACGCAAAAATCCTAGAAAAATTAACCTAGCCATATGGAGAAAAACTGGTGTAACGTAGTCAATCCATGGGGTTTTAAGTGCCTTTGAAACACAGATAGTATAAATTACAATATAAAGACGTCCAGAGTTTTTTCTGTCGAGGGCATAAATAAAACTAACTTGAACAGTTTCGGGGCGATTGCTGTAGCTATGCAGCCATTACATTCCACAGGCTCACGTCCCTCCTTTCCTACACCGCCCCAAAAAACGATATTACAGACAGTAACAATAGTATTTTTTTTTTAAAATGGTTTTCTTTTACAAATTAAGGTGGGGTCGACCTTAGAATCGTTACTGTCGGAGCAAAATTAAAATTTCAATTTTGGATTTAAACCAGGATCACTCGCTTAAGAAGTGAATGCACTAACCAGTATGCCATTTCGGCATTCTTTTTCTTTCTCTCGCTCTCTCTCATGATATATTTATAAGACTAAAAATAGATATACAAATACTAGACAGTTAATCAATCATGGAACAAGGAAATTTAATCATGGAAACTTATAGTTAGTGCCCTGGGCAGACGTTTGTGAAGATCCATGTTGAATTATGTATGCTAGTACGACAGGTGATTCAAATATGTAGCATATGTGTGGGTGTTTTTGAAATTTTGAATCATAGATGTCTCGTACATCTACGCACGCACACAGTAAATGGATATTTTACTATTAATAACCTTTGATCTGGATTTATAAATCCCCACGTCATGTATTTAATTAATTATCGATGAGTATATATACAAATAACTTGCTCCCATGGCACACTGTTATGTAGCTAATCGAACTATTCTAATAAATTGTTGAATATGTTTATTTATATGTTTCAAATTAAACTTCAAACGTTGCTTTCTGTAAATGTCCACATTACTATCTGAATATATCTTCTCGACAGTGTGTTGCCGGGACTCGCAAGGGGAGCAAAGAATAATAACACTGCAACGTGCAAAGCTTGTCGTTAGAGGCGACTGGGGTAGGAGCCTAGGAAGCTACCTAGTAAATAAGAAGCATCGTAGAAATTGGATGTAGACGCTTGTAGGCGCATACCTGGCCAAGAATGGCGGAATGCGGGAGGACCATTCAGAATCAGAACTGTTTGATTCTGAACACGACTATGCTAGCGCATTTTCGCCATGTTTGGTCGGGTATTTTCCGGTTTCGTTTGCCGAGCTACTGAGTTAGTGCTTGAGCAACGCTGTGAGCTATGACTGTTACATGGAATGCTTTTGCTGTGTGTCCACCGGGCGTTTGTTGTGTGTATTCAGAAAATGGCGGACAGCGGTTATGACGAACAAGCTCAATCTGCCGTATGCAGTTATATTGCGAGTGCAGAAAGCTGGATTTTGTCATGATTGATGTTCCTTCGACAAGAATTGCAATTCAAGTGATGAACAGTTTTGTGTTGCTACATTAGTGACGGCCATATGCATTTTATGCGGTGCAGGTTTTTTATTGTGGCGGTACACGGCTGTTTCATTCTGGAACTAGTTCACACAGGAAACATTTCACAGTTGTTAGTATTTCGTGTGATTTTCATTGGCACAGGAACGGAGCAATTATGGGCTGACCCGTTGCAGTGAAGTTGGAACCGTACCTATGAACTATGAACTATACCTGGCCCATTGTACAATCGATGTTAGGCTCAGATCACATACAAATCACAAAGAGTGGTTAACAAGTGATCGATTTGAAGCGTTGGAAAAGAAAACTTAAAACGTTGCTCTCATAAATGTCCACATCATAATCTGAAAACATTAATTTAGAGTTTCTATTTTCTTATCTGAGTAAAGTTTTATTACTGTTTCTATATGTGTTGTTATGCATAAGAGCAAGGCTCCCAAGAATCAACACCCTGTTACAGAAGGTCCAAGTGAGATGGGCCGGTCACGTTGCTCGTATGCCTGATAAACGCATCCCAAAACAGTTGATGTATGACGAGCTTGAAGAGGCAGACGTTCAGCTGGTGGACAGGAAAAAAACGCTTTAAAGTCACTCTTAAAATGTCTCTGAAACGCTTTGATATAGACAAGACGTGCTGGGGATCCCGGATGTAAAATCGTCAACTGTGGCACTGTAACAACACAAGAGGAACTCGCATACCCGAGAATCGTTGTTCCGTTGAGACACAGAGACGAGCTTAGCGAAAAAAATAGAATACACAACACCCACATGTCTAACCTTGATCATGTATGCCCCACCTGTGGTAGGGGATTGTGTTCTAGGATTGAACTATACAGTCACCTCAGCTCACACCAGAGAGGTACAGCAGGACGCGTCTGAGGCTGTTGTCATCATCGCTTGCGATGGACGGCTATTACAGGTATGCGTAATTACAACAATCAGAAAGACAGAATCTTATATAACGTCATATGTGGCGTAATAACTAACAAACACATCGTTACTGAGTTCTAACAATAGCTTAGAAACAGATGGAAGAATATAATTTCGACATTTCGTGGCGACTACAGAGTTAAAACTAAAAATAATATTAAAATTTAAATAACAAACTACTATGCTTAGAATCATTGGGAAATATGCAAGTTCATTGATTAGGTCTAGAAATAAGTTAGTTATTTTTGGGAACATATTTATGTTCTGTCGAAGGGTCAAATTAATTTTGACATTTTCCAACATGCTTGAAGAATGAAATGACAATAGTGACAAATATTTTAAACAAACGGAATAAATGATCAAAAAGCAATGCTACTGTGGATACAAAGAAAAAGATTGTCTATGCAACAGGTGGACCAGTGATATAACAGAGGCAGTGAACGGCACGATTTATGAAGCACACCAAAATGACGTTACTAAAAATCACTTCTTATCGTGACACTGTTAGACAAAACAGGATTAATGAAAAGTAAGAAAAGGAATAAATGATCTGTTAGTTCAAAATTTAAAAAAAATAGATAAAAGAATACAAGAAGGATAATATAAACAGTTTTATAATAAAGTTCATATTAACTACCATCTTTCAATTGTATTTACCTGTCCCTTCATTGTCCATCCACGATCCTTTGAAATGAAATTGTTTTTAGTCACCGTTTCTTATATGAAGTTTTCTGTCATAACTTTTGGTCTGGTTTGTACTGTTGATATCCACGTTCACATTGTCTGCTACTGTTCCATCGCTTCTGAGTTCTGAAAGAGTTCATGATTCATTTGAATTGTTTGCTTATTTCCATACATAACATTAATTTTAAAAAAAACAATCATCTAGAGTAATAAAATACAATATGATTTACAATTAATTTTCGTAAATAAAAGTAATGGGAAATAACTAAAAATCATGAAAATACAATTATATTATGAAATGAAATCTTAGGTGTTCATGATTTTGTATACATGAGAAGTGCTGTGTCGCAGGACGGTGATTCAGAATTAGATAACATAGAAAACACCATGAAAGTAAGACACACTTTCGCCATGCTGAACAAAATCTGGAAAGTCAAAGGATTAAACATTAAAACAAAATTAACAATATATAGAAGCAGTGTATTGTGAGTCTAGAATTGAATGATTGACTTCATAGTATATACTTCTATCTTATCTTAACCACATTTGCCGTGAAGCGACGTGGGAGAGTTAGTTTTCTATTTTGTGCGAGGTGTGTTGCATTTGACGTTGTCAGTCCATGCTTTCGCAGGGACTCTGAGATGTTATCTATCCATCGTGTTCTTGGCCTGCCTCGTGCTCTGCGCCCTGAGTGCCGATTATTGTAGGCACGTGGTGGTAGTAAATGTGGTTCCATTCTCATTAGATGGCCGAAGCACTTGATTCTTTGCTTTTCGATGTACTGTATGAATAGTATGGTACCAACGATGCTTCTGATATTCTCGTTTCATATACATACATGTTAGTACATATCATGTGCCGGAGATATTGTAATCACATTAAACGTCAACGTTGTTTACATAAAATACAACTGGAGGGAATGTTTCTTGGAAGACGAGACAAAGACGACGGCAGCAACAGAATATTAAAGAAACAGTGAACTGGTAAAACTTTCTAGAGAACATACAGTTTCCAGTCGATCTGTGATGAGATCGACTTTCTGTAAGGAATATGATACTATATACGTAATTCAAATTATCTTTCACGCTGTATAGTAAATTTTGTTTATATCTCTCTGACTCCCTTCTCAGTATGAGAGGGATTAACCTAACGTAGAGTGCACACTGTATAGTAAATATTGTTTATTTCTCTCTGAATAAGACCTCAGTAGGAGAGAGCATAACTTACGATAACACACTGTAAACATGGGCATTGTTTATTGAATTGGTGAAATTATATTGACCACTTATGCAGTAACTAGAGAGAAGAATCAAAATTGATATCCATCTATTAGTGGTTGCATAGCTGAGGTGAGAATTATTGAACTCAGTATCATAGAAGAGCTTGAACGGATTTCCCAGGATAGAGTTGAATGGATGCTTATTTGCCCCATTGATTGATTGATTGATGGATTGATTGATTGATACGATCATCATCATTGCACTTTGGTGAGTAACTATTATGCTCTGATCTCTTTCTTACACAGGAAGTTCTCAGCTGCAGTGCACGATCGCCGTAGCGCTGGCGAGGTCCCCGGTGTAATTTTGAAGATGGTGAAGATATTTTTAAGGAATTTTATTATTAATCTTGTCTAATAATTGTGCCCAGGCAGCAGCTTTCCAACCTCCACTTTTCGATTTTCAATTGCCAATGGTTCTTTTACGTGCTCAAATTGAACACAATACCTCTGTTTTATCGTCTGTCTCTGATGGAACTAAGAACTCAATCTCACCTACTCTTAGATCAAGGTTCTCTGGAAAAATATCCAGATGGCTCAACAAGGGAGCGAGCTTCGTACCTTTGGCATGAGAGTGGGCACCTGGACTCTGCGATACAGAAAGTATAACGGTACGAGAAAAATACAATAGAATGATTTTGTCTCCTTGTTTCAACATTAATAATGGACCGTTCGTTTAAATAAATGTTATTCACAAAGTTAGCCAGGCTGTAATAGCGTATTGCATTCTCACAAATAAATGTCTTTCACAAAGTTAGCCAGGCTGTAATAGCGTATTGCATTCTCACAAATAAATGTCTTTCACAAAGTTAGCCAGGCTGTAATAGCGTATTGCATTCTCACAAATAAATGTCTTTCACAAAGTTAGCCAGGCTGTAATAGCGTATTGCATTCTCACAAATAAATGTCTTTCACAAAGTTAGCCAGGCTGTAATAGCGTATTGCATTCTCACAAATAAATGTCTTTCACAAAGTTAGCCAGGCTGTAATAGCGTATTGCATTCTCACAAATAAATGTCCTTCACAAAGTTAGCCAGGCTGTAATAGCGTATTGCATTCTCACAAATAAATGTCTTTCACAAAGTTAGCCAGGCTGTAATAGCTTATTGCATTCTAACAAATAAATGTCTTTCACAAAGGTAGCCAGGCTGTAATAGCGTATTGCATTCTCACAAATAAATGTCTTTCACAAAGTTAGCCAGGCTATAAAGCTATTGCATTCTAACAAATAAATGTCTTTCACAAAGTTAGCCAGGCTGTAATAGCTTATTGCATTCTCACAAATAAATGTCTTTCACAAAGTTAGCCAGGCTGTAATAGCGTATTGCATTCTCACAAATAAATGTCTTTCACAAAGGTAGCCAGGCTGTAATAGCGTATTGCATTCTCACAAATAAATGTCTTTCACAAAGGTAGCCAGGCTGTAATAGCGTATTGCATTCTCACAAATAAATGTCTTTCACAAAGTTAGCCAGGCTGTAATAGCGTATTGCATTCTCACAAATAAATGTCTTTCACAAAGTTTGCCAGGCTGTAATAGCGTATTGCATTCTCACAAATACTATGTCTTTCACAAAGTTAGCCAGGCTGTAATAGCGTATTGCATTCTCACAAATACTATGTCTTTCACAAAGTTAGCCAGGCTGTAATAGCGTAGTGCATTCTCACAAATACTATGTCTTTCACAAAGTTAGCTAGGCTGTAATAGCGTATTGCATTCTCACAAATAAATGTCTTTCACAAAGTTAGCCAGGCTGTAATAGCTTATTGCATTCTCACAAATAAATGTCTTTCACAAAGGTAGCCAGGCTGTAATAGCGTATTGCATTCTCACAAATATATGTCTTTCACAAAGTTAGCCAGGCTGTAATAGCGTATTGCATTCTCACAAATAAATGTCCTTCACAAAGTTAGCCAGGCTGTAATAGCGTATTGCATTCTCACAAATAAATGTCTTTCACAAAGTTAGCCAGGCTGTAATAGCGTATTGCATTCTCACAAATAAATGTCTTTCACAAAGTTAGCCAGGCTGTAATAGCGTATTGCATTCTCACAAATAAATGTCTTTCACAAAGTTAGCCAGGCTGTAATAGCGTAGTGCATTCTCACAAATAAATGTCTTTCACAAAGTTAGCCAGGCTGTAATAGCGTATTGCATTCTCACAAATAAATGTCTTTCACAAAGTTAGCCAGGCTGTAATAGCGTATTGCATTCTCACAAATAAATGTCTTTCACAAAGTTAGCCAGGCTGTAATAGCGTATTGCATTCTCACAAATAAATGTCTTTCACAAAGTTAGCCAGGCTGTAATAGCGTAGTGCATTCTCACAAATAAATGTCTTTCACAAAGTTAGCCAGGCTGTAATAGCGTATTGCATTCTCACAAATAAATGTCTTTCACAAAGTTAGCCAGGCTGTAATAGCGTATTGCATTCTCACAAATAAATGTCTTTCACAAAGTTAGCCAGGCTGTAATAGCGTATTGCATTCTCACAAATAAATGTCCTTCACAAAGTTAGCCAGGCTGTAATAGCGTATTGCATTCTCACAAATAAATGTCTTTCACAAAGTTAGCCAGGCTGTAATAGCTTATTGCATTCTAACAAATAAATGTCTTTCACAAAGGTAGCCAGGCTGTAATAGCGTATTGCATTCTCACAAATAAATGTCTTTCACAAAGTTAGCCAGGCTATAAAAGCGTATTGCATTCTAACAAATAAATGTCTTTCACAAAGTTAGCCAGGCTGTAATAGCGTATTGCATTCTCACAAATAAATGTCTTTCACAAAGTTAGCCAGGCTGTAATAGCGTATTGCATTCTCACAAATAAATGTCTTTCACAAAGGTAGCCAGGCTGTAATAGCGTATTGCATTCTCACAAATAAATGTCTTTCACAAAGGTAGCCAGGCTGTAATAGCGTATTGCATTCTCACAAATAAATGTCTTTCACAAAGTTAGCCAGGCTGTAATAGCGATTGCATTCTCACAAATAAATGTCTTTCACAAAGTTTGCCAGGCTGTAATAGCGTATTGCATTCTCACAAATACTATGTCTTTCACAAAGTTAGCCAGGCTGTAATAGCGTATTGCATTCTCACAAATATATGTCTTTCACAAAGTTAGCCAGGCTGTAATAGCGTAGTGCATTCTCACAAATACTATGTCTTTCACAAAGTTAGCTAGGCTGTAATAGCGTATTGCATTCTCACAAATAAATGTCTTTCACAAAGTTAGCCAGGCTGTAATAGCTTATTGCATTCTCACAAATAAATGTCTTTCACAAAGTTAGCCAGGCTGTAATAGCGTATTGCATTCTCACAAATACTATGTCTTTCACAAAGTTAGCCAGGCTGTAATAGCGTATTGCATTCTCACAAATAAATGTCCTTCACAAAGTTAGCCAGGCTGTAATAGCGTATTGCATTCTCACAAATAAATGTCTTTCACAAAGTTAGCCAGGCTGTAATAGCGTATTGCATTCTCACAAATATATGTCTTTCACAAAGTTAGCCAGGCTGTAATAGCGTAGTGCATTCTCACAAATAAATGTCTTTCACAAAGTTAGCCAGGCTGTAATAGCGTATTGCATTCTCACAAATAAATGTCTTTCACAAAGTTAGCCAGGCTGTAATAGCGTATTGCATTCTCACAAATAAATGTCTTTCACAAAGTTAGCCAGGCTGTAATAGCGTATTGCATTCTCACAAATAAATGTCTTTCACAAAGTTAGCCAGGCTGTAATAGCGTATTGCATTCTCACAAATAAATGTCTTTCACAAAGTTAGCCAGGCTGTAATAGCGTATTGCATTCTCACAAATAAATGTCTTTCACAAAGTTAGCTAGGCTGTAATAGCGTATTGCATTCTCACAAATAAATGTCTTTCACAAAGTTAGCCAGGCTGTAATAGCGTATTGCATTCTCACAAATAAATGTCTTTCACAAAGTTAGCCAGGCTGTAATAGCGTATTGCATTCTCACAAATAAATGTCTTTCACAAAGTTAGCCAGGCTGTAATAGCTTATTGCATTCTAACAAATAAATGTCTTTCACAAAGGTAGCCAGGCTGTAATAGCGTATTGCATTCTCACAAATAAATGTCTTTCACAAAGTTAGCCAGGCTATAAAAGCGTATTGCATTCTCACAAATAAATGTCTTTCACAAAGTTAGCCAGGCTGTAATAGCGTATTGCATTCTCACAAATAAATGTCTTTCACAAAGTTAGCCAGGCTGTAATAGCGTATTGCATTCTCACAAATAAATGTCTTTCACAAAGGTAGCCAGGCTGTAATAGCGTATTGCATTCTCACAAATAAATGTCTTTCACAAAGGTAGCCAGGCTGTAATAGCGTATTGCATTCTCACAAATAAATGTCTTTCACAAAGTTAGCCAGGCTGTAATAGCGTATTGCATTCTCACAAATAAATGTCTTTCACAAAGTTAGCCAGGCTGTAATAGCGATTGCATTCTCACAAATAAATGTCTTTCACAAGTTAGCCAGGCTGTAATAGCGTATTGCATTCTCACAAATAAATGTCTTCACAAGTTAGCCAGGCTGTAATAGCGTAGTGCATTCTCACAAATAAATGTCTTTCACAAAGTTAGCCAGGCTGTAATAGCGTATTGCATTCTCACAAATAAATGTCTTTCACAAAGTTAGCCAGGCTGTAATAGCGTATTGCATTCTCACAAATAAATGTCTTTCACAAAGTTAGCCAGGCTGTAATAGCGTATTGCATTCTCACAAATAAATGTCTTTCACAAAGTTAGCCAGGCTGTAATAGCGTATTGCATTCTCACAAATAAATGTCTTTCACAAAGTTAGCCAGGCTGTAATAGCGTATTGCATTCTCACAAATAAATGTCTTTCACAAAGTTAGCCAGGCTGTAATAGCGTATTGCATTCTCACAAATAAATGTCTTTCACAAAGTTAGCCAGGCTGTAATAGCGTATTGCATTCTCACAAATAAATGTCTTTCACAAAGTTAGCCAGGCTGTAATAGCGTATTGCATTCTCACAAATAAATGTCTTTCACAAAGTTAGCCAGGCTGTAATAGCGTATTGCATTCTCACAAATACTATGTCTTTCACAAAGTTAGCCAGGCTGTAATAGCGTATTGCATTCTCACAAATAAATGTCTTTCACAAAGTTAGCCAGGCTGTAATAGCGTATTGCATTCTCACAAATAAATGTCTTTCACAAAGTTAGCCAGGCTGTAATAGCGTATTGCATTCTCACAAATAAATGTCTTTCACAAAGTTAGCCAGGCTGTAATAGCGTATTGCATTCTCACAAATACTATGTCTTTCACAAAGTTAGCCAGGCTGTAATAGCGTATTGCATTCTCACAAATAAATGTCTTTCACAAAGTTAGCCAGGCTGTAATAGCGTATTGCATTCTCACAAATAAATGTCTTTCACAAAGTTAGCCAGGCTGTAATAGCGTATTGCATTCTCACAAATAAATGTCTTTCACAAAGTTAGCCAGGCTGTAATAGCGTATTGCATTCTCACAAAAAAATGTCTTTCACAAAGTTAGCCAGGCTGTAATAGCGTATTGCATTCTCACAAATAAATGTCTTTCACAAAGTTAGCCAGGCTGTAATAGCGTATTGCATTCTCACAAATAAATGTCTTTCACAAAGTTAGCCAGGCTGTAATAGCGTATTGCATTCTCACAAATAAATGTCTTTCACAAAGTTAGCCAGGCTGTAATAGCGTATTGCATTCTCACAAATAAATGTCTTTCACAAAGTTAGCCAGGCTGTAATAGCGTATTGCATTCTCACAAATAAATGTCTTTCAAAAAGTTAGCCAGGCTGTAATAGCGTATTGCATTCTCACAAATAAATGTCTTTCACAAAGTTAGCCAGGCTGTAATAGCGTATTGCATTCTCACAAATAAATGTCTTTCACAAAGTTAGCCAGGCTGTAATAGCGTATTGCATTCTCACAAATAAATGTCTTTCACAAAGTTAGCCAGGCTGTAATAGCGTATTGCATTCTCACAAATAAATGTCTTTCACAAAGTTAGCCAGGCTGTAATAGCGTATTGCATTCTCACAAATAAATGTCTTTCACAAAGTTAGCCAGGCTGTAATAGCGTATTGCATTCTACAAATAAATGTCCTTCACAAAGTTAGCCAGGCTGTAATAGCGTATTGCATTCTCACAAATAAATGTCTTTCACAAAGTTAGCCAGGCTGTAATAGCGTATTGCATTCTCACAAATAAATGTCTTTCACAAAGTTAGCCAGGCTGTAATAGCGTAGTGCATTCTCACAAATAAATGTCTTTCACAAAGTTAGCCAGGCTGTAATAGCGTATTGCATTCTCACAAATAAATGTCTTTCACAAAGTTAGCCAGGCTGTAATAGCGTATTGCATTCTCACAAATAAATGTCTTTCACAAAGTTAGCCAGGCTGTAATAGCGTATTGCATTCTCACAAATAAATGTCTTTCACAAAGTTAGCCAGGCTGTAATAGCGTATTGCATTCTCACAAATAAATGTCTTTCACAAAGTTAGCCAGGCTGTAATATCGTATTGCATTCTCACAAATAAATGTCTTTCACAAAGTTAGCCAGGCTGTAATAGCGTATTGCATTCTCACAAATAAATGTCTTTCACAAAGTTAGCCAGGCTGTAATAGCGTATTGCATTCTCACAAATAAATGTCTTTCACAAAGTTAGCCAGGCTGTAATAGCGTATTGCATTCTCACAAATAAATGTCTTTCACAATGTTAGCCAGGCTGTAATAGCGTATTGCATTCTCACAAATACTATGTCTTTCACAAAGTTAGCCAGGCTGTAATAGCGTATTGCATTCTCACAAATAAATGTCTTTCACAAAGTTAGCCAGGCTGTAATAGCGTATTGCATTCTCACAAATAAATGTCTTTCACAAAGTTAGCCAGGCTGTAATAGCGTATTGCATTCTCACAAATAAATGTCTTTCACAAAGTTAGCCAGGCTGTAATAGCGTATTGCATTCTCACAAATACTATGTCTTTCACAAAGTTAGCCAGGCTGTAATAGCGTATTGCATTCTCACAAATAAATGTCTTTCACAAAGTTAGCCAGGCTGTAATAGCGTATTGCATTCTCACAAATAAATGTCTTTCACAAAGTTAGCCAGGCTGTAATAGCGTATTGCATTCTCACAAATAAATGTCTTTCACAAAGTTAGCCAGGCTGTAATAGCGTATTGCATTCTCACAAATAAATGTCTTTCACAAAGTTAGCCAGGCTGTAATAGCGTATTGCATTCTCACAAATAAATGTCTTTCACAAAGTTAGCCAGGCTGTAATAGCGTATTGCATTCTCACAAATAAATGTCTTTCACAAAGTTAGCCAGGCTGTAATAGCGTATTGCATTCTCACAAATAAATGTCCTTCACAAAGTTAGCCAGGCTGTAATAGCGTATTGCATTCTCACAAATAAATGTCTTTCACAAAGTTAGCCAGGCTGTAATAGCTTATTGCATTCTAACAAATAAATGTCTTTCACAAAGGTAGCCAGGCTGTAATAGCGTATTGCATTCTCACAAATAAATGTCTTTCACAAAGTTAGCCAGGCTATAAAAGCGTATTGCATTCTAACAAATAAATGTCTTTCACAAAGTTAGCCAGGCTGTAATAGCGTATTGCATTCTCACAAATAAATGTCTTTCACAAAGTTAGCCAGGCTGTAATAGCGTATTGCATTCTCACAAATAAATGTCTTTCACAAAGTTAGCCAGGCTGTAATAGCGTATTGCATTCTCACAAATAAATGTCTTTCACAAAGGTAGCCAGGCTGTAATAGCGTATTGCATTCTCACAAATAAATGTCTTTCACAAAGTTAGCCAGGCTGTAATAGCGTATTGCATTCTCACAAATAAATGTCTTTCACAAAGTTAGCCAGGCTTTAATAGCGTATTGCATTCTCACAAATAAATGTCTTTCACAAAGTTAGCCAGGCTGTAATAGCGTATTGCATTCTCACAAATACTATGTCTTTCACAAAGTTAGCCAGGCTGTAATAGCGTAGTGCATTCTCACAAATAAATGTCTTTCACAAAGTTAGCCAGGCTGTAATAGCTTATTGCATTCTCACAAATAAATGTCTTTCACAAAGTTAGCCAGGCTGTAATAGCGTATTGCATTCTCACAAATAAATGTCTTTCACAAAGTTAGCCAGGCTGTAATAGCGTATTGCATTCTCACAAATACTATGTCTTTCACAAAGTTAGCCAGGCTGTAATAGCGTAGTGCATTCTCACAAATAAATGTCTTTCACAAAGTTAGCCAGGCTGTAATAGCGTAGTGCATTCTCACAAATACTATGTCTTTCACAAAGTTAGCCAGGCTGTAATAGCGTATTGCATTCTCACAAATACTATGTCTTTCACAAAGTTAGCCAGGCTGTAATAGCGTATTGCATTCTCACAAATAAATGTCTTTCACAAAGTTAGCCAGGTTGTAATAGCGTATTGCATTCTCACAAATAAATGTCTTTCACAAAGTTAGCCAGGCTGTAATAGCGTATTGCATTCTCACAAATACTATGTCTTTCACAAAGTTAGCCAGGCTGTAATAGCGTAGTGCATTCTCACAAATACTATGTCTTTCACAAAGTTAGCCAGGCTGTAATAGCGTAGTGCATTCTCACAAATAAATGTCTTTCACAAAGTTAGCCAGGCTGTAATAGCGTATTGCATTCTCACAAATACTATGTCTTTCACAAAGTTAGCCAGGCTGTAATAGCGTATTGCATTCTCACAAATACTATGTCTTTCACAAAGTTAGCTAGGCTGTAATAGCGTATTGCATTCTCACAAATACTATATGATAGTTTAGTTGACTCGGCTTCTTCTTCTTCTTCTTCTTCTTCTTCATCGAACACTTCATATCGACAACTTGTTAACCACTCTTTGTGATTTGTATGTGATTTGACCCTAAGAGCGATTGTACGTTGTTCCAGTATGTCAAGTAGGCAGCACATCCGATTTCTGCTACACTTTGCCCACACTCAGTCGCCCCTTACGACATGCCATGTAGGTCGTAGTGTTACTATTATTTTCTTCCCTTGCGAACCTCGGCAACAGACGGGTGAGTTGTCTTCTGATCATCATCACTGCACGTCGCCCTAATTAGTCCATGAGTGCTCCGATCTCCTTCTCAGTATGTATCTAAGCGTGTGGTGACTAACGACACCGGTTCTTTGTTGGCTTACTATTAGTCTTTAGCTACCAGCATAGTGTTCTTGAAATATGGTATACAATATATGATGTAAGATATGATAGTATTTCAATTACCAGCATAGTGTTCTTGAATATGTATACAATATAGAAGATATGATAGTATTTAAATTACAGCATAGTGTTCTTGAAATATGTATACAATATATGATGTAAGATATGATAGTATTTCAATTACCAGCATAGTGTTCTTAAATATGTATACAATATATGATGTAAGATATGATAGTATTTCAATTACCAGCATAGTGTTCTTGAAATATGGTATACAATATATGATGTAAGATATGATAGTATTTCAATTACCAGCATAGTGTTCTTAAATATGTATACAATATATGATGTAAGATATGATAGTATTTAAATTACCAGCATAGTGTTCTTGAAATATGGTATACAATATATGATGTAAGATATGATAGTATTTCAATTACATAGGTTCTGAAATATGGTATACAATATATGATGTAGATTTGATAGTATTTCAATTCAGCATAGTGTTCTTGAAATATGGTATACAATATATGATCTAAGATATGATAGTATTTCAATGCCGTACATAAATGCTAGTCTTGTACGAGTTAACATTGTTCGAGTTGTATCCTTAATTAAGTAGAAGTGATGAAATCAGAGAAATGTCTGGTCAACCACTAGTAACAACTTTTATAGAAAAAGAAAGATGAAGATGAAGGTATGTTGAATACACCTTGAGAAGAAACGATTAAAGAATTTCAAAGCAGGAATTGAAGTGGGATGCAAAGGGTTCAAGAAAGAGAGGACGACCTACGGAGACCCTGCAATTAACTTTGCTGAGAGAGGCAAGAAATATCGGTCTCAATTCCATGGGGCAGATTGAGCGAGTTGGCAGGATAGAGCGGTATGGCGAAATTGCTTGCATGTCCTATGTAACGTATAACGGTACGAGAGGAATTACTATTATTATTATTCTTAATACGTTCATTTCGACACATAATTTCCTGTTCCAAAACCCATTTCACGATATCGCAAACATATTTCGGTTTTTGTGACTATAAAATCACCACTCATGAAACCGTAAGTCCACCACTCATCGTCTGCCATTGAGGTTCTCTCGAGTAGGCCGTCCTATACCAAATCACATTAACTTAATTGTACGTTAACTCAAGCGTTTGGCCAAACACCGACCAAATTTAGCGATGAGATCCCAGATACTTTGAGCCAGGAACGTTCTGCATAATTGTACGGGTAAAATCAATCCAGTCCATTCTGGAAATTTCTTTAAACAACTGTGTATCTGAGAGTCTGTAGTTTAATAAACTTTAGTCATTGTACGCACTCCAGTGTTAATTTTTCTGGAAAATAATATGTTACTACGCTCTCTCTCTCTCTCTCTCTCTCATTCCGTCCCCGAGTATACATCTCTCATGCAGCTTCTCTCTCTCATTCTATCTATGTCGGTATCTGTCTTTTTCACTCCATTTCTATCACTTCGCATATCACACTCTCTATATTTATCTCTCTCTATCACTTTCGTCAACACCCTGTTGCAGAAAAAACAGTTGATGTATGGCGAGCTTGAAGGGGGCAGACGTTTAGCTGGTGGACAGAAAAACGCTTTAAAGACACCCTTAAAGTGTCTTTGAAATGCTTCGATATAGACAATACGTGCTGGGAATCCTTTGCGCAAGATCGCCAAATGTGGCGCTGTAACAACAAAAGAGGAATTCGAATAGCTGAGAATCATCGTATTGTTGAGTCACAGAGAAAACGAGCAGCGCGAAAAGACAGAGCACACAACACGCGCATGTTTAACCTTGATTATGTATGCCCCACCTGTGGTCGGGAATTCTGTTCTAGGATTGAACTCTACAGTCACCCCCGCACACACCAGAGAGGTGCAACAACACACGTCTGAGATTGTTGTCATCATCGCTTGCGATGGACGGCTTTTATCACTTCGCATATCACACTCTCTATCTTTATCTCTCTCTATCTCTGCCCAACTTCGCACTTCACACTCTCTCTCTCTCTCTCATTCTCTCTCTTTCGGTATTTGTCTCGTTCACTTCATCTCTATCACTTTGCATAGCAAACCCTCTATCTTTATCTCTCGCTATCTCTTTCCAACTCCACACTTCAACTCTCTCTCTCGTAATCCATATTTCAGTCGGATCTAAATCTTTCTCTATTTTATCTCTAAATTCATCTTTTTTACTTCTTCTCTCTTTCGCCTTATCTCTTTCGTGTTCCATCTCTTCCCCACATTCCAACTTTCTCATATTTCTCTCAACTTGTCCTCCCTATCAGTATATATTTATATATATATATATATATCTTTCCATCTATCTTTCACTTTCCGTCTTCGGTCAGTAATCCAGAGTTCTTGCATTGTCAATGAGATTCCCAAGTGTAACAAGATCAATCAAACGGGAAATTTTTTGTTTAAAAGCATTTTTGTTTAAAATAAAACCTGCAATGCTGCTGGTTAAATGAATGAATCAATCAGTTTATATAGATTATACATGAAGATTCACATCTATTGGACTCTAATTATCTCATCTATTGGTACTCAGAAAAAAATGAAGAAATTGCTCAAGCTACGAGAGGAGACAACATCTTTCACCGTCGATTTCTCTGCAAGATTATTAACAGCAGGTGTCATGAAAAAATAACCAACTCTGAAGTACTGAAACGTGTAAACTTGCCATCCATCATAGGAATACTCAGCTGTAGAAGACTAAGATAGCTGAGACATATGAAAAGCCTCATACCCCAACATGTGCTATTATGTAAACATTTGGAAGGAAAGATGTTCTAAGACAAACCGCTACACCGATATATTGATATCTGTAAGGCGTTTGTGGCTTAGGGGATAGTGACTCTGTCTATTAAGCCCGGCGTTCTAAGTTCGAATCACGCTGTGGACAATTGGGTTGCAAGTTATTTCGCGTGGATTTTTACAAAAGGACGATGGCAACACCCGTTCATAAAGCAATGGCAAACTACTGAACGTAATAATGCCTAGAAAAATCACAAACAGCGTTAAAAAGCTTGAGTTGATTCGCAAAGTTCTGCAAAGGATATGCAATTAACTAACTTTTAAGACCTCAATGAATAATATTTATATCGGTCTTAACAAAGTACAACACTAGCTGATGATTGAGTTATATTTAAACAATTGTTACGTAAAGGTGCATACTAATTCGAATAGAAGCTTTGGAAGCTTGAAGGCAATGGAAACTAGCTCAAATTTAGAAGACAGTGCTGAACAAAATTGTGTAAATTGCTTAAAGATCGCTGTCGGTACACACCGTGAGCAACACACTTGGCAAATGATCTTCTGTAAAAGCGAAAAAGACCATATAACTAAATACACATATATGATCTTCCCATTATACATTCGTGAACAGTTGTTGTAGGAACAGACCATATATCTAAATACACATATATGATCTTCCCATTATACATTCGTGAATAGTTGTTGTAGGAACAGACCATATATCTAAATACACATATATGATCTTCCCATTATACATTCGTGAACAGTTGTTGTAGAAACAGACCATAGAATGTGAAGAACAACTATTGAGGCCGTACGATCCACGAGGAGCAGACACAAATAAATTAAAGTAACAATTAAACAATGACATGAATAATGAAGTCATATACTATTCAGATATGAAAGTTCAAACTTAATAAGACGTTCTACAAGTTGCTTTAGAAAACAAGAAAAGTAAACACCGAAATAATGTCACTATATTCGTTCTGAGAACATTTCCTAGGAGACTTAACCACGCACTGTTGCCTGTTGAAAAAAGCAAGAATTATTCATGAGTGGTGGACCTGGAATTATGGTAAATCTCTGGTGTCATCACGTAATTCCACAGTCATTTTCCTATTCTAGACACGAGATTAGAACTGTCTCAATGTGTGACCCATCAAACTAGGCAATCTCAGTATGGCTTCCGAGATGTTCCAATTCCGGACAGATTTGTGTTTCGTAGGGTTAATAAAAACAAATACAAGCTAATCAAGATAAAAATCATAATAAAGTGTAGGAAAAGACATAAATATACAGTATAACAACGCGGGAATAGATTCAAATGTTTTTGCTGTTAGAAACGGAAGCAATGATACCGGTAGTGTGCCGATTTTACTAATGGTAAGAAAATGGTGAGAAAAGGTAAAAGGTGAGACAAGGTGACGTGAGCTGCTTCACAATATTGATCTACTAAACACGTCACGTGAAGGTCAGAGTGTAAGTAGGGATCTCAAAGGTACAATAATGGCCCCTGGGGTCCAGATTAGAGTGGAGGCGGTGGTAACAGGTAAATGTGTTTGAAAGGCAATGTTTAAAAAGTACTAGAGAAATATAATTTGTTCTGACTTTCTCTATTTCTCTATATTAGGCTAATACTTGGATATTTCTGGGGTCTCTATGGCTAACTGGTTAAGCCTTGTGAGTCGAAGATCGTGGGTTCGAGTCTGGACCGCGCCAAACTGTTCACGAGTACAGTTTTTTCCAGAGACCCTAGGATTGTTGGTGGAGAAATGGAGTTCGTGTTTGTGTAATACTCTCAGGAGGTGGCATGTCATTTCTGCGGAGTGGGATCGAGCCGTTTGGGTAAAACACGGTGCAATGCAGTCAATTCTTCGGCTTTTAAACTCTTTCTTAAACTTGGATATTTTTTAAAGAGATGGTCGCAGTTCGAGTAAGGAATGTTTGTCAATTTCAGATTTGAAATGAGAATTTAATTTACATAAGTATTAACGCGATCTACTTTGCTCTGTTTTTTTAATGCATTTAGATATAACGCTAATATATTTTGAAATTCCATGAAGCATAACTCGACAAAAGCATAATTCGAAAAAAGCATAACTCGAAAAATTACAAAGGAAAATTACACAGTCGACAATTTGTCTAACTACTAAAGAGAAAAAGCATAGGTAATACTCAAAAAGACCTAAAACTCGCCGTGTGTTGCCAGAGCTCGCAAGGAGAAAAGTATAGTAACACTGGGACTACAAGGTACGCCGTTATAGGTGACTTAGGTAGGAGCCTAGGGAAGCTACCATAGTAAATAAAAAGCATCGCAGAAATCGAGTGTGCTAGCTTACTTGTAGGCGCATACCTGGCACAATGTTAAATGCTCTTAGGCTCAGATCACATACAAATCACACAGATGGGTTAACAAGTGGTCGATTTAAAGCTTTCGAAGACGAAGAATTAGATAAAAAAAACGAATTATATTTATTTATTATCACTATGGGAACCAGAACCATCTAAACACTTTTATATGTAATTTAATCAGTAATAATATCAATTTTGAATAATAATCCCTAACATTCATGCGTTATAAAGACGTTGCTGTTGTCTCACACAATTTTCCTGATTGATTGACCAACCATAAGCTCAATGTCCTTACTATTTCATGTAAACTCTATCACTTTATGCGATCTTGCCTTGAGATAACACATGCTTGGTGACAGGTTCGTATGATAGTATCAATTTCTTGTCATTCTTAGTTCGTATTATGTTTTAGTTTATTAAGTATTCTGTGTCTATACTTGTTATCTTGATAAAGGCATATAGTCGAAACGTCGTGTGTTGTTTATTTTCATATTTAAATCATTAATTTTTAATTACTAATGTAATACTTCTTCTTCTTCTTTGCGTTCGTCCTTTACGACCAATTTTGATAACTCTTTGTGATATGTTTGATCTTTGTTAAGAACGTGTATACGTTGCACATTGGTTTGGTAGGCCCATAAACACATAGACTTCTACACGTTTAGGACACATGCATCCGATTTCAGCCAATAATGTAATACTGTATAAAGCAGTCTTTGTTCAATAGCCCATTTACATAGTACTACCGCAGCTCAAGAAAATGACTTGGCTGTACACACCTGGGCATGCTGGAGTGCAGGGTAAAGAGCGTGCTGACTTTCTTCCAAACAATGCCCCGACTCAAGCGGGCAGAAGTATGGAAAGAGCCGATATCATCAATGCGGTATGCTCTCAATTATGTGACATGGGCAAGTCTCAGACACTGAAACTAGTTCGAGAATTAAGCGTTAAGTTTGGACATGCCAGACAGTGTCGTCTTCGTGGTAGAGAGAGAAGATTTAATAATCAACTTCTCATGGGTACGGTGAGCAAATGGACTTTAGAATGGTTGCTGCAGCGGAGGACAGAGCACGAATGGGAATGCCCAATGTGCCATGACGTCGATCGCATAACATAACATAACAGTACTACAGCAGCCTCCCCACGATTTTCTCCAGAACTGTTCTGATCCGGTCTGACCACCTCAGATTTGTCGATTTCCGCATTTCGCCTTATTCTAAAGAATCTACATTTGTTGAAGATGATGAAAACGTACTCAACATATCTAACAAACTGGAAACTTTATGACATCAATGTAATAACCATTAGCAATAATATATGACATTGATGAAATGTGGACTTGATGACATTTATGATAATAAAACTGGGTACTTGGTGGCATCTATGATAATATTCATTATCAATCATATATTATGTTGACACAGTTACTTCACATCAATCAAATTAATATCCATCAAGGATATCGTAAATAATGGATCACGTTGCTATAAATAATAATATGGATATATGGAAAATTTTTTGAACCGAATGAAATCAAGACACTAAGTAAGATTAATTTAATAACTACATCAATTACTGGCTAATTAATAATTTATTAAACATCTTCAGAAAACATTTATGAAACAAACGTTTGTTTTTGGTTCAAGCGTTGTCTATGGAAGAGGAACCCTTCGAGTCTTCAAATAATTTGTATTTGACCAATACAATTATTTAAAAAATCAACATTTTCACATATAAAATATAGTGCATCATCATCATCAAGTAGCTTGTCCCTTCCGGAACTTGCTTCCTGACAGCAGTTCTGAAAAACTATATATTCTGTGAAAGTTTGCCGTTGTCAGTAGCAGTCATTCTTAGATCGTCAATGACATCTTGCACCAATCGTCTTCTAGATTTTCCTTTCATTCTTCTTCCAGGCATCATTCCCTCCAAAATTATCTTCTCTGTGCACTCATGTTGTTTGATGTGTCCGAAATATTTAATTTTCCTTGATCTTATATTCTTTAATAGCTAACTCTTTTTAATTTCAAGTTGTTGCAGAACATAGCTTTATACTTACCTTCTACACATTCCACATGGAAAATAAGTGATCACTTGAATGACAAATGTATTGGAAATATTAACCCAAGAATCTCCTCACAATTTCAATATAATGGAATTACAACATGTTTCAAAGTATGCTTCCAAGCAAGCAACAGTACGTACTATTTTATAACACTGTGCATTACCTTATTAATAATATTCTGTAGCCGTTGAATTATATGTAACACCCATGACATATTGCATTAATTTATTTTAAACCGTCTGTCTCATCAGAGATATTTATAGAGTACATAAGTATCATAGCTTGAGCGCATTCCTGTATCTAGTTACTTCATCTGAAAGTCTAATCACTCTTGATTAGTAACATAGTTTGTAATATAATATTTCTATGTTCATAGGAAACTATACTGTTAATATGTGCAGTTTCAAATACACTCAAGTAATAATTAGAACTAATGACTGATTGTGTGTGTAATGTAGTTTTACGTCCGACTGCCTAGCGTGTTCTTATCGCGTTGGACTAGGGGTGACTATCCCTCTGTGTGTGGGGTTCAATTCCGCGGGATGGCAGAAAAAGCCACAGATTCCCCAGATTTACGGTGTTCGTGGCCCCGAACCGAAGGGTTGCGATGTCCATGGCACCGAGTCGAAGAGCTGAAAAGCTCTAGCACTTCTGGATCGGGAAAAAAAAAATATGTAGTTTTACACACACACAAAACTGTTATTACTGCCCGTGTTACAGCTGGTTAGAGCGGTGTAAGACAGGGGGACATGAGCTAAGAAATGTAATGGTCGCGTAGAAGTGCAGTCACTGCGAAAGTGCTTAGGTTGAATATTTTTGTGCATGTCCCCGACATAAAAAAATCATTGACCTTACCTGGGATCGAATTTCAGTCTCCCGAATGGTAGCCCGCGCACTAATCTATTCGTTCAGACACTTCTCGGGTAGTTTTACAAACTATAATAACAAGATTCAGCGACGTTTCGACCCCAAGCCTTTATCAAGCAAAGAATACAAGAACAAACGAGATATAATACAGTTCTATATAACATATATTATCATAGCAGCAGTTAAGCGTTTCAATATTGTGACAGACACATCGATATAATGGCTATTGACACAAACTAGTAGTAATTAACGCTAGTTAAATTACTGACAATCTAAATGTTCTTAATAGGGGCACAAATAACACAGACACAGCACGGGTAGCAAACGACATACGATTTGTTGTTACTTTCAAATACACAGAAGAAATACTTTGACTTCAGCCAGTGAACGTAACATAATCATGAAATGACATTTCTTACGATACTGATAGAGCGTCATCAATACATGTATCATATATTTCTACAGTATTCAAAATATAATCTGAGTTAAATTAAATTGCCCGTTTGTTGCCTGAGCTCGGAAGGGGAGCAAAGAATAGCAATACTGCGACCTACTAGGCATGTCGTAAGAGACCACTGAGGTAGGGACCTAGGGAAGCTTCGCTAGTAAATAAAAAGCATTGCATAAATGTGATGTTCTGGCCTACTTTTAGACGCATAACTGGCACAATTTGCAATCGCTCTTATGCTCAGATCACATAAAAATTATAATGAGTGATCTAACAAGTGGTCGATATAGATCGCTCGAAGAAGAAAGAAAGAAAATGAAATGTGATTGGTAACAAAGGACTCATGCACGATCATTGTTTCATAACTCAACAAATCATGTGCGTTTTTCTTTCTTCTTTTGTCCTTCACTGCTTTTTTGCCGCTAGGCGTAGCAGGTTTAACTGATGATCGGTTTCCGAGATAATGCACGCTCGGTCGCTTGATATGTTGTGGTATTGTGGAGTTTTAATAGGTTTAGGAATCATGTGCGTTTTTCTTTCTTCTTTTGTCCTTCACTGCTTTTTTGCCGCTAGGCGTAGCAGGTTTAACTGATGATCGGTTTCGGAGATAATGCACGCTCGGTCGCTTGATATGTTGTGGTATTGTGGAGTTTTAATAGGTTTAGGAATCATGTGCGTTTTTCTTTCTTCTTTTGTCCTTCACTGCTTTTTTGCCGCGAGGCGTAGCAGGTTTAACTGATGATCGGTTTCTGAGATAATGCACGCTCGGTCGCTTGATATGTTGTGGTATTGTGGAGTTTTAATAGGTTTAGGAATCATGTGCGTTTTTCTTTCTTCTTTTGTCCTTCACTGCTTTTTTGCCGCTAGGCGTAGCAGGTTTAACTGATGATCGGTTTCCGAGATAATGCACGCTCGGTCGCTTGATATGTTGTGGTATTGTGGAGTTTTAATAGGTTTAGGAATCATGTGCGTTTTTCTTTCTTCTTTTGTCCTTCACTGCTTTTTTGCCGCTAGGCGTAGCAGGTTTAACTGATGATCGGTTTCCGAGATAATGCACGCTCGGTCGCTTGATATGTTGTGGTATTGTGGAGTTTTAATTGGTTTAGGAATCATGTGCGTTTTTCTTTCTTCTTTTGTCCTTCACTGCTTTTTTGCCGCGAGGCGTAGCAGGTTTAACTGATGATCGGTTTCCGAGATAATGCACGCTCGGTCGCTTGATATGTTGTGGTATTGTGGAGTTTTAATAGGTTTAGGAATCATGTGCGTTTTTCTTTCTTCTTTTGTCCTTCACTGCTTTTTTGCCGCGAGGCGTAGCAGGTTTAACTGATGATCGGTTTCTGAGATAATGCACGCTCGGTCGCTTGATATGTTGTGGTATTGTGGAGTTTTAATAGGTTTAGGAATCATGTGCGTTTTTCTTTCTTCTTTTGTCCTTCACTGCTTTTTTGCCGCTAGGCGAGCAGGTTTAACTGATGATCGGTTTCCGAGATAATGCACGCTCGGTCGCTTGATATGTTGTGGTATTGTGGAGTTTTAATAGGTTTAGGAATCATGTGCGTTTTTCTTTCTTCTTTTGTCCTTCACTGCTTTTTTGCCGCGAGGCGTAGCAGGTTTAACTGATGATCGGTTTCCGAGATAATGCACGCTCGGTCGCTTGATATGTTGTGGTATTGTGGAGTTTTAATAGGTTTAGGAATCATGTGCGTTTTTCTTTCTTCTTTTGTCCTTCACTGCTTTTTTGCTGCTAGGCGTAGCAGGTTTAACTGATGATCGGTTTCTGAGATAATGCACGCTCGGTCGCTTGATATGTTGTGGTATTGTGGAGTTTTAATAGGTTTAGGAATCATGTGCGTTTTTCTTTCTTCTTTTGTCCTTCACTGCTTTTTTGCCGCTAGCGTAGCAGGTTTAACTGATGATCGGTTTCCGAGATAATGCACGCTCGGTCGCTTGATATGTTGTGGTATTGTGGAGTTTTAATAGGTTTAGGAATCATGTGCGTTAAATCTATTAAATTCAATAACGTAATGACAACTGAGAGAAAGTATTTTTATCAGCGGAGAGAAAGTAAAAATGTGAACAGTTTTGAATATCTTGGTTCACTGCTAACAACAGATGGAAATGGGATGAAGTTAATTAAATGAAGAACAAACATGGCTTTACAAAATAAAAGTAAACAACTAAAAACAATATGGAACGGAACTGATAAGAAAACAAAGATCAGAATACTAAGAGCATGCATGTTCCCAGTGGCAACGTATGGGTGTGAAGCACGCATATTTAATAAAGCAGTGGACAAACATATACGTAGTTTCGAATATAAGTGTTACAGAAGAGTCCTCCGTATACCTTGGACATAGAAGAGAACAAATAAATAAATATCTACGAGGGAGAGTCAATAAGTAAGCCACAAAGTTCTGTGGGATGGTAGGTAAATGTAGTTGGTGTTTTCTAAAGGTGTCGTTAGGTGACAGCAACATCGAACTTTATATTCCCGTTCGCCAGGTGGCGCTATGTGTCTCATGCTCATGCGCAGCGCATAAACAAAATGGCGACTGTACTTACGGATGGAACAACCAAAGAGCAACGTGTTGTTGTGCGTTTTTTGTGGGAAAATGACTGCCTGCAAACGACATTCCTAAGGAAATGCTTCCTGTTTATGCTGACAAATGTTTGTCCGTAAAGCGGTGCACAGCTGGGTAAAAAAATATCTCAAGGACGCTCTAAAATTGCTGATGAAATTCGATCTGGTCCTCCTGTTGAGATTGCAGCAGAAGCATCCTTGCAGCGGATGGAGGAGAAGATTAGAAGTGAGAGGCGATAGACTATATAGCATCTGCAATAGGGTGTTCACATGGTTCAGTATACAGCATAAAGCATGATCAATTGAAATTGAAGAAAGTGTGCTCAATGGGGGTACCCAGACAATTGAAGGAGGAACACAAAATCAACCGATTTGGCCTGTCCTTGCATCATCTCTGTCGATACGAAGATGAAGGAGAAGACATGCTGAACAGGATTGTTACTGGGGATGAATCATGGATGCATTACTACCAGCCCGAATCAAAGAGTGCTTCAATGCAGTGGAAACATCTTTCTTCGCCTTGTGTCAAAAATTCAAGGTTACGCCATCAGGAGGGAAGGTCATGCTGACGGTGTTCTGGGATTGTCAAAGAGTGCTTTTAACCAATTTCATGAAGAAATGTGACAATATGAATTCTGAATCGTACTGTGAAGTTCTATCGATGCTTCATGATGCAATTCGAATAAAACGTCCAGGACTGCTGAGTAGAGGAGTGTTGCTTCTTCATGACAATGCCAGACCACATGCGGCTCGATTAACTCAGGAGAAAATTAACCAACTAAGGTGGGAAGTTCTGGAACATGCACCTTACAGTCCCGACTTAGCTCCTAACGATTTCCAAGTTTTTGGTCCACTGAAAACCCACCTTGGCGGGAGACATTTCGTGAATGACGCTGAAGTTGAATGTGAAGTGAAAACGTGGTTTAGAAAACAGAGCCCGCAGTTCTATGCAGCCGGTTTGGGAGGACTGATAAAACGATGGGATAAGTGCATCAATGTTGGTGGAAATTATGTTGAGAAATAAAGGAACAATGTATTTATAAAAATAAACTGGTTTCAAGTTGCTATCATATTTAGTTATTTTTCTACAGCCATTTGTGGCTTACTTATTGACTTCCCTCGTAGAAAGAACTCAAAATCACAGAAAACTGGCTGATGCTACCAATAAGAAAGAGTAAATTGCGATATTTTGGAAATATAAAAAAGACACGAAGGGCTGGAGATGACCACAATTGAAGGAGGCATACTGGCAAAGATAAGAAGAGGAAGATCGCTGCTTTGAGAGATAGAAGTTTATAATATCTTAAGTGACATCATTGTTTTAGAAGTTTATATTATCCAGTGTTTTAGAAGTTTATAATATCTTAAGTGACATCATTGTTTTAGAAGTTTATAATATCTTAAGTGACATCATTGTTTTAGAAGTTTATAATATCTTAAGTGACATCATTGTTTTAGAAGTTTATAATATCTTAAGTGATATCAGTGTTTTAGAGTTTATAAATCTTAAGTGACATCATTGTTTTGAAGTTTATAATATCTTAAGTGATATTAGTGTTTTAGAAGTTTATAATATCTTAAGTGATATTATTGTTTTAGAAGTTTATAATATCTTAAGTGACATCATTGTTTTAGAAGTTTATAATATCTTAAGTGACATCATTGTTTTAGAAGTTTATAATATCTTAAGTGATATCATTGTTTTAGAAGTTTATAATATCTTAAGTGACATCATTGTTTTAGAAGTTTATAATATCTTAAGTGACATCATTGTTTTAGAAGTTTATAATATCTTAAGTGACATCATTGTTTTAGAAGTTTAATATTTAAGTGATTTAGTGTTGTTAAAGGGTTTATGCAATTCTTAAGTGACTCATTTTTTAAAGATAAATCCTTGTGCTGATGTGGTCTGAAGTTTAAATACAAGAATATCCATTGTTTGAAGTTACAAGGATCTGTAAGATGCGACTTGTTAGATCTAGGATGGTGACTCATTTTTTAAAGTAAATATCTTAAGTGACATTAGTGTTTTAGAAGTATGTAATATCTTAAGTGACATTAGTGTTTTAGAAGTTTATAATATCTTAAGTGACATCATTGTTTTAGAAGTATATAATATCTTAAGTGACATCAGTGTTTTAGAAGTTTATATCTTAAGTGACATCAGTGTTTTAGAAGTTTATAATATCGGTTAAGTGACATCATTGTTTTAGAAGTTAGTAATAATTTAAGAAGCATTAGTGTTCTTTAAAAGGGGAGCAACGTCTTAAAAGATCTCATTATTTTAGAAGATAACCGTCCTTGTGCTGATGGGGCCTGCAAGGGAAGCAAAGAATAGTACCACTGCGAGCTACAAGGCATGTCGTAAGATGCGAGCTATGTAGGATCTAGGGATGGTGACCTAGTAAATAAAAAAGGCATCACATACATCAGATGTGCTGGCCTACTTGTAGGCGCATAAATGGCACAACGTTCAATCGCTCTTAGTCTCAGATCAAATATAAATCACACAGAGTGGTTAACAAGTGGTCGATATTGAGCGCAAGAACAAGAATAAAACAATATCTTAAAAGATATCAGTGTTTAAGAAGATAAAAGTAAAAAAAGTAAAGGAACCCTTTCATACCTTGTGGTATATAGGGCAATACAGTGTTAGACCTGTATTATTCATTGACCGTCGGCACACGATGGGTTATGTGGTCAGCATCACACCGGCCGCCTTTACTTTCCCAGAGCATGTCTGGTACCCAGTTGAGGCTGGGTCGACCTGGAAGCCGTCGCGATCGGGAAAATTCCACGCGCAGTGCGGAAGTTGAACCCAGACCACCAGCCTTGAGAAGCGAGTTCACTAACAACTACGCTACCGCGGCTCTCGTTTAAGAAGATATCAACATCTTATTTCACATCGATGTTTGTTAAAGATATGAACATCTTATTTCACATCGATGTTTGTTAAAGATATGAACATCTTATTTCACATCGATGTTTGGTGAAGATATGAACATCTTATTTCACATCGATGTTTGGTGAAGATAACAACATCTTTTTTCACATCGATGTTTGGTGAAGAAATCAATGTCTTATTTCACATCGATGTTTGGTGAAGATATCAACATATCGATGTTTGGTGAAGATATCAACATATCGATGTTTGGTGAAGATAACAACATATCGATGTTTGGTGAAGATATCAACATATCGATGTTTGGTGAAGATATCAACATATCGTTGTTTGGTGAAGATAACAACATATCGTTGTTTGGTGAAGATATCAACATATCGATGTTTGGTGAAGATAACAACATATCGGTGTGTGGTGAAGATATCAACATATCGATGTTTGGTGAAGATATCAACATATCGTTGTTTGGTGAAGATATCAACACATCGATGTTTGGTGAAGATATCAAAATATCGATGTTTGGTGAAGCTATCAACATATCGTTGTTTGGTGAAGATATCAACACATCGATGTTTGTGAAATATCAGACATCGATGTTTGGTGAAGATATCAACATATCGTTGTGTGGTGAAGATATCAACATATCGGTGTTTGGTGAAAATATCAACATATCGTTGTTTGGTGAAGATATCAACATATCGTTGTTTGGTGACGATATCAACATATCGATGTTTGGTGAAGATATCAACATATCGTTGTTTGGTGAAGATATCAACATATCGGTGTTTGGTGAAGATATCAACATATCGTTGTGTGGTGAAAATATCAACATATCGATGTTTGGTGAAGATATCAACATATCGGTGTTTGGTGAAAATATCAACATATCGTTGTGTGGTGAAGATATCAACATATCGTTGTTTGGTGACGATATCAACATATCGATGTTTGGTGAAGATATCAACATATCGGTGTTTGGTGAAGATATCAACATATCGTTGTGTGGTGAAGATATCAACATATCGTTGTGTGGTGAAGATATCAACATATCGATGTTTGGTGAAGATATCAACATATCGTTGTGTGGTGAAGATATCAACATATCGATGTTTGGTGAAAATATCAACATATCGTTGTTTGGTGAAGATATCAACATATCGATGTTTGGTGAAGATATCAACATATCGTTGTTTGGTGAAAATATCAACATATCGATGTTTGGTGAAGATATAAACACATCGATGTTTGGTGAAGATATCAACATATAGTTGTTTGGTGAAAATATCAACATATCGTTGTTTGGTGAAGATATCAACATATCGTTGTGTGGTGAAGATATCAACATATCGTTGTTTGGTAAAATATTAACATATCGATGTTTGAAGATATTAACATATCGTTGTTTGGTGAAGATATTAACATATCGATGTTTGGTAAGATATCAACATATCTGTGTGTGGTGAATATATCAACATATCGTTGTTTGGTGAAGATATCAACATATTGTTGTGTGGTGAAAATATCAACATATCGTTGTTTGGTGAAGATATCAACATATCGATGTTTGGTGAAGATATCAACATATCGTTGTGTGGTGAAAATATCAACATATCGACGTTTGGTGAAGATATAAACACATCGATGTTTGGTGAAGATATCAACATATAGTTGTTTGGTGAAAATATCAACATATCGTTGTTTGGTGAAGATATCAACATATCGTTGTGTGGTGAAGATATCAACATATCGTTGTTTGGTGAAGATATCAACATATCGATGTTTGGTAAGATATCAACATATCGGTGTGTGGTGAATATATCAACATATCGTTGTTTGGTGAAGATATCAACATATTGTTGTGTGGTGAACATATCAGCATATCGATGTTTGGTGAAGATATCAATGTCCTATGAGCTTATAACGACTGCTGTTATAAGTTAACAGCGTCTTTAGAGATATATAAGATTTTAGAAAATTTCAACTGTCTTAAAAGATAGCATTGACTCTAAAAGATATCAGTAGAGATATACTTGTATGACATCGATTGAGCAGAAAATAGTCAAATGGAAGATTTTGATTTTGCAGATAGTATTGTCTTATTAAGTGGGAAAAAAAATGTTAAGATAAACAGTCTTCTAAATCATTAAAAGTTGCACTGCAGATAAGCAATGAAAATACACAT
The DNA here is from genome assembly GCA_020796225.1 of Arion vulgaris. NCBI lineage: Eukaryota > Metazoa > Mollusca > Gastropoda > Stylommatophora > Arionidae > Arion > Arion vulgaris. The sequence continues at coordinate 74,267,159 of CM036753.1, forward strand.
ATAATGATGGCACATATGACAAGCAATGCAGATATCACCATGGAATCAGTTTGGTGATATAAATAACAGAGCAGTTCACCTATTTTGGTAGCAATTTGATTGCATTGAAAATATTTAAGAAATAAATTATGCTACAAATTGTCAAAGCATTATCAGCTTTTAGAAGTATAAATAGAATATGAATCTCCAGTTTATATAGTTTTAAAACTAAATTACGAATTTTCTATTCCAATCTTGTATAAATCCTAACATATCCCAGAGAGTAAAACTAAATTACGAATTTTCTATTCCCATCTTGTATCAATCCTAACATATTCCAGAGAGAGTTGGAAAATGACTAAAGAAAGTAAGGTGAATGTATTTGAAAATATATGTCTGCGAAAAATAATGAACATAAAATTGGACGAATTCAGAAAAGTGGTGAAATCAGAAAAATGTCTGGTCAACCACTAGTAACAAATTTTATAAGAAAGGAAGATGAAGTGTGCTGGGCATACTTTGAGAAGAAATGATCAAAGGATACCAAAGCAGACATTGAGGTGGGAAACAAAGGCTTTAAGAAAGAAAAAACGCTCTTGGAAACAAAAGAAACGAACTTTACTGAGAGAATCGAGACATTTTGGACTTAATTCAGTAGACGAGATTGAGCGAGTTGCTCAGGACAAAGCGGTATGGAGAAATTACGTGCATGACCTATCTAACGTAGAACGGTACGAAATGACTAAATATAAAAATGTATTATATATATCGATGTATTAGATATCTGTGTTGTTATCAAAGAACAGTGTCTCAAGTTATATCATATTTTGATGCAGAAGATAACAGTTTTAGGGTGTACATCTTTTTTGAGATATATGTGGTTTAGGAGAAACATAGTTGTAGGGTATTCACGTTTAATGAGATATATTTGGTTTAGCAAAAACATAGTTGTTTACACGTTTAATGAGATATATATGTTTAGCAAAACATAGTTGTATACACTTTAATGAGATAATGTGGTTTAGCAAAACATAGTTCTAGGATATACACGTTTAATGAGATATATGTGGTTTAGCAGAAACATAGTTCTAGGATATACACGTTTAATGAGATATATGTGGTTTAGCAGAAACATAGTTTGTTATACACGTTTAATGAGATATATGTGGTTTAGCAAAACATAGTTCTAGGATATACACGTTTAATGAGATATATGTGGTTTAGCAAAACATAGTTCTAGGATATACACGTTTAATGAGATATATGTGGCTTAGCATAAACATAGTTGTATACACCTTTAATGAGATATATGTGGTTTAGCAGAAACATAGTTCTAGGATATACACGTTTAATGAGATATATGTGGTTTAGCAGAAACATAGTTCTAGGATATACACGTTTAATGAGATATATGTGGTTTAGCAGAAACATAGTTCTAGGATATACACGTTTAATGAGATATATGTGGTTTAGCAGAAACATAGTTCTAGGATATACACGTTTAATGAGATATATGTGGTTTAGCAGAAACATAGTTCTAGGATATACACGTTTAATGAGATATATGTGGTTTAGCAGAAACATAGTTCTAGTATATACACGTTTAATGAGATATATGTGGTTTAGCAAAACATAGTTCTAGGATATACACGTTTAATGAGATATATGTGGTTTAGCAGAAACATAGTTCTAGGATATACACGTTTAATGAGATATATGTGGTTTAGCAGAAACATAGTTCTAGGATATACACGTTTAATGAGATATATGTGGTTTAGCAGAAACATAGTTCTAGTATATACACGTTTAATGAGATATATGTGGTTTAGCAAAACATAGTTCTAGGATATACACGTTTAATGAGATATATGTGGTTTAGCAGAAACATAGTGTATACACGTTTAATGAGATATATGTGGTTTAGCAAAACATAGTTCTAGGATATACACGTTTAATGAGATATATGTGGTTTAGCAGAAACATAGTTCTAGGATATACACGTTTAATGAGATATATGTGGTTTAGCAGAAATATAGTTCTAGGATATACACGTTTAATGAGATATATGTGGTTTAGCAGAAACAAGTTCAGTATATACACGTTAATGAGATATATGTGGTTTAGCAAAAACATAGTTCAGGATATAACGTTTAATGAAGATAATGGTTTAGCATGAAACAAGTCTCTGGATATACACGTTTAATGAGATATAGTGGTTTAGCAAACATAGTTCTAGGATATACACGTTTAATGAGAAAATGTGGTTTAGCAGAAACATAGTTCCCAGAATATACAGCTTAATGAGATATATGGTTTAAAAACATAGTTCTAGTATTACACAATTTAATGAGATATATGTGGTTTAGCAGAAACATAGTGTATAGCACGTTAATGAGATATATGTGGTTTAGAAAACATAGTTCTAGGATATACAAGTTTTAATGAGATATATGTAGTTTAAGTAGAAGCATAGTTCTAGGATATCACGTTTTGAGATATATGTGGTTTAGAGAATATAGTTTCAGGATATACACGTTTAATGAGATATGTGTGGTATGTAGAGAAAATAAGTTCTATGGATATGACACGTTTAATGAGAATAATGTGGTTGTAGCAGAAACATAGTTCTAGGATATACACGTTTAATGAGATATATGTGGTTTAGCAGAAACATAGTTCAAGGATATACACGTTTAATGAGATATATGTGGCTTAGCAGAAACATAGTTCTAGGATATACACGTTTAATGAGATATATGTGGTTTAGCAGAAACATAGTTCTAGTATATACACGTTTAATGAGATATATGTGGTTTAGCAAAAACATAGTTCTAGGATATACACGTTTAATGAGATATATGTGGTTTAGCAGAAACATAGTTCTAGGATATACACGTTTAATGAGATATATGTGGTTTAGCAGAAACATAGTTCTAGGATATACACGTTTAATGAGATATATGTGGTTTAGCAAAACATAGTTCTAGGATATACACGTTTAATGAGATATATGTGGTTTAGCAGAAACATAATGTATACACGTTTAATGAGATATATGTGGTTTAGCAAAAACATAGTTCTAGGATATACACGTTTAATGAGATATATGTGGTTTAGCAGAAATATAGTTCTAGGATATACACGTTTAATGAGATATATGTGGTTTAGCAGAAACATAGTTCTAGGATATACACGTTTAATGAGATATATGTGGTTTAGCAGAAACATAGTTGTATACACGTTTAATGAGATATATGAGAGATGAGGTGTCTTAGAAGAACTGCAGGTGTGACAATAAGAGACAAAATTAGAAATGAAGAAATCAGAAGAAGACTGGGTGTGAAACCAATCATACAATTCATAAACGAACAACAGATTAAATGGTTTGGACACCTGACAAGAATGCCCTGGTATCGCCTACCACAGAGAGCCACACAGAAAAAGTATAATGAGTACAAATCAAGAAGAAGACCACGTAAAAGATTGAGCGACGGCATCAAGAACAGCCTAATGAACATTAATATCAGCTTATAAAGTGCCTTAAAACAGCACATACAAGATCATAACGTTTCCCACCCAACAATTCTATAAAGAAGTAAATGGAGGAAGAGAAGAAAGAGAAGAAGGAGAATGAGATATATGTGGTTTAGGAGAAACATAATTGTAGGATATACAAGTATTTTAAGAAATGTACATGTTTTTAATTAGATACCCGTTTTCTAAAAGATACGCGTGTTCTATGTGATATCACTGTTTTAGGAAATACTTGATTTAGGAATCTGTGTAGATCCCAGCGCTTTCACGTTATACGTGTTTTGTTAGATATCGTTTAAGGTAAACTTGTAGAGGGAATAATAAATTGTATGTGTCCCTGATTGATTGATTGATAGGAGTATTATCATAGTTTAACTTCGGTGAATAAGCATGTGTGTTTTGATGTATTTCTTACACAGAACGATTTCATCGACAGTGCACGAACTCCGTTGTGCCGGCGAGGGTCCCCGATAGAATTATGAAGATTTTGAAAGTTTGTTTCGCAAAATGTATACGAAACGGTCCTGCTAACATTTTCTTAATCAATTTAAGCTGGTAAGTGCTTGCTTTCCGTGAAGATATTGCGTGACGTGGTAAATGAATAAGAAACCACTAAAAGCTTCGTTGATTTCCTTAGTTCCTCGTTTCCTCTGTCTGCGGGAACCACTATTACCTAATTATCTATTTTGTAGATCACGTGATGTTTGATCTCTCGATTTTCTTCTCTCTACTGCTATTGATTTGACAATCTACCCAAACAGTTGCATACTTAGTTGCATTCTTAGTTGCGTTGTTAGTTGCATTCTTAGTTGCATGTTGTTAGTTGCATTCTTAGTTGCATTTTTAGTTGCGTTGTTAGTTGCGTTGTTAGTTGCATTCTTAGTTGCATTCTTAGTTGCATTCTTAGTTGCATTCTTAGTTGCATTCTTAGTTGCATTCTTAGTTGCGTTGTTAGTTGCGTTCTTATTCACATTTTTCAGGCGTCAAACGCACATGGGGACAACGTCGTGCCAGGATTAGTGAGCTGGCACTAATCAAGATCCTACCCCACCACATCGTGGTGACCCTGGTAACAGACATTGGATCCTGTCTGGCTAAGCGCGTAGGGATCGAGGGAGAGCTACTCTAGTGGTAGTAGAGATGCAGACGTAGTCACGTTGGATGGGATCCGCTCGCAACATAGACGAGCGGAATCCCAGAGTGACTATTAATGCACGCCTCTCCCGGCCAATGAAAAAAGTTGAACGGATAACCACAAAGAGATGAGGGTGCATTCTTAGTTGCATATTTAGTTGCATTCTTAGTTGCGTATTGAGTTCCCTCCGGAGTAGAGAATATCAGTGCGCCTTCCTGTGCACGCAATGCCATACTGAGCCAAAATGTTCTTGGATTTCTTGTAAAGTTTCTAAAAATCTTATTTCGTTCAAATGTATCGCCAGACAAATATCTGCAAACTACCGAAAGTGCAACCTTGCACAGGGGAATAGAATGCAAACTAGTATTCAACTTATCAAAGGTTAACAACAACAATGATAATGGGGAGAGAGGTGGGGGTGGTGGGGGGTTAAGTTATAACCCATCTGTTTCCCTCGTCTCCTTCTTCATCCTTTCCCAATGGGACATAGAGTTACAACTAATAAAAACATTTATATTAGCTTTTAAATTGTTTCTAACACTATGTCTATAAGTCACGGTAGTGTCTATCAAATAGCCATTACTATATGACTGATATATGTTATTGATAACCTAGCCATCGCTATCTTGGGAACAATTCTCAATAGAACACCTCTTATCCTGAATTCAACCATCGCTATCTTGGGGGAACAATTCTTCAATGGAACACCTCTTATCCTGAATTCAACCATCGCTATCTTGGGGAACAATTCCTCAATAGAACTCCTCTTATCCTGAATTCAACCATCGCTATCTTGGGGGAACAATTCTTCAATAGAACTCCTCTTATCCTTAATTCAACCATCGCTATCTTGGGGAACAATTCTTCAATAGAACACCTAAAATCCTGAATCCAACCATCGTTATCTTGGGGAACAATTCTTCAATAGAACTCCTCTTATCCTGAATCCAAAGATCGCTATCTTGGGGAACAATTCCTCAATAGAACACCTCTTATCTTTAATTCAACCATCGCTATCTTGGGGAACAATTCCTCAATAGAACACCTCTTATCTTTAATTCAACCATCGCTATCTTGGGGAACAATTCTTCAATAGAACTCCTCTTATCCTGAATCCAAAGATCGCTATCTTGGGGAACAATTCCTCAATAGAACACCTCTTATCTTTAATTCAACCATCGCTATCTTGGGGGAACAATTCCTCAATATAACACCTCTTATCTTTAATTCAACCATCGCTATCTTGGGGAACAATTCCTCAATAGAACACCTCTTATCCTTAATTCAACCATCGCTATCTTGGGGAACAATTCTTCAATAGAACTCCTCTTATCCTGAATCCAAAGATCGCTATCTTGGGGAACAATTCTTCAATAGAACACCTCTTATCCTTAATTCAACCATCGTTATCTTGGGGAACAATTCCTCAATAGAACACCTCTTATCCTGAATCCAACCATCGCTATCATGAGGAATTATTGTCAAATAGGATATTATTTATTCTTAACTTAACCACTGATATCATGGGTAATATTGTCCAATAGGATACTAAAAAGTTAATTGCATATCCTTTACAGTACTTTGCGAATCAACCCAAGCTTTTTAACGCTGTTTGTGATTTTTCTAGGCATTATTATGTTCAGTAGTTTGCCATTGCTTTCTGAATGGGTGGTGCCATCGTCCTTTTGTAAAAATCCACGCAAAACAATTTGCAACCAAACTGTCTGAACCGTGATTCGACTCAGAACGTCAGGGTTAATAGACCGAGTCACTATCCCCTAAGCCACATAGGCCACCAATAGGATACTATTTATCCTTAATCTTTTTCTTCATCGAACGCTCCCTATCTACCACATGTTAACCACTTTGTGTGATGTGCATGTGATCTGAGCCTAAGAGCGATTGCCCGTTGTGGCAATTATACACCTCAAAGTAGGTCAGCACATTCGATTTATGCAATGCTTTTTATTTACTAGGGTAGCTGCCCTAGGTCCTACATCAGCTAGTTAGAGTATAACAAACATGGCGACAGTTTTTTTTTTCTACACAAATATACGCTGACTATTACGACAAATTATACTTAAGCAAGTGCAAGAGATAAACTGGATGATGCGAAAATGTTGCAGGGGCGAAACTGGCGTTAATTGGCTAGAAAATGTTCAACTAGAAGGTTTGGATATTGCAGAAGATAATGCCTTGTTAAGTAATAACAACCTAGATATGCACAGAAAAACAGATACCTTGGCACCTATAGCATCAAAAGTTGGACTGCAGATAAGTTATGAAAAGACACATATAATGAAGACACCTATGATAAGAAACTTAAAATATATATAAGTAATGTACTGGAAGTGCTATTGTACAGTATTTAATGCTGGAAAACGACCCAACACATAATACACAAGTTGGAGACATTTCAGAATAAATGTTTAAGAAGAATCCTGCAAATTTTCTAGCCAAATACCATAACAGATGAGTAGCTTTTGAAACAAACTTGGAGACCATCATTAAGAGACGAATATGGAGGCGGTTTGGACATGTATGTCGTATGTCAATGGGGGGATTGGCTATGACACCTCTCAGATGGACAGCGGATGGAAAGAAAAGGCCTGGATGTCCAAAGTATACATGGGGAAGAAAGGTGGAGAGAGAGCTGAAGGAGTGTGGCTTGACTTGGGAGACGGTTGGTAGAAAGGCAGCAAAACGGCAACAGTAGAAGTCTCTTGTGGAAGCCTTATGCAGCTTCAGAGGTAAGAGCATGATATATTACACCTGCATTTTCGATCGTGCTGCCATATTGGATAATCCATGTAGAGGTGTTTTCACTTGCTTTTGTCAAAACCACACATTTGCTTATAAAATGTCATCTAATGACTCAGCTTACTGTCCGGATGAAGATTATAAGTGTTAGCTCTTTGTGGGCTGCTTACTAGACCAGTTCAGCATGATTTTCTTTAATTTATTTATAATTTATTAATTCAAGTCTTAAAAATATAGACACATTTAGAAGTTACAAATTTCTAGATTACTGCCTTATTTATTGTCCAAACAACTTTATGTTTAGATATATTATGTAAATATAAAGGTACTAAAATAATGTATTAATATTTTTCTTGTTATATTTCAGAACTTTGTTTCACCTTCTTTGTGTGATTGTATAATTATTTGCAATTTGTAGATAAATCTACTTTTAGCATCACCAAAATGAGGTCACTGATATCACATATTACATCATGCTGATATTAAAAACAAGTATCGTGATAGTCCTTTCCGCCCGTGTGGGGCCGGGGCACGCAGGGAAAGCAAAGAATAGTACCGCTGCGACCTACAAGGCGTGTCGTAAGAGGCGACTGATATAGGGGCCTAGGGTAGCTTCCCTCGTAAATAAAAAGCATCACAGAAATCTGAGCTGCTGGTATACCTGTAAGTGCATAACCTGCACAATGTACAGTCGCTCTTAGGCTTGGATCACATACAAATGACATAAAGCTGTTAACAAGGGCTCGAAATGGATCATTCAAAGAAGAAGAAGATAGTCCTTTCAGTTAACTTTCCAACTATATATAACGTGCCTGTTTTCAATGCATGAAATATATCTGGCGGCTAGTATAGATCATGTCATCAAAAATATATTGAAAATACTTGAAAACTCATGAACGTTTAAGAGTTAAAATCGCCCGTGTGGTTACCCTGGGCCCAAATTTGGTGTGTAAAGAATAGAACCACTGTTATCTGCCACACATGTCGTAAGAGGCGACTAAGAAGGTTAGGCTGAGATAGGATGCACGTGTCCTAAACATGTACAAGTCTTTACGTTTAGGGACCTACTAAACCAATATGCAACGTATACACGTTCTTGGCAAAGATTAAACATATCACAAAGAGTGATTAAAATTGGCTGTAAAGAAAGAACGCGAAGAAGAAGAGTTAAAATGTGCAACATTTGACAGTATTAGATAATGAATTCAACCAATATTTCATGAACTTCGAGATGCGAGATTGAATTCATTTCAAAATTCAATCATATTGTCAATTTTAAAAGAGACAATCTCTGATGTTTGTTAAGATTAATTTCTGAAGCTGAAGACCGAGTCTGCGATACGTTTGATAAGAAAACAATCACATTATTTTGGTCCTTGGTGTGCGTTAACTATTCAAAAGGGACAGAGAAAGCTATCCATGCGTTCCTTACAGTTCCAATATTTTTATGAGAGCACTTAACAAGACAGAACACTAAAGTACAAGGAGGACAGTTTTACTAGGTTCAAAAGCAAGACTTTTGATTCTGTACTCTGTAAATTCTGCACAATCGATTCCACATGTTCCGGCACTGGTACATAGCTTATTGTAGTCCTCCCTTGTGCCGACACAGGATATACATGTTACATCAGCAATTTATAGATTCTTGCCGAGACCGGCAGTTCTGGTATGACCAACCAGCTTGACTCTGGGGGAACTGATTTTACACTTGTAGGTGCGATTAATTAGTAACTCCTTAGCCAGTGTCTCCGTCCCTTGCGCAGCTTCGATACCGCTAATCTATCTATAGACTTCGCCAAAGTGACACGTGTATACACATCTACTCTGAGATTCTACTCATCTGCAGTTCTAACAGATCTCATTCCATTGCAGCTGCGACTACAGTACTGTCTAATCACCACATTGCAGATTCTGTTTAATTTCCACCAGATTTGTCAAACGACAGTGCAGCGTCTGTTTTCCATGGCCACCAGCTGGAGATTGAGTAGGGTTTGTATCAGCTTTAGCTCATTGATCCTGACTCACTGTTGTCCCATTATTATATTACGCCCGTGGTACTGTATACTATATATATAACATAATGTTCCCAAATAAATGCACGTTTTATTTGAGAACTCAAACAGTAAAAGAACATAAGAAAAGAGGAACGCTGAAAGAACAGAAAAAAGCAGCATGAAGATTGTTCCTACCAGTGGCGGCTCGTAATCGTTTTTGTTGGTGAGGCCAGACACAAATTTTCGGGAAAATCATGGCATTGGGTTAGGTTATATTTTAATTTATTTAATAATAAATACACGTTACATAATATTTTTGGTGGGGCCCGGCCCTCTGGCCCTTAATGACGAGCCGCCACTGGTTCCTACCATTGTTCAGTAAAAAACATGACGATTGTTCACATATGAAGCCAATTATAGATTGTGTTCTATGAACTGGAAACCAAATACATTCTGCAACATACTCACGCTCAAGACGACGACCAACATTCAAATAAAAATTAAAGATTAATTAGATTTTTAAAAAAAGCACCGTGAAAATTAATCGATTTGGATGAAAAAAGGCGAACCGTGTCAACAATGGCAGGCTTTATTTTATGTCGCTAACTTTCGCAACCGGAACGGTAACTGATGCTGAAAATTGATTGCACTAAGTTATCCCAGATAGGTAAACAGCAGTAACCGAAAAGTTGGCGTGAGATCTGACATCTTGACATTAAGCTATAGATGATATGTCTGGTATGGAGATGAAGTGTATTCTCAACAAAAAAATCAAATATTGATCAGTGTCTGTACCCTCAATGACTTTGAAATGATCACACTTGTCAGGAATATTTTTATATGCATAATCGTAACACTTTCTTGCTGTCTTTAATTTGCAGACGGTTGTTTGTGTGTGTGTGTGTGTGTGTGTGTGTGGTATTTATATATATTTTAAATAACTTGTCTCTTCATCGATACGATTTTATTATTTTCTGATTTTGAGTAATATAATCTAATATATACAATTCAGCATTAGAATATGATTCTTCTTCTTCTTGGAAAGCACCATATAGACCACATGTTAAACACTCTTTGTGATTTGTATGTGATCCGAACCTAAAAGCGAATGTACAGTGTGCCAGTTATGTGCCTACAAGTACGTGAGCACATCAGATTTATGTGAAGCTTTCTTTTAACTAGGGTAGCTTCCCTATGCCCTACCTCAGTCGCCTCTTACGCCATGCATTGTAGGTCACAGTATTACTATTCTTTGTTCCTCTTATGTGCCCCGGCAACACACGGGCGAAGAATATAGCAATTAGGTATCTATAAATATTTATACAATGGATCAAATGTTTGAAAATTATAAATCAAGACACGTTAAAAAAGTGTTATGTTTTCTAACAACATGCATAAGAAACATTTATATAGCTTAATACCTCACTACAAGCGTCAACAATTTGCAGAACTACAAATGTTTTCGTTCCGAGGCACATGGATGTCGTTTGCAATGAAAGGGCAGACCGTCTGGCCCTGCTACCATATCAAGGAGACAGCCAATTGATAGAGCTTACATTCTGAACGCTCTAATAGAGTGTGGTCTCAAACAGGATTTTCATTTAAACCGATTCTCGTCAATGGCTAGATTTCAAGAAATAGGATTGAAGATTGGAGTGAGAAAAGAGAAGTACAGCATGTATGTGAGTAGACTCATCAATCAACAATGAACTGGTAAGGTCAGTCACTGGACGCTGTTGGAGATATTGCGAATGAGATCGGAGCACCTATGGATATGCCCGGAGTGCAATGAAGATATTCCAAACTGAAACTGTAGCCCGACCACCCAACAAAAATCTCAAGAGTAGAAGAAATCTTTTTTTAAAACAAATTCAACTAAGAAAACAAAATAATTGGAAACAAACGTTTAAATGTTTCTGGCTAAGTTCGAACTATCAAGGTTGCAGTGAACACTTCGTCAAAGACTTCATTCCGATGGACAACTGACAGATTACTGAGACAGGGCAGAAGGAAGGAACCTTGAGGAGAACGGTGGAAAGTGAAATTACAAAGTATTGACTGAAATGACTTCATAATTCACTGTGTAAACATACATGTGTTTCACTTTGTATTCATCTTACTCCACAATTCACCGTATGTTTCTTATCTAACGGATGTAACTTATGTGTGCTTCACTTTGTACACAACTTACTCCACAATTCCCAGTGTTTGTTATTTAACGGATCTAACATACGTGTTTAAACTAAGCTTTCCATGCGGGAGATCTGTATTCAGTTCCCAGTAAAGCCAAGAAGTATTTTTCTGTAGAGGATATAAAGAAAATTCCTAACCTGAACAGCTTCGTAGCGACTGTACTAGACATGTGACAATTAAGTTCCACAGGCGCATGTCCCCTGTCCGCAGTCTAAAAAGCGTTATTACAGGCAGCAACGACAAAGACGTTACTTTATTCTGATGTCAGTATATAACGATGTGTATATTTTTGTAAACTGTCTCCGATGTTGCTCACTTGTTTTGTGTGTTATTTCATTCATGTATCTAACTGTGTTCTTTCATCCATGTAGCTGTGTTCTTTTATACATGTAGCTAACTGTATTGTTTCATCCACGCAGCTAACTATGTTGTTTCATCCACACAGTTAACTGTGTTGTTTGACCCATGTAGCTAACTGTGTTGTTTCACCAACGTAGCGAACTGTGTTGTTTCATCCAGGCAGCTAACTGTGTTGTTTCATCCATGTAGCTAACTGTGTTGTTTCATCCATGTAGCTAACTGTGTTGTTTCATCCATGTAGCTAACTGTGTTGTTTCATCCACGCAGCTAACTGTGCTGCTTCATCCATGTAGTTGAATGGGTTGTCTCATCCACGCAGCTAACTGTGTTCTCTTTTATCCATGTAGCTGACTGTGTTGTTTCATCTATGTAGCTAATTGTGTTGTCTCATCCATGTAGTTAACTGTGTTCTCTTTCATCCATGTAGCTGACTGAGTTGTTTCATCCACGCAGCTAACTGTGTTGTTTTATCTATGTAGCTAATTGTGTTGTTCTATACATGTAGATCATTGTGTTCTCTCATCCATGTAGATTAGTGTGTTCTTTCATCCATGTAGCTTACTATGTTAATACGGCATTCTGGGGTCAAGAATGCTGTGTATATTATTACATTATGTCATTCTTGTAGGTCACTGAACACAATACTTTATTGTGTTCTTCACGTAGATCACGTTGTAAATTATTCTCTTGTGTCAACATCCGTGTACATCCATGTTTACATTGTTGTTTTGTTTTGTTCAAATCCGCCTTTGCTGAACTCCAATCCCCGAAGAGAATGGACGAAGACTGTTTCGTAAAGATAGCTACATTGTCACAAGTAGTTTTTTTTTAAATAGCTTGAGAAGCTTGTAAGAAACAAAGCATATCTGTAAACAGTCGAACCAGATGGTGTACGGTGCAAATAGTGCATCCGTGACATCTGTTGATGAAAGCCGATTTGCGGAAGTCAGCAATTCGACTCATACGTCGAGGCTTGAAATGTTAAGAGACGCGAGAAATACAAGAGGAATATTAATAAGAATGTTGTCACAATAGTTCACCATGTACATTAATATATTATGTTGTCACATAGTTCACTGCAGTGCATTGATATATTATAATGTCACTATGTTCACTGCGTACATTAATATATTATAATGTCACTATCGTTCACTGATTTACATTAATATATATTGTTGTAAATATAGTTGACAGAGTCAAGTGTAACTAAACAAGCACTTTAGTGGAACTCTCAAAGAAAACAGACAACAGGACGCACTAAACAGAAAAAGAGGCAGGGCCTGCTAAGAAACTGAAGTATATCAGATTATTCTGGAAAGTCATAAAGAAAACGACCAAAGACAGAGGAAAGTGTATGACAAGAGCCGTATGCTCCACGAGAAATGGGAATGAATATATGTAAATAAGTGCGTAACTGTTATTTATATTTACGATAGTTGTTATAATTATGTTTATGTGGGTGATTATGTCTGTTACAAAATTTGTTACAATTAAATCTTTGTAAATGATATGATCATTGCAAAAATGTGTACAGTAAGGTTGACGTAGGTGATATTTGAAATTAAGTTCAACAAAGTGATTTAGTTAAATAGTGTTAATGACACAAGCATCAACAATGCCATAAAGAGAAAAAAAATAAGGAAATTGGAGGGGTTGGGGCATGCATTACGAATGCAGAAGAGAAGACGCCCATATACGGCTCTGACATGAAATTTGGGCGACAAGAAGGGTAAAGAAAGACCTATGAATAATTGGATGCAAACTGTAGACAGAGAAAGAGAAGAGTCGGGAATGACCTGGAATGAACTAAGCAGACTTGCTCAGGATAGATCTGGTTTGAGAAAATTTTTGCATTATTCTTCAATGCGAGTTAAGTGCAGAAAAAGTAAATATTGTTTATACAATACCCATGACTGTTAAGTTCGATAACTAAATTTACTACAATACGTTTTTACAGTGCTTTTACATCGCTATAATTTGATAACAACTATGAACAATTACAAGCACATGTTCTTGCTATCTTTCTTTTTTCCAGTCCTGTTTTGCCTCACAGCGTCAGGATATGAAGAGATTTCTAAATTTCAAGCATACATTACTCATTCTTATATGCAGTCTTGCAATTCCTTGCTGAACAATTGCACAAGAACAGAAGCACTTCAATCAATTGAGCAGCATGTCTTTGGAATGCGGTATGATTGCAATAGTTAACATGTGCTGACAATACTTGCAGATGAAATACTGAGCGTACCTGAAGAAGGTGGGCCGTGGTTTGAAGTATGTGGTAATGGCATTACAGGTGATATCTTGTCTTCATATCTTGCAGAATAGATATGAAGTATGCAATGTATTTATGTATTTATTAACTTAAGATAATGAAAACACAGCTGGAAGAACCATGCTTTTAGTTTCATAGTCGATTGGAATTAGAATACGTATTTTCTAATGACACTAAAGGTAATGGTTGTTTTAGAAATAGCTTTAAAGTCGATTGTTATTGGCATATGTATTTTCTGATGACACTAAAGGTAATGGTCGTTTTGAAAGTAATTATTGTCATTTAAGAATACATTCAAATCTGAAAAAAAGCAGTCGGGCGGCCCACCGTAGTGCCAGGGGACGCCATGGAGCCAGCGTTGTATATTTATGGCGCCCCAGCTACTCAGCCGGCTTTAATGATAATTATAATTTTAAGGGGAAAAAAAGATAACCATTTGCTTTTCGACATTTTCACTGAGGAACCAAAATTTTCTCACCTTGTATCAAATAAACAGTGTCATATTTTACACTTTGTTAAATGTAAAAACACACAAATTGTTTTATTTTTGTTTTTTCGAATCAGAAGCACTTGGCTTTTCAGCTCTTCGGCTCGGTGCCATGGACATCGTAACCTTCGGCTCGGTGCCATGGACATCGTAACCTTCGGCTCGGTGCCATGGACATCGTAACCCTTCGGCTCGGTGCCATGGACATCGTAACCCTTCGGCTCGGTGCCATGGACATCGTAACCCTTGGTTCGGTGCCACGAACACCGTAAATCTGGGGAATCTGTGGCTTTTCTGCCATCCCGCGGAATTGAACCCGCACACACAGAGGGGTAGTCACCCGTAGTCTAACGCGCTACGAACACGCTGGGCAGACGGGCATTGTTTTGAAATAAACGTCGGGATTATAATATAGGATAACATTTTTCATTTGTTAATAATATAATTTAATATTATTATTAATATAACTTGATTACTATTATTGCAACGCCGAATGGCACCCGTGTCTGTCAAGTCGTTGGTCAGATGCTCCCCAGTATACAAAAACGTTAGGCAGCACTCGTTTCGAGTCATCAACATTATCATCATCCAACAGCTTGTTCTGATCAGAATTTTGCCATCCTAACAGTCCTTCTGAATTTCTTTCTCTCTCTCTCTCATAAGCCAGATGTTCCGCCTCTGCAGCCGTTACGCTTAAATCATCAATTACATAATGAATCCATCTTTTTCTTCATTTTACCAGAATGCCTCTTTCCATAACGATCTTCTCCAAGCATATATGTCTCCCTATATTAGTCCAACATACTTCAATTTTGTCATTCTTTTTTGTAGCATCAACCAGTTTTCTTTGACTTTGAGATCTTTCTATATATGTAAATATTGTTCTTATAACTGTTTCCATTATATACGGATGACTTCTGTAACAATGTATTCAAAAGCACATATATGTTGTTCCACCGCTTTGTTAAATGTCTATGCTTCACACTCATATGTTTTATAGTTATTACAATCATCACATAAGAAAAAGTGAATGTGTCCAACAATCACGTTTATTAACGAACTGTTAATATCATGATCATCATCATCAGGTGCCGTGCCGGCTGAGGTAGGTGATCATGGATCTCCACACATTTCTATCTTTGGTGTTTGCTATCAATTCAGATGTTGACGCTCTACCATGCCATGAAGTCAAGTTATCCACTTATTCTCTCTCTGTCTTCCTCTGTCTCGTCTAACCTCGATTTTACCAGCTGTTACAATGTGTTCTCTCTCTCTCTCTCTCTCTCTCTCTCTCTCTCTCGCGCGGTCTCGGCCTAGACTGATGAACCAACTTTTATCATGAAGTTTACCGTGTTTTTAAGGAACTCCGTTCCTTCGTACAGCTTCTCTCACAGCTCTGTGTTTTGAGGCCGGGTTTCTTTACTTATACCTGCTATCAGTTGACAAACTTGCAGTACAGTGTGTTCTAAACCTCCCATCCTGATCACATGCCCGAAAAATGATGACTGTCTCTTTCTTATATTGATAATATACATCTATTAAAAACGTTTGGTAATTAAGAGAAGAGAAACGTCGTCAACGATCACGAGCAATAACTATGAACTGATAGATCTCTAAGATGATCAAGAAAAACTAGACATACATGATAATAAATGCAATAACTAGAACCGAAGTTTTCAGCAAACAGACCTAAACAATAAAGAGAAGAATAATGTCCACAATGGTGTCTAACAATAAAGAGAAATAAAACGCAATCGATAATGCAAAAGATAACAAGAAACTAGATGTAATCGATAACGCACACAATAAAGAGAAACACGACATAATCGATAATGCTAACAATGAAGAGAAACAAGATGTAATAGATAATGCAAATAATAAATAGAAACAGGACATAATAGATGCTAACAATGAAGAGAAACAAGACATAATAGATGTTAACAATAAAGATTAACAAGACATAATCGATAATGTTAACAATGAAGAGAAGCAAGATGTAATCGATAAGCTTAACAATAAAGAGAACCATTACATAATAGATAATGCAAACAATAAAGAGAAGCAAGATGTAATCGATAAGCTTAACAATAAAGAGAAACAAGACATAATAGATAATGCAAACAATAAAGAGAAACAAGAGATAATAGATAATGCAAACAATAAAGAGAAACAAGGGATAATAGATAATGCAAACAATTAAGAGAAAAAGACATAATAGATAATGCAAACAATAAAGAGAAAAAGACATAATAGATAATGCAAACCAGAAATAGAAACAAGACAGATTAGATGTTAACAATGAAGAGAAACAAAACGTAATCGATAATGCTAACAATGAAGAGAAATAAGACGCAATCGATAATGCTAACAATACAAAGGTCGATGATCAATGAATAAATAAATATATATATATATCAATATATATCGTCTGTTCGTCTTGGTAGAATGCCAACTGACAAGTGTTTTAATGTGACAAATAAAATAATACAAAGAAATATAATCCAAAGAAATAATATGGAGCTGAAACGGTAATTTCCTAAATACCGCATGGTATGAAAACGGGTTCATGTCCTTACTTTACAAGATGTATAAGATAATGTTAACAATAAAGGGAAAGTAGATGTGCTATTCGAAGCATATTTGACAATAGCAAGAAATTATACATCTAGAATGTTGCAAACACTAGCGAGACGGTAGACGCCTAACGCATGGTAATGTCCCCAACAATGAAGATAAGTTAGACGCCTACAATCTCAGCCATAAATTAAAGTTGAACATTTCATGGAAGATTAAAAACATTTTTCACAAAATCGTTTTGAAACGCATTTTTAGTTAGCCGTTTAAATTAGGAAACCGCTCTGTCATGATATTTTCTGAAACACTTCTTTTATTATATTTAATTATGTTTCTCTGACAATGGATAGACACACCAGAGCGGCCTGGCCTGTACAGAGACGGTCTTTTAATTAGTGCTGCCCAATCTTTTTTGTATAATGGGGCGCATATGATTTGTGATTGTAGAGACGCGGGCTCCATGTGGCGTTTGCAATAGTAGAACGAATAATAATAATAGTAATCGAGTGATTTGGACAATGAATAAGAAACATAGAGAGAACATAGCAACATGCGCAATGAGATGTCTCCGCAAAGCCACTTACAACACAAGAATCGACAAAGTAACGAATACCAGCATCAGAGAAAAGGTTGAAACAAGACCGTGCTTGAATTATATAGCGAAACAGAGAATGAAGTGGTTTGGCCACTTAGTAAGAATACGAACAGACCAAACTGCCAATGAAGCTTTCCACAACAGAATATCAGGAAGGAGGGCGTCGAGAGGTAGATCGAGGAAAAGGTAACGTATTAAATTCTACCATGGGACTAATAAAACCATCACACAAGTCACCACAGAAACGCAAGACAAATACATACAACCAGGACACTGGGTTAACAACCTGGTAACAGCGTGCTGACAAAAGAAGAATAATAGCATATTAAAAACATAATCCTAACTTATAATTATAATCCTGACGTTTATTTTAAAAACAAATATTGCATATATGTTACAAGTTGATGAAATGTTGGTTCCTCGGTGAAAAACTATAAAAACAAATGATGTAGTTAAGTGCAATATAATGGTTACACTAAGAAAACAAGATTGTAAAAGCGGTAAGACGGAGTTCTCGGGAATGTTGCGACAAAAACATGTAATACTCTATTATTCAGAAATGCTTTTGTCCTCCTTAAAATTCTGATTATCGTTAAAACCAGCGGGTAACTTGGGGCGCCAGAAATGTCTAGCGCGGGCGTTATGGCGCCCGCGAGCACGGCGATGGACAGTCCTTGTCGAAAGCGTTTAAGGTCGAAGGATTTATTTCATTGCACCAGGTGTTAACCCATATGGCTTGGTCCCCCTCCGCAGAAATGACACGCCAGCTGCCTATAGTCATGCAAAAACACAAACTCCGTAGCTCCAACAACAATACTAGCCCTTTCGCTGCTACATACTTTCTGGAGGCTGAGCTAAAAATAGCTACTTTTTGTTTCTAGGTCACAAACGTGCATGTACGCCTATAGCAGTGACAGTAGCAATGTATAACGTGTTAACACGTCTTTAGCCCACAGAGGAGAGATAATAACAGACGTGTTAATGCGTCTTTAGAAGTGAATGGGAAAAACGTATATATACGTCCTTAGCAGCTAAAGGGATAGTGATCTCCGGGGAAAAAATGCACTCTTGAACAGAACGGTCCAGATTCGAACCCACAACCTTCGGGAACAGAAGGCAAAGGGTTAACGACTTGCCACACAGGCCCAATAGAGACGAGTTTCTTTGGAAACAACACGACGTCAGTAGATCTGTCATTAAATAAGACGTTTAGGCCTTGTAATATTCAGACTCTAGTCGTGTTACAACATACTTCAGAGTCAAATATACAGAATTGTCAAGATCAATGAGACAGAGTTCTGCCTCTGTGAACAAGCCCTGTAAAACACTGCTCCCGCATTCCAGCATAGCCACACTTATACAGCCATGAAGAACAAATTACTGCTACCTCACACCTTGGAAGAAACGAAACTTTAAGATGAATGGGAGGACACATGCCGCGCCACAGCCTCCATATTGGCCGTCATGCTGCTAATCTTTCTCTCGTAATCACCGCCCAGACCGATGTACCAGATCTCCCCATAAATTCATGCAGCCTTATCATTGTTGTGTTTTACGTCACATCTTCAGCACCACTTGGAGCTTTGGTGCTTATCCATCGGCGAAGTGTCCGGTTTTAGCAAGCGTTTACTCGGTTCGCTCTCCGTTCTGTAGCCATCTTATATTTTTACGGTGTGGGGTAGCTAGCCCCACAACCAACCTCCTTAGTCGCCTCTTACGACATGCGTGGCAGGTAACAGTGGTTCTATTCTTTACACCCCAATTTGGGCCCCGATAACCACCCGGGCGTCTGCTAATCTAACAATCACTGGCAGGAAGAAGAGGAAGAAGGTGAAGCTAGTATTTGAAACAATGATGTGTCTTTGTTGGATGAAAATATGTAGCTTTACTAAAATGAACGATATTTATTTATTTCAGTAAATATTCAACTGGGTCGGTGATATAACTCATAACACGATGTCCCCAGGAAGCTACCCCAAGTAAATCAAAAGCTAGCCTGAAACCTAGTCACCATGGGCGCATAATCGTTCAACGTATATCAAGCATTCTTGTCAAAAGACCAATTATATATCCCCAAAAGAATGATAACATTGACCGTGAAGAACGATCACGAGAGAGATATATATATAACACTATGTGCTAGTGACCACATGAAGTAAGAATGCCCGGGTTTAAAGACAACTTGGGCCAAACATTCTCAGAGTCCGCATGGTACTTCGGTAGCTACAGGCTCCCTGATTCTTTACTTGAGTATCTCAATTACGAACACCTGTGAAATCGGAGTGGGGGTTCGCCTGAATTGTGAGGGACCCTGATATTTAAAAAGCACTCATTCATGCAAAGGTTTGTCACGGTACCAAAATTATACGCGATAACTACGCCTGAATTCATAGCAGCTAATTTAAAAAAAAAATTCAACAAGTTACTGTGTCAGATTTCTACAAAGTTGACTTTGCCATACTCGAAACAGTTTCTGCTCAAGTAGGATTTTAAGCAACATTTCAAAATAAAAAAAGAAATCTAATTTAGCGTATTCATATCTTATGAAACAATCTAAATGAGTTTTGTAGAACAACATAACATCACATACATTTGTGTACTGAAAAAACTCTAGAAAAAATTGCTGTATGTGCTATTAACACACATACTTCATCTTCTTATTCCTGTCTGTCCTCAATGGAACATATAACTTCAACGTATCACTAAATTGTATATTATTATTTGAATTCAACGTTCGTAATGAAACATAATAAAAACATAATAAAACATAATAGAAATTGTTCTTAATACAATGTCACTTATAAGTGTAGTTTCTTTAATGAATTCGTTCTTATAGAGGGTAGTATATCCATAGGTGCTACAATCTGGTTCGCAATATCCCAAACCGAGTCCATCGACTGACCGTACAAGTTCAATTTTGATTGATAACCCCACTGATATACTTGTTGTTTTGTTCTTTTCTGGCCACTCCAATCTTCAATCCCAGCTCTTGCAATCTAGTAGTTGAAGTGGATAGGTTTAACTGAAATCTTCTTTGCGGTAACTATTATAAATTGGTTTTGTTTATCAATTTAGACATATGTTTCTTATACTTAATATTTTGAAGATACCGTGACAACTGAACGTACAACAACGAAATAAATAATATATAAATATAAAGTAAAATATTAAACAATCGAATGACATTTGTGACCTCTCTCTGATCAATACATATTTGTTATAACACAAACTGATCATCTAGAAGATGAGATGACGCCACCCAGTTGGACATTTTCAGTGTTGATTACAGAGTCCATGAAACATGCCTGCTTTGTAATATAATTGTATGGAAAGAGAAATTACAGTGCTGGGTGTGTTTTTACAAATTACAGTATTCGATCTTAATTAGAGATGAATTTATAAAGCCGGTGTTTATTGTCACTTATTGATAAACAACTGTCTTATGTCGAGAAAAATATGTGGACCACTTGATGTACAATATATCAAAGAGATTTTTTATAAATGTAACTTCCCAGGACAGCTGTTAAAAGTATAGGAAACGGAGTAATTAACACACCTGATTTGAAATAATAACAACAGCACAGGAAATACACAAATTAACACGAATTTTATGGGGGTTTTAGCTGAAAATCAACTTTTATTTTGTAATAACAATATCGTACTTTTTCTTTCTTCTATTTCTTCTTCAAACGCTCCATATCGACCACTAGTTAAACCACTTTTTGTGATTTGTATGTGATCTGAGCCTAAGAGAAATTGTACGTTGTGCTAGTTATGCGCCTACAAGGATTCTCATACACATTCAATTTCTGCGATGCTTTTTATTTACTAGTGTAGCTTCCCTACAGCAGCCGCCTCTTACGACATGCTTATAGGTCGCAGTGGTACTATTCTCTGCTTCCTTTACGGGCCGTGGCATCACATGGGCGCTATATCGTCAAAGAGTAGTTCTTCTATACTATAAAATTTGATTTTACTATTATTTTGGTCATTATGAAGGAAACGAAATAATATTGTAACACGATTTACATGTTTCGATTTTCCTTGTAAAATCACCAATACAGCAAATCGAAATAGTCGAGTGAAGGAACAGTATGCTTAACAAGAAACCATTTTTTTCTTGTTAAGATTGAATGATATGTAATCTTATATCGATCAAAAACCACCATTTGAGGCAAAGTTACAAGATTATCAGGTTTCACGAGCGTAGTGCTTGAGTGGGTGTCTCCCATCTTGACTTCCTTCTGGCAGTACAATTTACTGTTACTCCCACACTGATGTTCGGTAACTGTGTTTTATCAAAATACAGTTTAATACAAGTGTGTCACGTAGAACGAGTGTGTTGATAATCTATAGGGCAAGTAAACACATATAACTATTCACATAAGTTTGAAAAAGGAATATAGCAATGTTATCAAAAGAGAGAATGTGATCTACATTAATCAAGTGGGAAAGACTATTGAATATGTGACTAAATATTGACTAAATAGGTGAGTAAAATAAGTGACTAAATATTTGACTAAATATTGAATTATTCTTCAAACGCTCTATATCGACCACTAGTCAACCACTCTTTGTGACTTGTATGTAAGCCGTGCCGAAGAATGATTTTACGTTGTGTCAGTTATGCGACTACAAATAGGTCAGCCCATTCGATTTCTGTCACGCTATTTTTTTAATAGGATGGCTTCTCTAGACCTAGCGAAACACGTACTAACAAAGTACTATAGTCTTACAAACTACAGAAACAGTGACGATAAACAGCAACGTTTCGACCAAAAGGCCTTTATCAAGCAAACGATACAACAGTACTTTAAAGAACAGAATTTTAAAGAATACTACATATGGTCTTCTCTAGACCTGTACCTTAGTCACATCTTACGACATGTCTTGTAGGTCGCAGTGTTACTATTCTTTGCTCCAATTGAGGACCCGACAACACACGGGCAAAATGTTTACGAGAAGGGTGAACTAATACATAACACATCTTAGATCCGTGTTTGAGATCGATTTTTTGAGTATCAAACTCAACGCAAACCAATCAAAATATGTAATTTGTGACTAATGAGGATTGTTTGTAGATATCACGAAAATAAAGAGCTTTAAAATTCGAACACACTGTGCATCATTGAAGACCATGATTAAACGACGAGCATGAAGATGGATTAGGCATGCATGTTGTATGCCTAAAGTAGCATTGCCTACACTATCCTTTCGTTTGTTTGTTTCTTACCTAGGGATTAAAGCATCTTTAGGCGAAGGCACGCAGCTTACAAGATTATTTTTTTTTATTTCGATCCAGAAGCAATTGATCTTTCAGCTCTTCAGTTCAGTGCCATGAACATCGTAACCCTTCAGCTCGGTGCCATGGACATCGTAACTCTTCAGTTCGGTGCCATGGACATCGTTACCCTTCAACTCTTCAGTTCGGTGTCATGGACATCGTAACCCTTCAGCTCTTCAGTTCGGTGCCATGGACATCGTAACCCTTTGGTTCGGTGCCATGGACATTGTAACCCTTCAGCTCGGTGCCATGGACATCGTAACCCTTCAGCTCGGTGCCATGGACATCGTAACCCTTCAGCTGTTCGGTGCCATGGACATCGTAACCCTTCAGCTCTTCGGTGCCATGGACATCGTAACCCTTCAGCTCTTCGGTGCCATGGACATCGTAACCCTTCAGCTCTTCGGTGCCATGGACATCGAAACCGTTTGGTTCGGTGCAAGGAACACCGTAAATCTGTGATATTGTGACAAACATTGTGACAAACATTGTGACAAACATTGTGACAAACATTGTGACAAACATTGGGACAAACATTGGGACAAACATTGGGACAAACATTGTGACAACCAGTAAAATCAATGGAATACAAGACGAAGGAAGACAGAGAGAGGAATGTTTAGGCAACATATCTTTATTGCAAGAAAGAGTGGATACATGCTAACTGATAATTGACACCATGCACACCATGAATCATGTTTTTTTTTAGATTTATGATCGTCTACGCCAGCCGGCAAGGCATACAGTGATTATGAAAATAAAGACAATCAGTTTAGTCCTCTGCTCAAAATAAAATAGGCAACAGTGCACAATACATTTCTGATTATCGAACCAGACAAAACATGTCATCCGTCATGAACAAAAAATACAGAATTTAAGGTTATCATGATCTCCACCACTTATAGTAATTTTTCTCGTACCGTTATACGTTCCATGGAGAATGCAAGCAATTTTTCCGTACCGCTTCATCTTGCTTAACACGTTCAATCTCTTCCATGGAACTGAAACCGATAGGTTTTGCCTCTCACTCTCTTTTTTTTTCTTTTAAAGCACTTGAGCTTTCAGCTCTTCGGCTCAGTGCCATGGACATCGTAACCCTTCGGTTCGGTGTTACGAACACCGTAAATCTGGAGAACCTTTTCTGCCAGCTCGCGGAATTGACCGCACTCACAGGGGGCTTGCCCCCCGTCGTCAACGCGCTACAAAACGCCGGGCAGGCGGGCCCTCTTACCACATAAGGACAAGCCTTTTTTGTTTATAACAAAGCGTGAAGGCCAACAAGCATGGCATATAAGAATTAAATCAATGCGGAGACTTTAGAATATGTCTCTGTGAGACAACTTCAAATAAGGGAAGACCTGGAAATCCAATTGAAAAAATGAGAAGAACTGTGAAAATAGTTGATAGATTGTGGCCGGACGGGGAAACATTTGATAGAAAGGCTGCAGATATCACGCCTGTCACATTTACTTCCCATTGTATCTTTCTTACAGCTGGGTTGACCTGAGGGCAGTGAGAGATTGGACACAAATCACACCCTAACTGGCGATTTCATACCTAGTCTACCAACACCTCTACTATTGTGGCTTTCTCTTATTATAATATATACATGTATATATATATATATATATGGGGAGGGAAGGTGGTCTGTTTAAGCCGGTTGCATTGCATTTCGAAGATCGTGAGTTCGATTCTGTACCGTGACGTTCTGCCCATAAATGCATTTTTGTTGCCGGATCTGCAGAGTTCGTCCTTGATGTAAAACTCTCGGAAGGTAGCAAGCCACTTCTGCAGTGAAGGACCGAACCATTACAGGTTAGAAGATATATATATATATATATATCTAGAGAGAGAGAGAGAAAAAGAGAGAAAGAGCGATAGATAGAAGAAAGAGAAAGATAGAAGAGAGAGAGAAGAGAGAGAGAGAAAGAAGAAGAGAGAGATATAGAAAGATAAGAGAGAGAGAGAAAGAAAGAAGAGATGAGATAAAGAGAAGAGAGAGAAGAGAAAGAGAGAGCGATAGAGAGAAAGAGAGAAAGAAAGAGAATAGAGAAGAGAGAGATAGAAAAGAGAGAGAAAATAGAAGAGAGAGAGAAAGAAAGAAAGACAGAAGAGATATAGAAAGATAGAGAGAGAGAAAAAAAGAGAAAGATAGAGATAAAAGAAAAAGATAGAAAGAGAAAGAGGCGATAGAGATAAAGAAAGAGAGATAGAGAGAAAGAGAAAGATAGAAGAGAGAGAGAGAAGAGAGGCGATAGAGATAAAGAGAAAAGAGAAAGATAGAAAGAGAGAGAAAAGATAGAAAGAGATAGAGAAAAAAAGAGATACAGAGAGAGAAAGAAAGAATGCTCAGAGATAGAGAGAGATAAACAAACGACACTGATACTACAAACAAATTACATGTCGCTAAGGCTTACATACTACAATCAATTATTCTGCAGTAATGAACATATATTTCTATCTGGAAAGGTTGAGAGAGAGAGAGAAACAAATAAACGACATAGCAACTGTCTCGAATAATTGATTACAGGATCCTGAATAGTGATAATTTCCCTCTGTTCGCCCACATCTGTGTTACAGCTTCATGAAGGCAATCCTGAATATTTAAAGACAAAAAAATGGTGTTTTATCGTTTCGTGGTTTGCAGACTGAAAAAAAAACCCCAATGCTATATAATCAGCGATTCCCAAACATTGTATGACCAAGGACACCCTTTTAAATACACTTTGTTGCTGCGAACCCTCAAATGTTTCTTAATATATGAAAATGGACAGGAATGAATTATCTGTGTGTTACAACAGTAAACAATGTCTGTAATTTATTATTTTAATAAATAGGAAGAGTTTTCTATATTGGTTTGAGCAAGACGTGCCATAATTAGCATCTTCAGTAAATTTCAGCCAGCGATCCATCCCGAAGTACAGCCAAAATATATTGTAGCAAAATCCAATGCACACCAACGTTATTTTATCCTATTGTTTCAAAGATCGGTTCAGCCGATTGCTTACTTAAATTGCATTCTTCTAGCGATGGAGTTATTATTACACCACACCAACAGTCAAGCAGGCTCTAATTTCTAAGACTGCGGGAAACTTCAAATGATCTTTCATTTTGTTCTGTCAGAAATTTAGTATTGTTCTGTCAGACATTTAAACTCCGGTCTCGTCCGGGTCCATTGATTTCGCAGCGGAACTAGTGTTACTACTGTTATTATACATGTTTTAAAAATGTATTTTGTGTTTGAAATGTCAAAGATCATAATATTTCTTCAAGCGCTTGAGGACCTCCTGTGAGTACCTCGTGGACCTCCGGGAATCCACGGACCTCAGTTGGTGAAACGCTACTACAGACAATTTCACATTTAAAGACTTTCATGGCTATATGAAGCCGATCATTTTAGGTAGTACATGACATCAAATAACACATGACTTCTAAGCAATACTCGACTTGATAAGAACATGACTTCTAAACAATACTCGATTTTATAAAAACTTGACTACTAAGCAGTACTCGACTTTATAAGCACATGACTGTAACAGAGCACGAATTAATAGTAATATTACTCTAAGCTGTACTAAGCTGCACTGGAATTTATAAGAACAGGACTTCTAAGCAGTACTCGACTCTATAGGAGCATGACTTTAGGCGTACTCGATTTAGGTCACGACCTTAAACAATGTTGGACTTTATAAGAACATGCTTTTAATTAAACAGTACTCGACTTTATAGGAATATGACTTGAAGCAATACTCGGCTTTATAAGAATATGACTTGAAGCAATACTCGACTTTATAAGAATATGACTTGAAACAGTACTCGACTTTATAAGAATATGACTTGAAGCAATACTCGACTTTATAAGAATATGACTTGAAACAGTACTCGACTTTATAAGAATATGACTTGAAACAGTACTGACTTTATAGAATATAACTTGACAATACTCGACTTTATAAGAATATGACTTGAAACAGTACTCGACTTTATAAGAATATGACTTGAAACAGTACTCGACTTTATAAGAATATGACTTGAAACAGTACTCGAATTTATAAGAATATGTGTTTAAGCATTACTTGATTCTATAAGAACATGCTTTAAGAATTACTCGACGTTTTGAAAAAAAAAATGATTTGAATAGTATTCGATGTTATGAAAACGTGTCTAAGCAACACGAAACTGTAAACATAACAAGACCGACCTTTCGTTGATTTGTATACAACACTATACTATTTATTGGTCATTGCTGTAAGTATCATACGGTTATATGTCATATATTACTTTAAGCTACATATTACTTTATGCTGCCCATTACTTTACAATGCCAATTACATTATGCTGCACATTATTATATGTTGCAATTACTTTATTGTGTACATTATTGTACATTACTTAATGCTACATATGACATTATTCTGCACATTACTATGTTATACATTACTTTATGCATCTTGAATTCATCTGAACAATGAACCAAGAAGGGGCAACCCTCTTTGTGATGCAGCTGTATTTTCACTGGATTTGAATACACTTGGCAATATTTACTCAACTTGAAAGAAACAGTGACCGTAGGAAGAGATAACTGAACAGACATATTTCCATTTAGACTGCACACTTCACTTGGTTTGTATCCATTCTCTTTATCTCTGATGAGACAGTGAGATACTTGCGTATTAGGGACCGGAAGCCAAAAGCAATAACCATGTTTCAGCTGACTGGTTTGATCTGGAGATAGACATGTTATGCTAACGATGCAAGGATCGAAGGTCTATGTGATTAAGAAGACAAGATTGTTGCCTTGCGCTCTATAGGTTGTAGGTTTGAAATCAGGACTCTGAAGTTCGGTTCGCATGTCCATTTTTTTCCCGGAGATCCCTAAAATTATTGCTGAATCTATGATGTTCATAGTTAATGCAACACTCCAGCAGGGTAATTGCATTTTGTGCAGATTTACTAAGCCATTCATAGAAGAAAGAAAATTGTCGCTGCAATATCTTGTCTACAAGTTCATTAAACACGTGTTCCATGTTCTATTCATACCTTGAGATATGACTTGCTTGTCACAGCACATTTTTATACACTAGTGTGCAGTAGGAAGGAGAACCAATTCCTTTCCTCACCTGTGGAACTGAACCCGCCATCCTTATGTGTCCAATTCGAAAAGCGAACGCTCTATGATATACGCCTTTCCATGCATATATTTCTGTTCCATGAAGTTTGACACGTTTGGCAGTTTTCATAAAGTGATAATATACAAACAATTAAATATCCAAAAACAAATATCACGACACTGGTCAACAACCCGGTAGCAGTGTGACAACAAAAGAAGAAGAAGAAACAGTATAGAAGAAAACTTTTAGGAATAACACAGATCAGAATACCAAAAGAATGAACATTCTCACTGGAAACGTATGGGTGCGAAGCATATACATTTAACAAGGCAATGGAAAAACAAATATATGCTTTTGAATATAAGCGTTACGGAACAGGTCTCAGAATAATATAGACAAAAAAGAGAACAGATAGATCGGTTTAGAAAGAGCAACCAAAATCAAAGGAAACTGGCTGATGCTACAACAAAGAAATAGAAAATTATATTGTTTTGACCTATATCATAAAAAGAAATATTGAAAACAATTATTATGAGCAGAGGCGTTGCAACTTATTTTTCTTCGACCGCTTCATACCGACTACTTGTTAAACCACTCTTTGTTGTTTGTATGTGATCTGAACATAAGAGGAGTTATTGTACGTTGTACCATTTATGTACAATTCGATCTCTGTGACGCTTTTTATTTACAAGGTAGCTTCCCTAGACACCTACCTCAGTCGCCTCTAACGACATGCCTTGTAGATCGCAGTGTTACTATTCTATGCTCTTCTTGCAAGCCCCGGGAATACACGGACGGGCATCGCAGCAAAGAGATAAGAGGTTACCAAGGTGAAGAAGGATTCTGGATGTGATTGATAGTATAAGCATATCGGCAGCAGGGGCGAGACTTTTTTTTTGGAGAGAGACACAATTCTGAGGATTGTTAGGATGGTAAAGTTTTGCCTACCAATATACTGGATTATATACGATATATACATAATACGATATATACATAATACGATATATACATAATACGATTATACGTAATATACTACACATCTTTTCAATTTTTATTGAGATAATTCTGTTTTCCTAAGAATCATGCTCTGTCCCATCGTTTTTTTTTATTGAGATAATCATATTGTTCTAGGAATCAAGCTTGTAGTTCTCAAACCCTATTATAATTGAGTGTCCATTTAAAAAAAAATGATGACAGAATGATCCTGACCTATTTAATGTGATTTATTTGTTCATTTTCTGCTCTAAAGTACACAATCTGATTCATTTTAAGTGTCTGTGATATTTTTAACAATCACCTTAACACGTGTCTTTGTTGAATCGTATGATCTTCTTGCACTTTTTTGTTATTATCAAAAATTTACCTCCACGTCACAAAATTAAATTTTAACAACACTTGTAGATGGTAATTCTTATTTTCATTGGCAAGAACTTGCTGAACGACCTGATCTCTTTCCTGGAATTCTGTTTTTTTCCTGTTCTTTTCTAGTCTTTATTTATAAATTGCATCTTTATCTAATATTTTCAGATTTTAAAAATATATAAATGTATTTATTTGTTGCAGTTGAGGTATGTTAACTTTGTTGACGTGTTAAACAATTAGTTACATTATAGAATAGTAAACACATTAATGTATAATATTTTATCGGTTTGAAAAATGCACCTTTAGCACGCTTCATTACATTCACTTTTTTAGAGTTCTTTAGTAGTTGATAGATTGATTGATTGATTGATTGATTGATTGATAGAACCATCCTCATTGCACTTCGGTGAGTAGCCATGTGTGCTCCGTTCTCTTTCTTATGAAGATCTCAGTAGTTGGTGATGTATAAAGTGGAGATTCGAAACACTCAATTTACATTATTGTGAAATATAAGACGGGGCATACTTCATTTATTATCTTCATTTTGATGCTGTATATAAGTAGCGTAATGCGTCTAAGATGAGACATGTCTCACTTTCTAAGACTATCCTACAGAGAACAGTTGAGGGTGGAAGAAAAACAGGAGGGCAGAGAAAATCCTGGTTTGAGAACATCAAGAGCTGGTCGGGGCAGAGTTTCGCCACACTCGATCAAGCAGTTGAAGACAGAGACTCATGGCGAGCTTTTTGTGCTGATGTCGCCACAGTGACGCCCTTAAGACCCTAACGGGTTATGGGCTTTATCAGTGGCGGCTCGTCATTAAGGGTCTGAGGGGCCGTGCCCCACCAAAAATAATATCTAACGTGTATTTATTATTTAATAAATTAAAATATAACCTAATTCAAAGCGATGATTTTCCCGAAAATTTGTGTCTGGCCCCACCAACAAAAACTATCACGAGCCGCCACTGGGCTTTATTATTATTATTATTATATTAATGCGTTTAGTGTTCACTTGTCGAGTCGAACACAAGAGAGTTACAGGTTCAGTTCCATTCTCGAAGTTCCACATGTGAGGAACACAATTGTTCCTCCTATCTTCTGCACAGTTTTAACTAGAACTATTAATTGAAAGGTCTGTTACCATAAGGCCTGAAATAACTGCCTGGTATTTTTGTGAATAGGAAATGAGCATACTTCATATATTTGCATTTTGAAAAGGTATAAAACTTGTGTGCTCTTTATTTATTTACTTTTAGATGAGGTATAGAACGTGTAACAGATACACGAAAGGGATGGATACATGTTATTGTGGTCTTCATCTGAATGTCACCTATATATGTATATGGCCTTTTTCGTCTTTACAGACGGTCAATTGGCAAGTGTTTTACTGTGACAACTTCTGAGTTTTCGCTTTTCTCTTTATCGTTCAGCTCGTATATAAGTCTCTTCTCCAAAGACTCTGCGCCCTTTCGTAATTTGGCTTTTCACACAACTCTGTCATCAGCTATTCCCTCCCATGTGCTGGGACCTATAGAAAAGTTTTTCATTGAGGCTTTGCAGACATCTTTATATCTGAGCAGTGGTCTGCCCTGGTGCCTCTTCCCTCCGAAAGTTCACAGAACAACATTTGTTTTGGTATGCGGCAAGTTTCCATTCTTCTCACATGTCCAAACCATCTTAGTCGTCTACTGCTGATCATGCCCATGAAGGAAGGCAGTTTTGCACGTTGCAGTACTTCAGAGTTGGTTATCTTGTTGTACCACCTGATGTTCATAATCTTGCGGAGACATCGAAGGTGAGAGATGATAAGTCTCCTCTCGTGTCTTGCGTAGGCTGTCCATGTTTCTGAGCCATATAGTAAAGAACTAATTACACAGGCTGGATTTATTTGGATCTTCGTCTGCAATGTCAGTTTTGTGTTGTCCAACGCTCGCTTTGATAGTATGCCGAATGTAGTAGCCGCACTACCTATACGAGCGTTGATTTCTTCATCAAGATAAAGGCTGGCAGTGACCGTGATGTCACTTACTCTGAAGATTACTCACTCTTTTATCTAGTCAATCCACTAGTATTTAACTCTATTTCTTTCTTCTCGATGTTTTCTTGAACAATAACTTTAGTAATGCAGAAATATCTAGCCACATTTACGATCTACAAAAGTTACTCATACGATTCACAATTCTGAATAATAAGTGTACATACTTTTTATTCAGTAATTCAGTCAATGTATTAAATACCAAATTCTCTGCGGAATAGACCAATTTATATTACTCTGATTTTCTATTCAAGATCTAATGACAATGTCCATAGTCTCACAGGAATACATAAAAATGGATGTCACTAATGCTCTGACACAGTCGACTGATTCTGTCGATGCATTACTGTTATTAACTGTATCTTGACCCGATTGTAAAAATGTTTTTAACTCTTTCAAAGAAATGTTTGTAAATGAAATGATGAGTATACTTTATTTTATCATCGATATAACTTTATAAATGATTAATGATGTGTATTTGAGCTTTATAATTTACTCGATATAAACTATAATTAAGATGTGTGATTAGCTTTATAATTTACTCGACATAAGACTATAAATGAAATGTGTATTAGCTTTATAATTTACTCGATATAAGACATATAAATGAAGTGTGTTTTGAATTTATAATTTACCGATATAATTTATAAATGATTAATGTTTGTATTTAGCATTTATAAAAATGATAACCTAAAAACGATTAAATGTGTTATTTCAATTTTATTTTATCGAATAACAGAAATGATATGTGATCAACATTGATTTTACACATAAGAATATGAAATGAAAGTTGATTAGCTTTATAATTTACGACGAAAATATGTTATGAGTTGATTAATTATACTTTATTTCTCGACAGAAGAAATTATAGTTGATTAGCTTTATATTTACCGACAGAAGAATTAAATGATTCAATTTAGCTTTTTACGAAAAGAATATGTATGGACGTTGATAAATTCAATTTATTAATTTTCTACGACAGAAGAAAATTTTGTGTATGGACGTTATTCAACCTATACGACGAAGAATATGTATGACTATTCAACCTTATACTCGACTAGAAGAATGGATGTATGGACGTTGATTAACCTATACTTACGACAGAAGAATATGTATACTTAATTCAAACTTTCTACGACAGAAGAATATGATGGAGTTATTCAACTTTATATTTCTTCAACAACTGAACATAATGATAGTTATTCAACCTTAAACTTTTCTAACAGTATGCTATGAATGAGAATTGATTCAACTTTATACTTTTCTGACAGAAGAATATAAACAACATGTTATTCAACTTATACTTTCTACGATAAAAATACTGAATGGAGTTATCAACTCTATATTCTCCGCAGAAGAAAATGTAGCCCGTGTAATGTAACCTTACACTTTCTGAGACAGAAGAAATCATAAGACAAGTGAGATTCAACCCTTTACTTCATCCGACAGAGGAGTATAAACAAGGTGGGATCTAGCTCTATACTTTCTCAGACAGAAGAACAAATAAATAAACTGAGATTCAACCCTTTACTTCATCCGACAGAGGAGTATAAACAAGATGGAATCCAATTCTTTCTTCTATCCGACAGAAGTATATAAATTAAGTGTGATTAAATTATATACCATTTTAAATAGAAGACTATAAATAATACATATTCCATTTCTAGACGTCAGCCAATTGAATACTATAAATGAAGTGTGTTCCAATTCTATAGGTTAGCCGACAGAAAAAAACTATAAATTAAGTGTGCTTCGGCTTTATATTTCACAAATTAGAAAACATTATAAATCGGTTTTGTCAAATTATATGCTTCATTTAATAAATCAAAAGTTTGCTGCCCTAAATGTTCAGATGAAAATGTGTGCCAATATATCTGGCGTGAACTGATTAAAAATCGATACTGGAGCCCGCTCACATATATATATATATTCAGCAGTTTTGCCTACACATGCATCTACACGTACACACATCACACACTAATCACAACATTGTTCAATGCTCTTCATGCACATAATGCGAAGATTAGGTTTAGAACATTTGTTGAGAACGAGTAAAATACATCGAAGAAGAAATCTTGTAAAACATATAGAGATGATGGTTTGACAGTAGCCTCCGATAAACATACGGCCGGCGGGCTCAGGTACAAATTATAGGAAATAAGATCACAACTGTCACGTGATTCCCGCATTCTAGTGTTGTTGTATATAGACTAATTTATTTTAAAAACACTACAACATGCGAAATCAATGTTATATTATGTGAAAAGTTTAAGTTTAAAACAAAGGAATATCAGTATTATCAACATTTCTCACCAATACATAACCATGAGGCAAATACAAATAAGATCCAGACATTTGTCAAAGATGTTTGCGGCGGATTCTCAGATTGAGATGGTATGATAGAGTTACAAACACGGATCTGTGGATAAGAACAGGGCAGGAACTTATGATGACACAGGTCAAGAGGAGAAGATGGCGATGGATAGGCCATACCTTGCGGAAGACACAGTCGAGTGTCACTAGACAGGTGCTGAGTGGAACCGCAGGGAAAAGAAAAAGAGGACGCCCTAAGAAGACTTGGAGACGAGGTCTTATTGAGGAGCTGAAGAGTGTTCAATTGACCTGGGAGACCATAAAAAGAACAACCAGAGACCGAGAAGAGTGGCGAACAACTGTTGAGGCCCTATGCTCCACGAGGAGCGGAGAGGATTAATGACATAACCATGAACGCATAGAATTGAATAAATCGCAAAAAAGCGTACAGTGTACAAGCCCCCATCCAACAAGAATTTCCGATTTGTCGTCTACGTTATTCGGCCTACTGTTATGGGGTTTGTGGTTTGACGTTGTGGTTCGACAAGAGATAGGCGAAGAACTGATTAAATGCAACTGGTTGAGAGAGTTGTGAAGAGGCATGGTCGCCCACGCCGGTAGACACGACACTTGATTAGTTGATCCTAACAAAGCACCAACATGGTGCATAGACTTCAACTACAGCGCGAACACTACACTTTATTAGCCATAACCAATCAAAATGCACAACAAAAAACCAATCTCTACCACATACCCAACCTACCACACTCATTCAAATCACACCTAACTCCCCATACCACCACAGACTATTACCACATGTCAAATCCAATCACACTTACAATAGAAATCCAGAACCTCCACACACACCAATCACACTCCACATACCACACCAATCTCACTCCACATACCACACACCAATCACACTCCACATACCACACACCACACACCAGTACCAAATGTCAAATTCCATGGAACTCACAATAACAACCTAGGTATACTAAACCTCCACACACATACCATGTACATGCACAACTCACTTCCAACCTAAACACACATTCCATGTACATGCACAACTCACTTCCAACCTAAACACACATTCCATGTACATGCACAACTCACTTCCAACCTAAACACACATTCCATGTACATGCACAACTCACTTCCAACTCAAACACACATACCATGTACATGGACAACTCACTTCCAACCTAAACACACATACCATGTACATGGACAACTCACTTCCAACCTAAACACACATACCATGTACATGCACAACTCACTTCCAACCTAAACACACATACCATGTACATGCACAACTCACTTCCAACCTAAACACACATACCATGTACATGCACAACTCACTTCCAACTCAAACACACATACCATGTACATGCACAACTCACTTCCAACTCACACACACATACCATGTGACAATTCACTTCCAACCCACACACACATGTCCACACCTTACGTATATATTACAAACATGTCAGACTCATAATCAAGAAACACATACTTCACTTACACACCATTCACACGCAACATATACATTACATACATAGAAACACACAAACCACACACACGACTCACGGTTCTAGACACACACGCACCACACATACAAATACAACCTTCACACGCAACACAAACAAATTCACTCCTCATGAGCAAACTACACATACAAACACACACATACACGCGTCATATCCACATCTAGTCTGTCGTTACCAAAATCTAAAAATATCATAAAATACAAAAGCTACTGTGCGTTAAAATCAGGTAATGTGTGGCAAGACGAAGTAATAAGAATTTATCGTCTGAAAATTTAATGTAGTATCACACTACAACAACAATCTAGTAGTCAAAGAATATTTGAACTTAACGTGATTTACATACGAAGTGTCTGTAGGGAATAAACAGGTGACGCAAGTTCTAATTGAATAGTTAACGAATATAACATAGTTTCTATATAACTATGAATTGTAACAGCACTGGCCTAGAAATTAAAATGTTGTACATAAAGAAAACAATTCCCCTCTTTCCCCATACGAAAAATGTAAGCTAGCATCTGAAGCGATCATATTTGAAAATATGCGTATTTTGGGCATGGTAGGTTCATTCCTCTTGACATAGTCAACCTTGGTTCTTAGATACTTAGTTTGCCCGCCTGCCCAGCGTTGTCGTAGCGCGTTGGACGGCAGGTGACAAGCTCCCTGTGAGTGCGGGTTCAATTCCGCGGGCTGGCGGAAAAACCACAGGCTCTCCAGATTTACGGTGTTCGTGGCACCTAACCGAAGGGATACGATGTCCATGGCACCGAGCCGAAGAGCTTTCAGCTCAAGCGCTTCTGGATCAGACAAAAAAAAAGATACCTTAGTTTAACACTCTTGCGTTATACTGTAGCATACCAAGGCAACATGTTCAGATAGCAAATTAGATCGATGTGGTGTTTTAAATTTTGAAAATATTAAGTTACTAAATCTAACGGAATGGGTGTGAAGCATGAACATTTAACAATGCAGTGGAAAAACATAGATGTGCTTTGGAATATAAGTGTTGCCAGTATGTTGTCGGGGCTCGCAAGGGGAGCAAAGAGTAGTAACACTTCGACCTACAAGGCATGTTGTAAGAGGCGACTAATGTAAGGGTCTATGGAAGCTACCCTAGTAGATAAAAATTGCCGCAGAAACCGGATGTTCTGACCTACTTGTAGGCGCATGAATGGCACAACGTACAATTGCTCTTAGGCTCGGATCCCATACATATCATAAAACATGGTTAACAAGTCGATATGGAGTGCTCGAAGAAGAAGAAGAATATGTGGGAGTTACATAATAGTTCTCTGTATATCACGGACAGAGAACAGAACAAATAGATCTATCTAGAAAGAACTATAACGCCCGTCTACCCAACGTGTTCGTAGCGCGTTGGATTACGGGTGACTATCCCTCTGTGTGTGCGGGTTCAATTCCGCAGGATGGCAGAAAAAGCCACAGATTCCCCAGATTTACGGTGTTCGTGTCACAGAACCGAAGGATTACGATGTCCATGGCACCGAGCCGAAGAGCTGAAAAGCTCAAGTGCTTCTGGATCGGAAAAAGTGAACTCTAATAGTTATTGGATATTAGTTACTGGTTAACCATCACGTGCCTATAATAATCGACACTCAGGGCGCAGAGCATGAGGTAGGCCAAGAACACGATGGATAGATAACATCTCAGAGTCCCTGCGAAAGCATGGACTGAGAACGTCAAGCGCAACACACCTGGCACAAGATAGAAAACTAACTCTCCCACGACGCTTCACGGCAAATGTGGTTAAGATAAGATAAGGTTATTGGTTACTAAATTGACGTCATTGCACTCTGGGCAGACCCATAAATGCTCAGTCTCCCCCAACAGATATCGAAGAGTATGCATATTGAAGATTCCCGTGGCTCGCTGATTAAACACACCTTCACTATGCCCCTCAGGCATCTAGTTCGACTTGTACAATGGTAACTCCAAACTACTTAAATCGCTTGATCGATTCAACATCGATTTTAGTGTCTTCATCCAACAGACAGTCACGAAGAGACCGAAGAACATCCCCATTATCCACTTTCAACTCATCAACAAATGGATGCTGTTGAGGCAAGCCTGTCCGCTCTCTCATTACCGTAAACACCCGCATGCCCAGGGCAGTATATTCACGCAAGGGCCTGGAGGTTAGAAACTTCTATAGAAGATATCAACTCATACCGAAACCTGTCCTTCTGGATCTTGTGAAGCATCGA
The DNA here is from genome assembly GCA_020796225.1 of Arion vulgaris. Classification (NCBI taxonomy): domain Eukaryota; kingdom Metazoa; phylum Mollusca; class Gastropoda; order Stylommatophora; family Arionidae; genus Arion; species Arion vulgaris. The sequence continues at coordinate 74,304,927 of CM036753.1, forward strand.
CTGAGAGTCAGGTACAACAACGGCCCCAGTAAATGAGGTCCCAGAGAGCCAATGAATGGTGGCAGCAGAACACTAATAACAGAATTATAAGAATGATAGAATTGAAATTGAAATCAAGAAAAACTGGCAATGGCTATAAATAAGAGTGATAAATTTAAAGTATTTTGGAGATATAAAGAGATAATAATTGTAAAAGGAAGACTACGGATAAGATGGATTCCGGATGTAACTGATGATTTGAATATGATGGTTACATAGGCTAGATATCTGGCCTATGTGTGAGAGAGAAATTCCGAAAGACTGTTATGATGGCAAAGTTCCGTACAGGACAAGGTATTTTTTCTCTCTTTAGCCTGTTACGCCTTTGGCGTTTAGGGCAGCAACAAACGTACACCATTCTTCCCTGTTCATGGCCTTCCTCTGTATTGTGTTCCAGCTATGATTCATTTCCTTCAGCTCTTGCTCTATCGTTCTCCTCCAGGTCATCTTGGGTCTTCCACGCTTTCGCCTACCCTCTGGAGTCCATCTCAGTGCAGTTTTCGTGTCGGAGCCAGTCTCCATGCGCATCACATGTCCAATCCATCTCCAGCGTCGTCTTCGGATGATAGTGCCCATATTCTCTTGTTGGCATCGTGCAAGCAATTCTTGATTCGAGATAGTAGTCGGCCAGTACACACGTAAGATTTTTCGCAGACAAGTTGTATTGATGACTAAATCTAAAATCTGTGAGTTACGATGAACAGTTAATTTGTTTGTTTTATTTTCAATCCAGAAGCACTTGAGATTTCATCTCTTCGTCTTTGTGCCATGGACATCGTAACCTTTTGGTTCGGTGCTACGAAAACTGTAAATCTGGAGAACCTGTGGCTTCTCTGCCAGCCAGCGGAATTGAACCGCACACACAGGGGGCTTGTCACCCGTCGTCCAACGCTCTACGAACACCTTGAGCAGGTGGGCATAAACAGTTAATACCACACTCACTTTCTTTCTTTAACCCAAGATAGTCAGTCACATATAAAACGACAGAATACAGCTTATATTTGAAAACAACCCCATCTTATTTAGTGTGAGACATTATGGTTCTAACCACTTAACCACGACATTGCTTTCAAAGAAACAGGAGATTTGTATGTAAGCAGTGTTATTTCTATCAGCTTTTAGTCGGAAACCTCACGCTAAAGGAATTATTGTATTAGTGGAACTCAGTTCTATTTCTAAAGTTATTTCTCTAACCACTTAGCTATACCATTATGCTTCAGTCAAACAGTAGATTTATACTAAGAAAGTGTTGTCTTAATGACACTCTACCCGAAGTCCGCGGGTGACCTAAGGCCCGAATGTTACATCTCTGGCGCCCGAGTGAAACATCACAGGCACCCGATTTTACCACCCGGCTTTAACGTTAATCAGAATTTCATGGAGGAAAATGTGTTTCTGAATAAGTGTGTTTTTGTAAGCACAATAAAAATGTGTTTCTGAATAAGTGTGTTTTTGTAAGCACAATAAAAATGTGTTTCTGAATAAGTGTGTTTTTGTAAGCACAATAAAAATGTGTTTCTGAATTAGTGTGTTTTTGTAAGCACAATAAAAATGTGTTTCTGAATAAGTGTGTTTTTGTAAGCACAATAAAAATGTGTTTCTGAATAAGTGTGTTTTTGTAAGCACAATAAAAATGTGTTTCTGAATAAGTGTGTTTTTGTAAGCACAATAAAAATGTGTTTCTGAATAAGTGTGTTTTTGTAAGCACAATAAAAATGAGCGGTCTCTGTAGTGTAGAGGTTATGTGCTCGCCTCTCGTGCCAAATGTAACCGGTTCGCTCCACGGGAAGTCATTGTGATATTTTTCCAGAGATCCCTGATCTCAGTGTGGGTGAGATCGAATTCGAAGTTCTATCGGACACAACGATAAAACGTAGGTCCCATGTTTAATTTGAATACGTAATAGAACCCTTGGCAGTTCAAAAATCGAGAAGAGCAGGCTGGAAAGCTGCTGCCAGGAAAAATTTATTAGAAAACGATATAAAATTCCGACAAAATATTTTAACTATCGTCCAAATTACATCGAGTACCATAGCCCGTGTTACAAAGTTTGTGCACTGCAGCTGAAATTTTCTAGTGTAGGAAAGAGATCGGAGCACACATGGTTATTTACCAAAGTGCAATGATGATGGTCATATGAATCAATCAATCAATCACGCATAATATTTTAAGAAATATTACAATTTGTAGTAAGGATAAAGTTTTCATCGTTTACTATTTTGTATTCATATTACTATTAATATTACTTTATTATTATTATTAATATTATTATTGCATGCATGCTATTGCCACATGGAACCATCACCTACACAGTCAGGGCCGTGCCGTACTATGATACAGAGAGGCGGCCGCATCAGGCGGATACGTAAAGGGGGCCGTATAAAGCAGCGAAATCAAAATCACAATTGAATGTTAGTTTAAAGAAAAATATTTAAGGGGTGGCATGTCGAGGACTTGCATCATACTGAGAAAATATACCGCACCGTCCTGTACACAGTCATTAGTGAGATGCGCTCAAAAATATAAAAACGTTGGATAACACTGCTCGACAGAAGAAGAAGAAGAAGAAAGAGGAAGACTGCTTTACAGTATTGTAAAAGCAATCTATAGAAACTCAGATAAGATGATACGTTTAATGAAAGTGATTACTTCTTTTACCCACCGGAAACACTATAAATCTCTAGCCAGTTCTTTCTTCTCCTCCTACGTCGTGTTCACGGTTTTCTTTATATCCATAGTTGCACTGTCGTATTGGTGGTAACATGCGTCGTCTTTCCAAAACTGTGTCTTCCATTATTACTCTTTCTTTCGTTGTGACGTTTAATGTTATCAAAATATTGAAGTTTTCTAGACATGATATGACATAAAAGAAGTGCAAGAGAAACACGAAAAACAAAATCTATATCTCAGTGTGGTAAAAATGAAAATATTGACAGCGGATAAAATAAGCATGATAATATATATTTTTATCAGCGAAAAGAAAATAGAAAATGAGAACAGTTTTGAATATCTCGGTTCACTGCTAACAAGAGATGGAAATGGGATGAAGGATATTAAAACAGGAACAAAAATGTTCTTGCAAAAAATTAAGCATCTAAATACAGTAAGGAATGAAACTGAAGGAAAACAAAGATTAGAATACTAAGAGCATGCATATTCCTAGTGGTAACGTAGAGGTGTGAAGCGGGGATAGTTAACAAGGCCGTAGAAAAAAAACACATATATGTGGTTTTGAATATAAGAGTAACAAAAGAGTCCTCTGTATATCATGGATAAAGAAGAGAACAAATAGATCTATCCAGCAAGATTTCAAAATCAATTAAACCTGGCTGATGTTACACATCATAATTACAAAATTGATGTATTTTGAACATATAAAGAGGCACGAAGGATTAAAGAAAACCACTATAGAAGAAGGCATCCCGGCAATGGAGATAAGAGAAAGACAACGGAGAATATGGATTCAGAAAGTAACTGATGGTTTGAGTATAACGGCTGTAGAGGCTGGACATTTGGTCTATGAGATAGAGAAATTCTCAAGTACAGTTACAGTGACAAAGTTCTGCTTATGAGAAGCTATTTGATTATGTGAAATAATATTGTTCATGATCTAATGTTCCTAGATGTGCAAGTCATTTACGTTGTCAAAATTTCTCCTCTTCTTTTCCATAAAGTTCAAAACATTTTTATGTTTCATGTTTGCTCTTTGTTTCAAAAGTTTCGAATTTCTTTGCTAATCGTTATGCTAAAGTCTATTATTCATATCCTTGTGTTGTTACTGAAAAAAACGCATGTTTTTAGATTTACTAGTTTCTTCTTTCTTGTGTTATGCCATATGATCCGCAATATAATTACAGTCTGAATTACTACCGCCAGTCTCTGTCTGAATTTTTTAAGTGCAGTTTCTATTGTTGATTCATCATCAAGGTGCGTATCCATTATAGGACGTAGCTCTCTTTGCAGCGCATCTGAAATTCACTCTGTCTCTAGCTAGTTCACCCACTTCGTCAATGGTTATATTCATGGTTTCTTTAATATCTTGTAGCCATCTTCTTCTTGGTCTGCCTCTGCGTTCTGGGACCCTGCCCTCTAGTATTGTTCTTTCCAAGCCATCGTGACGCTTGATGTGACCAAAGTATGTAATTTTTCTGTATAGTATGTTGTTTATCAGCCAATTCTCTTTAACATTCAGTTCTTCCAGGACATCAGTGTTCTTTCTTTTTTCTGTCCATGGTATTCATAGGATCTTTTTGTAGCATTTCGCTTCGAAGGAAAGGATTTTCCTTCTTGTTTTTTTTATTGTTGATTACGGTGTCATAATATTTAACATTTGTAAAAATATTCAATATTTTAATTACACGGTTGACAATTTGTTTTGTCAATAGAAATAACCCAAGTTTTCTTTAAGGTTAACTAAAACATATTGATCGATAAATCGAATTTTACCTTGGCTATTATTGTGTCAATGTTACATAGACAGCAATATAAAATATATTTTTGTACCTGTGTCTCTTATCTTTAATTTTACCTCACACACTTTGTCTGTTTGAAGATCGAATTACCTCTGACCTTTGAACACTTGACTATTATCTGTATTGTCAAAGATCCTTTGAGAATAATCACGTTTATAAAATGTATTGAAATAAAAAAAAGCAATTTCTAGCAGAATAGTTTGTATTTGTTGCAGTAAAAGATAGACACAAGGATTATGACTGGGTTTAGTGTAGTTTTTGTTCTCCATTCAACATATGTTTGTTACAATCTCATTCTATCGATTTCTATCATGTATCATCTATACATGATATATTGTGAGCGTCTGTAGCTCAAGCGACAGTGAGCTCGATCACAAACCCAAGCGTACCTGGTTCAAACCCCACGGTGGGCTAGTTTGGAAGCAAATTCGTTTCAGTGTGATTTTTACCAAAGGTAAAAATAGACTCAAAGCAATGGCAAACTACTGAACGTATAAGTGGTGCCTAGAAAATCAACGACTCGTTTACTGTGGTTGATGGCTTCGTCCTTTAGGATATGCCACGATTTTTATTTTGTCATCGTCTATACGTTTTATGAAATGCTTCGAGATCTGTCTATTTATTTTATCGAACTTAGAAACAATGTTGAGGGCGACGATAGCGAAATCGATAAGACGAATCGCTAGTAACCACATGTGATAATTTCTACAGATCTGCGTATTAAAAACTGGACAGGAACCCATGATTACCCAGGTTAAGAGGAGAAAATAACGATGAGTCGTGGATACCCTACGGAAGACACAGTCGAGTGTTACTAGACAAGCACTTGAGTAGAACCCGCAAGGAAAACGAAAAATAACCCGCCTTGAACAGACCTCGATACAAAGTCTTCTTGAGAAACTGAGGAGTTCTCGACTATCCTTGGAGACCATAATGAAAACAGCCAGAGACCGAGAAAAGTGGCAAAGAACTGTTAAAGCCATATGCTTCACCAGGAGCGAAGAGGAATAGCTGGTGATGATTCCTGAGTTCGAGACCAAGTTAGCCCAACAATCTTTTGTTTATACACAACATTGTTTGACTACATGTTTCCTGGTCCTTTATTTGTGATCTAAATTACATGTATATCTTACTCGGACTAAAAATTACCGGAGTAGCAATGTTTACTGGGTCTAGGGAAAGCAAGCCTTTACGCAAAAATCAATCAAATGTGCCATATTAGGCGCCCTTACTACGTCTTAATTCATAGCGGGTAAAAAAAAAACAAAAAAAACAGATCATTGACAAAAACAAAAGGGATGGAATCTAACAAAAAAGTTTATATTAAAGAAAGAGCAGGTTTTAAATAACATTGAAGTTATGGATGGTGGAACAGCTGAAACAAATACATAGAACTAGCATAATAAAGGCAAAATGTATGAATAGTTTTGACATCAGTAATTTCTGAAAAGAAAATCCTCTCAAATATAGTTAGTTTAGTTACCTCTTGACATGTTCTGTGGTACATGAAACTTCTAGAAATATTTCTCTATTATCCTTAGTTATTCGGAAGCCTTCAGCGCAGTATTTCATTCAAATATACTCCATTGATGCATGTTCGCCGATTGTATATATGCGTGTATATATAAAGTTAATTACATATCCTTTACAGGATTTGGGGAATAAACACCAGCTTTTTAACGCTGTTTGTAATTTTTCTAGGAATTATTACGTTCAGTGACACCACTTTCCGAACGGGTGGTGTCATCGTCCTTTTGTAAACATCCACGAGAAGCAATTTGCAACCACACTGTCCGCAGCGTGATTCGAACTCAGAACGTCGGGGTTAATAGACCAAGTCACTATCCCCTAGGCCGTGTATATATACTTATATAAAATATAATATTCAAAAACAAGTGAAGACCTTGACTCATTCTGTAAAGCGGAGCTGCCCAAACGCCGTACACGCGAGTGTTATGGCGTCCTAGTGTTACATACATGGCGTCCTATTTTATTCATCTAGCTTTGACGTTAATTATAATTCCAAGAAAACTAATGTTTCTAAATAACGGACATATCCATATTTTTCAAAGCAGCAGACTAAAAATATTAAGGGGGATTCTGTAATGTGAGGGCAACAAGAAACTATTTACGTTGTTTTCATATGAATGTAAAACGTGTATAACACTTTTGAAAGATTATGACTTAGAAGAGCAGAAAAAGGATAGTTTACAAAAAACTATCAAAGCGGTGCCATGGAAACAATACAAAATGGCCACCAAACACAAACTTTCACATCCCTAAGGCTCTGAACCTAATGAATGTAAATTACTTCTCTTTTATCTCTAAGGTGAGCAAATGTAATATCTAAAATTTGCCGTTCTCCTTCACTTTCAGATATAAACTGCAATCACCGCTAAGGCGAGTAAAGGAACCCTTTCATACCTCGTGGTATATAGGGCAATACAGTGTTAGGCCTGTATATTTTATTGACCGTCGGTACACGATGAGTGATGTGGTCAGCATCACACCGGCCGCCTTTACTTTCCCAGTGCATGTCTGGTACCCAGTTGAGGCTGGGTCGACCTGAAAGCCGTCGCGGTCGGGAAAAATTCCACGCGCATTGCGGGAGTTGAACCCAGACCACCAGCCTTGAGAAGCGAGTTCACTAACAACTACGTTACCGCGGCTCTCAAGGCGGAGTAAGGTTCGAATGAATGGCCAAGAAAACTGGCGATTAGGAAAACAAGCCTTTACTAAAAAAATCACCACAAAGCGCCATATTAGGCACCATGACAACGCCTGATTTCATATCGAGCATATAGAAAACATAAATACGGTCCACTGTCACTGAATTCAACAAATTGTTTCTGAGCAACGAATCTCTCTATATAAGGTTTGCTGAAAATTAGTAAACATTATAAACCAGGGTTGGTTCCGACTAGTAAACAATATAAAGATTTAGTTCACATTTGTAAACACGGTAAACATTTCATGTTTCCCATTAGTAAAAACTATAAACAATGTCTTACATTAGTAAACAAGTCTCACAATCGTAAACAAGTCTCACATAGTAAACAATCAAGGTTTATCTCACATTAATAAATAAGTCTCAAATTAGCAAACAAGTCCTGGATTAATAATCAAGTCTCCCATTAGTAAACATTATAAACAAGGTATGTTTCAAATTTGTGAACATGTTTACCATTAGTAAACAATATAAACAAGATTTGTCTGGCGTTACTAAACAAATCTGTCACTAGTAAACAAGTCTCACATTAGTAAACAATATAAATAGGATTTGTTGCACAATAGTAAACAAGTCTCCCATTAGTAAACAAGTCTCCCATTAGTAAACAAGTCTCACATTAGTAAACATGCCTCACATTAGTAAACAGGCCTCACATTAGTAAACAAGTCTCACATTAGTAAACAAGCCTCACATTAGTAAACATCACATTAGTAAACAAGCCTCACATTAGTAAACAAGTCTCACGTTAGTAAATACGTCTCACGTTAGTAAACAAGTCTCACATTAGTAAACAAGTCTCACATTAGTAAACATGCCTCACGCACATTAGTAAACAAGCCTCACATTAATAAACAAGTCTCACATTAGTAAACAAGTCTCACATTAGTAAACAGTCCTCACATTAGTAAATAAATATCACATTAGTAAACAAGCCTCACATTAGTAAACTAATCTTGCAAAAATCCACGCAAATCAATTTGCAACCAAACTGTCCGCAGCGTGATTCGATCTCAGAACGTCGGGGTTAATAGACCGAGTTACTATCCCCTAACCCACAGACGCCACCACCATACTATTACTACTAATAAAAACAAAACTAATATTTATAGTTTAGATGCAGACGCCTTCCCCAATGAAAGAGCAACGTGTGGTTGCTAAGGGACGGTAGAATAGTTACAAAGAAAACAAGGTTGCAAAAGCAGGAATACCATGTTCATAGGAGTGATACGGATAGAAGAAATAGTGTTTTTCTTGAGAAATCTGGTTAACGTTAAATCCGGTGGAGTCAAATAAGGCGCCACCAATGTATAACACGGGCGCCAGTGCGTGTTTTACAAGGCTGTTCTACACCCTTTATAGAATACAAAATACTTAACAAACATGTCTCTAACATTGTATATTGGAAGGAGAGCCAACAAAACTATGCAAAACCAACGTTTCTGAATAGATTTGATTCTTAAGGAAGGAAAAAAAAACTAGAAACAAACAAATAGAAAAATCAATTGCAGCCACAGAAATGTGATTCCTATGAAGGATGTTGTGTAACGCATGGACAGCTAAGCAATCAAATGAGGGAAAATGGATAGAAAATACAGTTACAAGATGACCGTTAACAAAAAGCTTAAGAAAACGTAAAATTAATCGGACACATAAAAGAAAATGGCAATGTGAATATGTTTGCCGAGTTGTCTGTAAAGTGCCTAACATCAACCAGTAAAAAAACGAATTAAACAAGTATTTGTAATCGAGTGTTCGTTTGCTAGTTAAAACTATACAGTAGTCGCTATGTTAAAACTATACAGTAGCCGCTATGTTAAAACTATACAGTAGCCGCTATGTTAAAACTATACAGTAGCCGCTATGTTAAAACTATACAGTAGTCGCTATGTTAAAACTATACAGTAGTCGCTATGTTAAAACTATACAGTAGCCGCTATGTTAAAACTATACAGTAGTCGCTATGTTAAAACTATACAGTAGTCGCTATGTTAAAACTATACAGTAGCCGCTATGTTAAAACTATACAGTAGCCGCTATGTTAAAACTATACAGTAGTCGCTATGTTAAAACTATACAGTAGTCGCTATGTTAAAACTATACAGTAGTCGCTATATTAAAACTATACAGTAGTCGCTATGTTAAAACTATATAGTGGACGCTATGTTAAAACTATACAGTAGTCGCTATGTTAAAACTATATAGTGGACGCTATGTTAAAACTATACAGTAGTCGCTATGTTAAAACTATACAGTAGTCGCTATATTAAAACTATATAGTGGACGCTATGTTAAAACTATATAGTGGACGCTATGTTAAAACTATACAGTAGTCGCTATGTTAAAACTATACAGTAGTCGCTATATTAAAACTATATAGTGGACGCTATGTTAAAACTATACAGTGGCCGCTATGTTAAAACTATACAGTAGTCGCTATATTAAAACTATACAGTAGCCGCTATGTTAAAACTATACAGTGGTCGCTATGTTAAAACTATACAGTGGTCGCTATGTTAAAACTATACAGTAGCCGCTATGTTAAAACTATACAGTGGTCGCTATGTTAAAACTATACAGTGGTCGCTATGTTAAAACTATACAGTAGTCGCTATGTTAAAACTATACAGTAGTCGCTATGTTAAAACTATACAGTAGTCGCTATGTTAAAACTATACAGTAGCCGCTATGTTAAAACTATACAGTAGTCGCTATGTTAAAACTATACAGTAGTCGCTATGTTAAAACTATACAGTAGCCGCTATGTTAAAACTATACAGTGGCCGCTATGTTAAAACTATACAGTAGTCGCTATGTTAAAACTATACAGTAGTCGCTATGTTAAAACTATACAGTAGTCGCTATATTAAAACTATACAGTAGTCGCTATGTTAAAACTATATAGTGGACGCTATGTTAAAACTATACAGTAGTCGCTATGTTAAAACTATATAGTGGACGCTATGTTAAAACTATACAGTAGTCGCTATGTTAAAACTATACAGTAGTCGCTATATTAAAACTATATAGTGGACGCTATGTTAAAACTATATAGTGGACGCTATGTTAAAACTATACAGTAGTCGCTATGTTAAAACTATACAGTAGTCGCTATATTAAAACTATATAGTGGACGCTATGTTAAAACTATACAGTGGCCGCTATGTTAAAACTATACAGTAGTCGCTATATTAAAACTATACAGTAGCCGCTATGTTAAAACTATACAGTGGTCGCTATGTTAAAACTATACAGTGGTCGCTATGTTAAAACTATACAGTAGCCGCTATGTTAAAACTATACAGTGGTCGCTATGTTAAAACTATACAGTGGTCGCTATGTTAAAACTATACAGTGGTCGCTATGTTAAAACTATACAGTAGTCGCTATATTAAAACTATATAGTGGACGCTATGTTAAAACTATACAGTAGCCGCTATGTTAAAACTATACAGTAGCCGCTATGTTAAAACTATATAGTGGACGCTATGTTAAAACTATATAGTGGACGCTATGGTGAAGTGGGTAAGACAGTTACATGTCGTTCTGAATGTTGTGGGTTCGAATTCGGACCGAGTTACATGTAAAATATTGTAATGAGAAGTCTAGGATGTTGCTGGAGTTACGGCTTTGGTGCTTTGTGTAACACTCTCGGTAGATGGCGTGCTATTTCTGCCGACAGAGACTGAACCATATGCAGAATATCGGAGCAATAAGACAATCGTAAGCCGTTATACCCTTTCAGACGTACAATTAAGTGTTGGAGGTTTTTGTAAGTCAACATGAAAAATGAAAATCGTGGCATATCCTTTACAGGACTTAGCCATCAACAACAGTAAACGAGTTGTCTATTTTCTAGGCACAACATTCAGTAGTTTGCATACATGGTTGAAATTCGAATTTTTCTATACTATATGTCGTAGGGAACTGAACCTGCGTGCAACGTATTAACATTCTCAGCGTAAACTACATAGAACATGAATACAACATGAGAATTAACATCGACAAAACAGAAGTAATGACATTCGCCAGAGAGGAAAACACTACCAACATCTCCATCGATAATCACCTACTAAATCAAGTAAAAGATTTCACATGCCTGGGGAGCATTTTTTCAGCAAATGGAAGAATAACTAATGAAATTCAACACAGATACAACAAAGCAAATCAAATGATAGGGCAAATGGCGCCAATTTTAAGATGCAAACACGTCACCATGAACACAAAAAGAGTAATGTTCAACACAATCTTTCTCCCACACTATGTTACCAGTACCAAACCTGGACGCTGACAACAAACGATAGAAGAAAACTAGTCACAACAGAGATGAAGTGTCTACGCAGAATGCTGGGTGTAACAAGAAGAGACCGGTTGAGAAATGAAGACATCAGGAAAAAGTGGGTACAACATCAGTACTAGACTTCATCAAGAAACAACAAATTAAATGGTTCGGTCACGTAAGCAGATTACCATCAGACAGTGCACCCCAAAGAGCAATGCTGCTCCGATACAATGGGTACAAAGCAAAAGGCCGGCCACGCAAAATGTGGACCTCAGAGATAACAGAGGCGACGAAAGAGACTATCTACGAAGTGCATACTAGGGCCCGTTTTAGAATCTCTTCCTGACCTGACGCTGTGAGGCATACAGGATTCGAGAAAGAAGAGAAAGAAAGAACTACATAGATCAAAAATAGTGGTTGACTTGATTGATAAGAGCGAAGGTAAAGAAGACGATATTTGATAGAGATTGTAATAGAAGGTTTACGGGATTGTAAGATTAATAACCATATTAAAGACCTTAGTAACAAACAGTATCTCTCTCTCTCTCTCTAGCATGTGGCGTCACTGGTACTTAGTGCAGCATCAAATGCATACTATTTGTCTCTATTTTCGACCGTCCTCTGTATTGTGTTCCAGCTATGATTCATATCTTTCAGCTCTTGCTTTATGGTTCTTCTCGAGGTAGTTGTGTGCTTTCCACTTTTTCGTTTATCCTCTGGTGTCTATCTCAGTGCAGTTATCGTTACAGTTAGTCTCCATGTGTATCACATGTTTTATCCATATTCAGAGTCTCTTTTGGATGATGTTGCTCATATTTTCTTGTTAACACTGTGAAAGTCGCTCTTGGTTAGACATAGCATTTGGCCAAAACACGCGTAAGATCTATCGCAGACAAATAGTACGAAAGGAGAAGAGTTTGGACATATCTTGTTCTGTCATTTTCTAGCATTCTGATTCGTATATTAAAGTTGATAGCCCTCATCTGCGGTATATATTAATCTTGATTTCGATGATGTATTGGTATGATTTCTAAATCGTCTGAAGGATCATGCGTGTACCTCATGCCTTTCTCAATCTTCTTTTAATGTCATATCCAGTTTCTCCTTCTTGGCTGATAACACTTCCTCCAAGATTTGTGAATGCAGTAAATATTTGAAACTAGTGTATCTTCATATAGTGTATTTAGTGTAGTGGGTTGTCGATGTTCAAATTCATTATTTCTGTTTTCTTCTGCTTAATTTTCAACTGAACCATCTGACATTATTGGTTAATCCGACAATGTTTTCCTTGATGTTTTTATGTGTTTGAGTAACACTAACACATATCTCTCCGAAGATATAAGAAACAACGATATTGTCTAAGTAAGTATTCATCAGAAGCAGTGGCGGCTAGTGGTTATTTTTCTTGGTGGGGCCCGACACACATTTTCGGAAAAACTCGTTTTTTTAAAGCATTTACTATTCCGGGAAGTTATTCCCCTATTGATTATTGTAGGGCCGGGCCCCACTTGCCTAAATGACGAACCGCCCTGATCAGAAGATAGTAGAAACAATAACAGACTTCATACACAAACACTGCCCGTGTGGTGCCGAGGCTCTCAAGGGGAGCAAAGCATAGTAACACCGCGACCTACAAGGCATGTCGTAAGAGACGACTGACGTAGGGGCCTAGGAAATATAGCGTAGTAATAAATAGCGTCGTAGTAATCAGCTGTGCTGTTATTACTAGTAGGTGCATAACTAACACAACGTATAATCGCTTTTAGGCTCAGATCACATACACATCACAAAGAGTGATTAACAAATGGTCGATATGGAGCTTTCGAAGAAGAAGAAGATGCACAATTATAGAAACGATATATCTCAAAGATGATTATAAAAAAGACATATTATTGAATGTGAAATTGTTATTTTTTATTTGTTTTATTTGTATTTTAAAACCACTTAAGTCGGTGCTCACAATTGTTTTTTTTTTTATTGTTTTTATTTAATTCACATCAGGATACGTTTACCGTAGAAAGAAAAGAAAACATCAGAATGAACTTCTTAAGGAAATTCAAGTAAAAGAATGGAATTTACATGTACAGTTATAATAATTGGTTGCAACCAACCGCAAAAATGATTACAAAAACTTTGTGTGTAATCCATGAAAAGACTAAATTGTTGATTTTGTTACTGTGATCGCGGTGCTGATTTGAACATTTAAAATACATATAACAACGCTGTTAAATTGAATTTTATAAAAAAAACATAAGTGCATGTGATCTTAATATATATATACATATAAATATTTATATAAAAAACAGGATATGTATTTTGAGAGAGGTAGAGAAGAGATGTATATTCCCAGTGGTAACCTATAGGTGTGAAGCATGACATTTAACAAGACAGTGGGGAAAAAGCATATGTGTGCTTTTGAATATAAGTGTTACAGAAGAGTCCTCCGTATATCATAGACAGAAACGAGAAAAAATAGATCTATCCAGAAAGAAGTCAAAATGAACTCAGAAAGAAAATGGCATGATGCTATAACAAAGAATGAGAAAATGTACGTATTTTTGACATATAAGGAGACCAGAAGGAATGGATAAGACAATCACGGAAGGGGGCATCCCGGCAAAGAGAAGGGGAAGACCACGGAGAAGATGGATTCAGGATGTAATTGATGGTTTGAGAATGACGGCTGCAGAGGCGGGACATCTGGCATACGAGAGAGAAATTTCGAAGGACTGCTAAGGTTGCAAAGTTCTGTTAAGGGCAAACTATTTGATGATGATCAGAGAAGAAATGAATAGATACATATATAGATTAATGTAATCGAATCAACAGAAAATATTGACATTTAAATCTTGCTTATTATCAATGGAAGATGTTTTAAAAACAGTTTCAATGCACAAACATTAAGTATTGTTATATATATATATATATAGTTGACACATCCGTCTTAGTGAATATATGATTATCATCAACTTATTGGAGTTGGACATTATCAATACTGGCGATAAAACGACTAGTCCAGTCATGATGTCTATCCACAATACAGTGTTCTCAATACAACATTATATGTGTAATATATAAATGTACACCAATTAGCAGAAATAAACATAGAAGAAAATTAAAGTAAAACATGATGGAATATAATGACGTGTACCTGTACAGTTATCACATGATAAGTGAATATTCTGTTGGTGATAAGAGAATCGAACAGGATCACCCACAAACTGTATTATTATTTCGTTATTTAGAATTTCCAAGCTGTTCTCCCATCCACAGAAAACCTCACAGAATACGCGCAATTAACAGCCCGTGTTACTTATGTCAACTGCAAATCCATTCCCGCCTTCAGGACATCCGATGTTACTTAGGAGCCAGTGGAGTGTCTAAACTATGTGAAAGAAAGGGAAATCAGTGCTCTCTGTTAACGCTGTTTTCGTAAGTCTCCTCTGCCAGATCTGATCTCAGACGAGCAGTGACCGTTCTCGCCGCGCGTCAGTCCTTCCCTCTCAAGTTGTGTGCCAGAATGAAGCAACACTGCACGCGAGCCAGCCTCCGATATCGTTGGTTATGTTCGGAAAAGAATGAGTTGAGGTTATAGGTGAGATAACAATGAAATATGGACTACTTGTACATGGCTGTAAGATATAGTCGGGGTTATTTGATATTGGAGTACTGATATTATTTACTGTCAATATATTTTATCCTTCTTGTTTACGATGACAATGTGTAGACAGACAATGCAGTCAGCTTGAATAAGCGTTAAATAAAATAAATACAACAGTAAGCACAACATCAGTAATCTGTCTATATATCTATCTGTCTATCTGTCTGTCTGTCTAGGAATATGTATATATGTCTGTTTGTCTGTCTGTCTACCTGCCTGCCAAACTGCCGAAATGACGACCTGTCGACCTCTCTATCTGTCGAACGCTTTGTTTGTTTGAATTGTTGACTTCTTGTCTCTTTCTGTCGGTCTGTCTTTGTCTGTCTCTCTGTCTGCCTCTATGGCTGTCGTCAGTCTCTCTGTCTGCCCCTATGACTGGTTGTATGTATGTATGTTTCTCTATCTGTCTATCTGGCTGTCGGTATGTCTCTCTGTCTTTCTATCTGTCTGTCTCTGTTATCAGTTATCAGTTATATGAGGACTATCATCATAGCACTCCGGACATGTCCATATGTGCTCCGATCTCCGTCTCAGCAAATCCAGCAGCGTCCCGCGGCCCAACACGCCAGTTTGATGTTGATTAATCAATCTCTTTGTATATTTAGTATGTCGTTCTTTTCGGGCTGCACCAATATTGACACCCATCTCTCTCAATCTGATCAGCGAGCGGGATTCACAGCCCTGAAACTCCTCTGTTCGGAAAGACTCTCAATGCCTGAAGAATTTCATTTCGATCCATGGCAGCTCCCTCTGATATTGTAGCCAAACCAGCCAATCTATCAGCTCGTTCATTACCCTAACTCCAGCTTGCCAGGGACAAAAATGAAGGGGACTTCGCTGATCATTGTCTGTACCAGTACCTCCACCCAGGTGCGTCTCACCATTCCTGATTCGACTTTACGGCTCATGGAGTTTTATGTCTCTATGGCTGTCTGCATGTATCTATATCTGTCTCTATGGCTGTCTGTATGTTTATCCGTCTGTCTCGCTGTTTCTATGGCTGTATGTATGTATGCCTGTCTCTCTGGTTGTCTGTATATCTCTCGGTCTGTCTCTATGTATATATGTTTATCTCTCTGTCTGTCTTTCTGTTTGTATCACTGTCTGTCTGTCTCTCCGCCTGTGCGTGAAAGGCAATGAGCGAGCAGATTGGTTAGCTAACATAGAAGTGACCGATGAAGGACATGCAATGTATAAATCTGACATCACCAATGCCATTAGCGAAGCAGATGAAATCGATTGTTTTGTTTACAAACATGTATGAATCAGTATCACTATCCAGCGTGAAGGAGATACGATTGAAACTAGTAACTTGTAAGATATGAACACTTTTGCTAGTGACACAAGACGTTTGATTATTCAACACAGAAATAGAGTGATCAACCATCTTATGCCGATGGGAACTTCGAGAAAAGATTTGAGCGCCTATGGACTAGTCAAAATGCAATAACATTGTGTTTTGTAGCTCAATCAAATTCACTTTTATTGTGCTATTATTTTTATTCAGGATCATCACAAAAAAGCAAAAGCTGATATTGGTAAACATAATAACAAATCTGTAAGAGTAGAAACTTGATATGATCTAGATCAGTGGCGGCTCGTGTTCCTTTTTGTTGGTGTGGTCGGACACATATTTTCGAAAAAATCATCGTTTTGGGTTAGGTTATATTTCAATATATAAAATAATATATACATGTTACACATTATTTTTGGTGGGCCTGGCCCCACTGGCCCCTAATGTCGAGCCGCCACTGATCTAGATCCTCTTCAGCATCGTCATTTCTCTTAGCACGCATCCTATTAGCTACACATTCATACTTATCTTTTGACACATTCTTTGTTTCCGTCCACAACATTGTGCTTTCTTTGTGCTCGCTCGCTACCGGATTCATGCTGTTTCAGTCATTTTAAAAGTGTTTTTTCTGTTTCCTATTTCTAAATCCTTTGTCAACAATAAGAATCCTGTATAATTACATTACTTACCCATATAATTAGTTTGAAACATCCTTCATTGAAACGGCGCATATATATATATTTTTTTTTCCGATCCAGAAGCATTTGAGCTGAAAGCTCTTCGGCTCAGTGTCATGGACATCGTAACCCTTCGACTCGGTGCCACGAACACCGTAAATTTGGGGAACCTGTAGCTTTTCTGTCAGTCCGCGGAGTTAAACCCGCACTTACAGAGGACTAGTCACCCGTAGTCAACGCGCTACGAACACGCTGGGCACGCGGGCGCGCATAGATATAAAAAACATTCATCGGGTTTTGGTTGAGCAATCATAAAATGACTTTAGAGAGACAAAATGACGGCTGTAAGATCATGCGATGATACATTATATTGGGTTGACGTAAGGCAGGGAGTCAGACAATGTTACATTATGTCACCTTTTTCGTTTAACATATATGCTGCAAACATCATTGGGATTGTTACAGCATATAGTGAAAAATAACAATACGATCCTTTTATAATCGGAGGAAGAGAAATACCAGAACTTAAAATATGCTGACGATACAGTGTTACTGTCACCATTGCATAAAAAATTAAAAAATTAAATTAGAATTGCAAGAGCATTTCGCCATAAATCTGAGATTAAACGAAAAACGAAAAGCAGTTGCATGACATTCATATAAAAAAACATCGTTCATAACACTTGTTGTGTGTTTAATCAAATGTCACAACACCTGAATGATGTAATATGTACCAATATATATTCACGTGAATACATTAATTAAACACAAACTGTAACAGATGGATATTCATTAAATCAAGAAGAAAGCTTGAATAAGGAGAATACGCAGCAATATTCAAATACAAAGATACTGATATCAATAACTATTTTGTTGTTTCGTCTACTACAGCGTTTCCCAAAGTGGAGAGTACCTGCCCTAGTGGGCGCTGAAGCTTCTAGAGGGGATAGTGGATTGCAGAAGAATGGGGGTTCGAACGAGAATTTCGGTGGCTCCTTAAAGAAGAAATTCATAATAAATATTTTAAAATAAATTACTTTCGTGGTTTTGCAATTGAATAATAATAACAAATTTGAATTCTGCATTTAAATGAATCTTATGCCCGCCTTACATCATCCATTTATTCATTAATTTTCTATTTCATGCATATAGTCATTTGAAAATTGACAATGTATGACAGAATATATATCAATTTTCTATATCAAAGAGAAAATAGAGCATGTATATATATGTGGGGAGCGTTTGCAAACTAGTAAAATGGGGAGGGGGTTACGAAATTTATGTTGTACAAAGTGGGAAGAAAATGTTTGGGAATCTGTGGTCTATTACAATACTTTATATATGTGATGATCACATCAATATTTAGTGTTGCACATCTGTAAAATCTATTTCAAATATCAAACACGTCCACACAAATCAGATCAAGATATCTTCAGTGTACACCCATAAGTCGAAGGTGTAGGCGACATTTCTGAGTATCATCATCATCAAGTAGCTTGTCCCTTCCTGAACTTGGCTCCCATGACAGCAGTTCTGAAAAACTTTCTATTCTCTGCAAGATGACCGGCGTCAGCTTTAGTATCAAACAAGTAAATATATAAACATCAATGAAGATGACTGACGTCAGCTTTAGTATCAAATAAGTAGATATATAAACATCAATGAAGATGACCGGCCTCAGCTTTAGTATCAAACAAGTAGATATATAAACATCAATGAAGATGACTGACGTCAGCTTTAGTATCAAATAAGTAGATATATAAACATCAATGAAGATGACTGACGTCAGCTTTAGTATCAAACAAGTAGATATATAAACATCAATGAAGATGACTGACGTCAGCTTTAATATCAAACAAGTAGATATATAAACATCAATGAAGATGACTGACGTCAGCTTTAATATCAAACAAGTAGATATATAAACATCAATGAAGATGACCGGCGTCAGCTTTAGTATCAAACAAGTAAATATATAAACATCAATGAAGATGACTGACCTCAGCTTTAGTATCAAACAAGTAGATATATAAACATCAATGAAGATGACCGACGTCAGCTTTAGTATCAAATAAGTAGATATATAAACATCAATGAAGATGACTGACCTCAGCTTTAGTATCAAAGAAGTAGATATATAAACATCAATGAAGATGACCGACGTCAGCTTTAGTATCAAACAAGTAGATATATAAACATCAATGAAGATGACTGACGTCAGCTTTAGTATCAAATAAGTAGATGTATAAACATCAATGAAGATGACTGACCTCAGCTTTAGTATCAAACAAGTAGATATATAAACATCAATGAAGATGACTGACCTCAGCTTTAGTATCAAACAAGTAGATATATAAACATCAATGAAGATGACTGACGTCATCTTTAGTATCAAACAAGTAGATATATAAACATCAATGAAGATGACCGGCGTCAGCTTTAGTATCAAACAAGTAGATATATAAACATCAATGAAGATGACTGACCTCAGCTTTAGTATCAAACAAGTAGATATATAAACATCAATGAAGATGACTGACCTCAGCTTTAGTATCAAACAAGTAGATATATAAACATCAATGAAGATGACCGGCGTCAGCTTTAGTATCAAACAAGTAGATATATAAACATCAATGAAGATTACTGACCTCAGCTTTAGTATCAAACAAGTAGATATATAAACATCAATGAAGATGACTGACATCAGCTTTAGTATCAAACAAGTAGATATATAAACATCAATGAAGATGACGGACGTCAGCTTTAGTATCAAACAAGTAGATATATAAACATCAATGAAGATGACTGACGTCAGCTTTAGTATCAAACAAGTAGATATATAAACATCAATGAAGATGACCGGCGTCAGCTTTAGTATCAAACAAGTAGATATATAAACATCAATGAAGATGACCGGCGTCAGCTTTAGTATCAAACAAGTAGATATATAAACATCAATGAAGATGACCGGCGTCAGCTTTAGTATCAAACAAGTAGATATATAAACATCAATGAAGATGACTGACCTCAGCTTTAGTATCAAACAAGTAGATATATAAACATCAATGAAGATGACTGACCTCAGGTTTAGTATCAAACAAGTAGATATATAAACATCAATGAAGATGACTGACCTCAGCTTTAGTATCAAACAAGTAGATATATAAACATCAATGAAGATGACTGACCTCAGCTTTAGTATCAAACAAGTAGATATATAAACATCAGTGAAGATGACTGACCTCAGCTTTAGTATCAAACAAGTAGATATATAAACATCAATGAAGATGACTGACCTCAGCTTTAGTATCAAACAAGTAGATATATAAACATCAATGAAGATGACTGACCTCAGCTTTAGTATCAAACAAGTAGATATATAAACATCAATGAAGATGACCGGCGTCAGCTTTAGTATCAAACAAGTAGATATATAAACATCAATGAAGATGACTGACCTCAGCTTTAGTATCAAACAAGTAGATATATAAACATCAATGAAGATGACTGACCTCAGCTTTAGTATCAAACAAGTAGATATATAAACATCAATGAAGATGACCGGCGTCAGCTTTAGTATCAAACAAGTAGATATATAAACATCAATGAAGATGACTGACCTCAGCTTTAGTATCAAAAAAGTAGATATATAAACATCAATGAAGATGACTGACCTCAGCTTTAGTATCAAACAAGTAGATATATAAACATCAATGAAGATCACTGACCTCAGCTTTAGTATCAAACAAGTAGATATATAAACATCAATGAAGATGACTGACGTCAGCTTTAGTATCAAACAAGTAGATATATAAACATCAATGAAGATGACCGGCGTCAGCTTTAGTATCAAACAAGTAGATATATAAACATCAATGAAGATGACCGGCGTCAGCTTTAGTATCAAACAAGTAGATATATAAACATCAATGAAGATGACCGGCGTCAGCTTTAGTATCAAACAAGTAGATATATAAACATCAATGAAGATGACCGGCGTCAGCTTTAGTATCAAACAAGTAGATATATAAACATCAATGAAGATGACTGACCTCAGCTTTAGTATCAAACAAGTAGATATATAAACATCAATGAAGATGACTGACCTCAGGTTTAGTATCAAACAAGTAGATATATAAACATCAATGAAGATGACTGACCTCAGCTTTAGTATCAAACAAGTAGATATATAAACATCAATGAAGATGACTGACCTCAGCTTTAGTATCAAACAAGTAGATATATAAACATCAGTGAAGATGACTGACCTCAGCTTTAGTATCAAACAAGTAGATATATAAACATCAATGAAGATGACTGACCTCAGCTTTAGTATCAAACAAGTAGATATATAAACATCAATGAAGATGACTGACTCAGCTTTAGTATCAAACAAGTAGATATATAAACATCAATGAAGATGACCGGCGTCAGCTTTAGTATCAAACAAGTAGATATATAAACATCAATGAAGATGACTGACCTCAGCTTTAGTATCAAACAAGTAGATATATAAACATCAATGAAGATGACTGACCTCAGCTTTAGTATCAAACAAGTAGATATATAAACATCAATGAAGATCACTGACCTCAGCTTTAGTATCAAACAAGTAGATATATAAACATCAATGAAGATGACTGACCTAAGCTTTAGTATCAAACAAGTAGATATATAAACATCAATGAAGATGACCGGCGTCAGCTTTAGTATCAAACAAGTAGATATATAAACATCAATGAAGATGACTGACGTCAGCTTTAGTATCAAACAAGTAGATATATAAACATCAATGAAGATGACGGACGTCAGCTTTAGTATCAAACAAGTAGATATGTAAACATCAATGAAGATGACTGACGTCAGCTTTAGTATCAAACAAGTAGATATATAAACATCAATGAAGATGACTGACGTCAGCTTTAGTATCAAACAAGTAGATATATAAACATCAATGAAGATGACTGACCGCAGCTTCAGTATCAAACAAGTAGATATATAAACATCAATGAAGATGACTGACCTCAGCTTTAGTATCAAACAAGTAGATATATAAACATCAATGAAGATGACTGACGTCATCTTTAGTATCAAACAAGTAGATATATAAACATCAATGAAGATGACGGACGTCAGCTTTAGTATCAAACAAGTAGATATATAAACATCAATGAAGATGACTGACCTCAGCTTTAGTATCAAACAAGTAGATATATAAACATCAATGAAGATGACTGACCTCAGCTTTAGTATCAAACAAGTAGATATGTAAACATCAATGAAGATGACTGACGTCAGCTTTAGTATCAAACAAGTAGATATATAAACATCAATGAAGATGACTGACGTCAGCTTTAGTATCAAATAAGTAGATGTATAAACATCAATGAAGATGACTGACCTCAGCTTTAGTATCAAACAAGTAGATATATAAACATCAATGAAGATGACTGACCTCAGCTTTAGTATCAAACAAGTAGATATATAAACATCAATGAAGATGACTGACGTCATCTTTAGTATCAAACAAGTAGATATATAAACATCAATGAAGATGACCGGCGTCAGCTTTAGTATCAAACAAGTAGATATATAAACATCAATGAAGATGACTGACCTCAGCTTTAGTATCAAACAAGTAGATATATAAACATCAATGAAGATGACTGACCTCAGCTTTAGTATCAAACAAGTAGATATATAAACATCAATGAAGATGACCGGCGTCAGCTTTAGTATCAAACAAGTAGATATATAAACATCAATGAAGATTACTGACCTCAGCTTTAGTATCAAACAAGTAGATATATAAACATCAATGAAGATGACTGACATCAGCTTTAGTATCAAACAAGTAGATATATAAACATCAATGAAGATGACCGGCGTCAGCTTTAGTATCAAACAAGTAGATATATAAACATCAATGAAGATGACTGACGTCAGCTTTAGTATCAAACAAGTAGATATATAAACATCAATGAAGATGACCGGCGTCAGCTTTAGTATCAAACAAGTAGATATATAAACATCAATGAAGATGACCGGCGTCAGCTTTAGTATCAAACAAGTAGATATATAAACATCAATGAAGATGACCGGCGTCAGCTTTAGTATCAAACAAGTAGATATATAAACATCAATGAAGATGACTGGCGTCAGCTTTAGTATCAAACAAGTAGATATATAAACATCAATGAAGATGACTGACCTCAGCTTTAGTATCAAACAAGTAGATATATAAACATCAATGAAGATGACTGACCTCAGGTTTAGTATCAAACAAGTAGATATATAAACATCAATGAAGATGACTGACCTCAGCTTTAGTATCAAACAAGTAGATATATAAACATCAATGAAGATGACTGACCTCAGCTTTAGTATCAAACAAGTAGATATATAAACATCAGTGAAGATGACTGACCTCAGCTTTAGTATCAAACAAGTAGATATATAAACATCAATGAAGATGACTGACCTCAGCTTTAGTATCAAACAAGTAGATATATAAACATCAATGAAGATGACTGACCTCAGCTTTAGTATCAAACAAGTAGATATATAAACATCAATGAAGATGACCGGCGTCAGCTTTAGTATCAAACAAGTAGATATATAAACATCAATGAAGATGACTGACCTCAGCTTTAGTATCAAACAAGTAGATATATAAACATCAATGAAGATGACTGACCTCAGCTTTAGTATCAAACAAGTAGATATATAAACATCAATGAAGATGACCGGCGTCAGCTTTAGTATCAAACAAGTAGATATATAAACATCAATGAAGATGACTGACCTCAGCTTTAGTATCAAACAAGTAGATATATAAACATCAATGAAGATGACTGACCTCAGCTTTAGTATCAAACAAGTAGATATATAAACATCAATGAAGATCACTGACCTCAGCTTTAGTATCAAACAAGTAGATATATAAACATCAATGAAGATGACTGACGTCAGCTTTAGTATCAAACAAGTAGATATATAAACATCAATGAAGATGACCGGCGTCAGCTTTAGTATCAAACAAGTAGATATATAAACATCAATGAAGATGACCGGCGTCAGCTTTAGTATCAAACAAGTAGATATATAAACATCAATGAAGATGACCGGCGTCAGCTTTAGTATCAAACAAGTAGATATATAAACATCAATGAAGATGACCGGCGTCAGCTTTAGTATCAAACAAGTAGATATATAAACATCAATGAAGATGACTGACCTCAGCTTTAGTATCAAACAAGTAGATATATAAACATCAATGAAGATGACTGACCTCAGGTTTAGTATCAAACAAGTAGATATATAAACATCAATGAAGATGACTGACCTCAGCTTTAGTATCAAACAAGTAGATATATAAACATCAATGAAGATGACTGACCTCAGCTTTAGTATCAAACAAGTAGATATATAAACATCAGTGAAGATGACTGACCTCAGCTTTAGTATCAAACAAGTAGATATATAAACATCAATGAAGATGACTGACCTCAGCTTTAGTATCAAACAAGTAGATATATAAACATCAATGAAGATGACTGACCTCAGCTTTAGTATCAAACAAGTAGATATATAAACATCAATGAAGATGACCGGCGTCAGCTTTAGTATCAAACAAGTAGATATATAAACATCAATGAAGATGACTGACCTCAGCTTTAGTATCAAACAAGTAGATATATAAACATCAATGAAGATGACTGACCTCAGCTTTAGTATCAAACAAGTAGATATATAAACATCAATGAAGATGACGGACGTCAGCTTTAGTATCAAACAAGTAGATATATAAACATCAATGAAGATGACTGACCTCAGCTTTAGTATCAAACAAGTAGATATATAAACATCAATGAAGATGACTGACCTCAGCTTTAGTATCAAACAAGTAGATATATAAACATCAATGAAGATCACTGACCTCAGCTTTAGTATCAAACAAGTAGATATATAAACATCAATGAAGATGACTGACTCAGCTTTAGTATCAAACAAGTAGATATATAAACATCAATGAAGATGACTGACTCAGCTTTAGTATCAAACAAGTAGATATATAAACATCAATGAAGATGACTGACGTCAGCTTTAGTATCAAACAAGTAGATATATAAACATCAATGAAGATGACTGACCTCAGCTTTAGTATCAAACAAGTAGATATATAAACATCAATGAAGATGACTGACGTCAGCTTTAGTATCAAACAAGTAGATATATAAACATCAATGAAGATGACTGACTCACTTCAATTTATAACTCATGACCTTCTTCTTCGAACGCTCCATATCGACCACATGTTAACCACTCTGTGTGATCTGTATGTGATCTGAGCCTGAGAGTGATTGTACGTTGTGCTAGTTATGCGCCTTCAAGTAGGCCAGCTCATCATATTTCTGTGACGTTTTTTATTTACTAGGGTAGCTTCCTAGTCCCCACCTCAATCGCCTTTATGACATGCCTTGTAAGTCGCAGGGTACTATTCTTTACTTCCTTTGTGGGCCGTGGCACTGCACCGGCGACTGTGGGCCGCGGCACTACACCGGCGACTGTGGGCCGCAGCACTACACCGGCGACTGTGGGCCGCGGCACTACACCGGCGACTGTGGGCCGCGGCACTACACCGGCGACTGTGGGCCGCAGCACTACACCGGCGACTGTGGGCCGCAGCACTACACCGGCGACTGTGGGCCGCAGCACTACACCGGCGACTCACGAACAATATCCAAATGTAATGTACATTTATGTTTATTTGAAGAAAATCCAACTAATGTACTTTGATATGAAGACTCAACAATGACTTTCCCATCATTGGAATACAACATTGATAGGTTCTTTCAAATTGTGTCAAAACCGGCGAATTCGCAGAGACATTGTTATACTGTTAAATACTGATCTTCTTTATATTCTTCTTCTTATTCTTCAAACGCTCCAAATCGACCATTTGTTAAACCACTATTTGTGATATTGATGTGATCCAGTCTAAGAACGATTTTACGTTGTGCCAGTTACGCGCATACGAGGAGAAGGTCATCACATTTGATTTATGCGACGCTTTTTATTTACTAGGGTTCTTTGTAACCTTTCTCGTTAGCTGATCTTGATAATCTTCCTCACCAGCTGACATTACTAGTCTTTCTTAATGCATGTTCGATCTGATTGTCGTATATAGTATATCAACATGTATCTATCTACCTGTTAGCAATATGTCCACTGACCTTCCATACCTTACTGTCAAATCATTTTTCCAGTCAAAACAAAACAAGATTGCATACTTGTATTTAGAATATTACTGAACATTTAACATAACCTTAATTAACAGTTGAAATGTGTAATATCTGGAGTTGCTGAACATTTGATCTCGACACTAATCTATCACTTCCGCATTTGCAACATGGCAAGAACCGGAACGTTGTGTGTTATTGATATGAAAACATAGCTAATGCTCAACCTGGAGCCGTCTGAAAGTTGAAACAGGTGAAGGTGTTATAAATACATATGATGTCTATATATCTGTCGTCTCGTGCCGTCTCGTGCTATGATACAGAGAAGAGGCCGTATCAGGTGGCACCGTAAAGGACCGGCATAAGCAGCGAAATGAAAATACAATTTGAAACATTCAATAATTAAAAATTTTTACGTATCGCTTTCAATTTTGATCTAAGTTATTCCGATATTGATCTATGTTATTCCGATATTGATCTATGTTATTCCGATATTGATCTATGTTATTCCGATATTGATCTATGTTATTCCGATATTGATCTATGTTATTCTGATATTGATCTATGTTATTCCGATATTGATCTATGTTGATCTATTTTATTCCGATATTGATCTATGTTATTCCGATATTGATGTATACGATTTAGTATTCGTACATTTTGTGCATTTTTTTAAAGTGAAAAATCACAATGAAAGGTTATTTTAAAGAAAATACATTTAAGGGACGGTTTTTCGAAGACTTTCATCATACTGAGAAAATATACCACACCATCCTGTTCGTTCTAAGAATGTTTCTGTGCTACTTTGTTTCAAAAGATTCCATTTTCATCTTTAATATTTGTTCAATGGTCACTGTTTCTCGTTCAAATGTGACAACAGGTGAAAAGCAGGTTCTCAGAAGTTTTATTTTGGTTTCCTTTCTTGTGTACTAATACTATAGGTTCTTCATACTAATTACCCCTTGAAATGTCATGGCCAGTCTCCTTCTGGTTTCTTTTGTACACTCACCATTGTTGATAATTAAGGAGCCAAGATATCCAAAATTTGTAAAATTTTCGCTAATGATGGTAATTTTGAGTTTGGATCTTGTTTTGTCAGTGAACATAATCTTAGTTTTCTTTGTATTCAAGGAAGAGGTTTTGGTCTTCATTGTGTTTTTTAACGGATATTATTAGCTGTTCTAATACATCTATATTAGATTATCAGATATATATATATATATATATATATATATATATGTACATAAGCATGCATGTGTGGGTATGTATGTGTATACATATATAAATGTGTATGTCAATAATACGTTTGTATACATATAACCACTATGAAGTAAGACAACAGACGTTTTTTAGAGTATGGAAAAATGTGTCATTTTTATATTTTATTATTTCCATTCTCTCTGTAGCACTTCACACCCAATCCTCCTCTGTTGTAGTCAATAGAGTAGAGCACTTGTACAGGTAGGGAGTAAGAAATATGATGCCGCCAGATGTACATATCACATGTGTTACTGACATAGTCAAGTGATTGGAGCACTTGTACAGGTAGAGAGTAAGAGATATGATGCCGCCAGATATACATATCACATATGTTACTGACATAGTCAAGTGATTAGAGCACTTGTACAGGTAGAGAGTAAGAAATATGATGCCGCCAGATGTACATATCACATATGTTACTGACATAGTCAAGTGATTAGAGCACTTGTACAGGTAGGGAGTAAGAAATATGATGCCGCCAGATGTACATATCACATATGTTACTGACATAGTCAAGTGATTGGAGCACTTGTACAGGTAGGGAGTAAGAAATATGATGCCGCCAGATGTACATATCACATATGTTACTGACATAGTCAAGTGATTGGAGCACTTGTACAGGTAGGGAGTAAGAAATATGATGCCGCCAGATGTACATATCACATATGTTACTGACATAGTCAAGTGATTGGAGCACTTGTACAGGTAGAGAGTAAGAAATATGATGCCGCCAGATGTACATATCACATATGTTACTGACATAGTCAAGTGATTAGAGCACTTGTACAGGTAGAAGTAAAAATATGATGCGCCAGATGTACATATCACATATGTTACTGACATAGTCAAGTGATTAGAGCACTTGTACAGGTAGGGAGTAAGAAATATGATGACGCCAGATGTACATATCACATATGTTACTGACATAGTCAAGTGATTAGAGCACTTGTACAGGTAGAGAGTAAAAAATATGATGCCGCCAGATGTACATATCACATATGTTACTGACATAGTCAAGTGATTAGAGCACTTGTACAGGTAGGGAGTAAGAAATATGATGCCGCCAGATGTACATATCACATATGTTACTGACATAGTCAAGTGATTGGAGCACTTGTACAGGTAGGGAGTAAGAAATATGATGCCGCCAGATGTACATATCACATATGTTACTGACATAGTCAAGTGATTGGAGCACTTGTACAGGTAGGGAGTAAGAAATATGATGCCGCCAGATGTACATATCACATATGTTACTGACATAGTCAAGTGATTGGAGCACTTGTACAGGTAGAGAGTAAGAAATATGATGCCGCCAGATGTACATATCACATATGTTACTGACATAGTCAAGTGATTAGAGCACTTGTACAGGTAGAGAGTAAAAATATGATGCGCCAGATGTACATATCACATATGTTACTGACATAGTCAAGTGATTAGAGCACTTGTACAGGTAGGGAGTAAGAAATATGATGACGCCAGATGTACATATCACATATGTTACTGACATAGTCAAGTGATTGGAGCACTTGTACAGGTAGAGAGTAAGAAATATGATGCCGCCAGATGTACATATCACATATGTTACTGACATAGTCAAGTGATTAGAGCACTTGTACAGGTAGGGAGTAAGAAATATGATGCCGCCAGATGTACATATCACATATGTTACTGACATAGTCAATGATTGAGCACTTGTACAGGTAGGAGTAAGAAATATGATGCCGCCAGATGTACATATCACATATGTTACTGACATAGTCAAGTGATTGGAGCACTTGTACAGGTAGGGAGTAAGAAATATGATGCCGCCAGATGTACTTATCACATATGTTACTGACATAGTCAAGTGATTGGAGCACTTGTACAGGTAGAGAGTAAGAGATATGATGCCGCCAGATGTACATATCACATATGTTACTGACATAGTCAAGTGATTAGAGCACTTGTACAGGTAGAGAGTAAAAAATATGATGCCGCCAGATGTACATATCACATATGTTACTGACATAGTCAAGTGATTAGAGCACTTGTACAGGTAGAGAGTAAGAGATATGATGCCGCCAGATGTACATATCACATATGTTACTGACATAGTCAAGTGATTGGAGCACTTGTACAGGTAGAGAGTAAGAGATATGATGCCGCCAGATGTACATATCACATATGTTACTGACATAGTCAAGTGATTAGAGCACTTGTACAGGTAGGGAGTAAGAAATATGATGCCGCCAGATGTACATATCACATATGTTACTGACATAGTCAAGTGATTAGAGCACTTGTACAGGTAGGGAGTAAGAAATATGATGCCGCCAGATGTACATATCACATATGTTACTGACATAGTCAAGTGATTGGAGCACTTGTACAGGTAGGGAGTAAGAAATATGATGCCGCCAGATGTACATATCACATATGTTACTGACATAGTCAAGTGATTGGAGCACTTGTACAGGTAGGGAGTAAGAAATATGATGCCGCCAGATGTAATTATCACATATGTTACTGACATAGTCAAGTGATTGGAGCACTTGTACAGGTAGAGAGTAAGAGATATGATGCCGCCAGATGTACATATCACATATGTTACTGACATAGTCAAGTGATTAGAGCACTTGTACAGGTAGGGAGTAAGAAATATGATGCCGCCAGATGTACATATCACATATGTTACTGACATAGTCAAGTGATTAGAGCACTTGTACAGGTAGGGAGTAAGAAATATGATGCCGCCAGATGTACATATCACATATGTTACTGACATAGTCAAGGGATTGGAGCACTTGTACAGGTAGAGAGTAAGAAATATGATGCCGCCAGATGTACATATCACATATGTTACTGACATAGTCAAGTGATTAGAGCACTTGTACAGGTAGAGAGTAAGAGATATGATGCCGCCAGATGTACATATCACATATGTTACTGACATAGTCAAGTGATTGGAGCACTTGTACAGGTAGAGAGTAAGAGATATGATGCCGCCAGATGTACATATCACATATGTTACTGACATAGTCAAGTGATTAGAGCACTTGTACAGGTAGGGAGTAAGAAATATGATGCCGCCAGATGTACATATCACATATGTTACTGACATAGTCAAGTGATTAGAGCACTTGTACAGGTAGGGAGTAAGAAATATGATGCCGCCAGATGTACATATCACATATGTTACTGACATAGTCAAGTGATTAGAGCACTTGTACAGGTAGGGAGTAAGAAATATGATGCCGCCAGATGTACATATCACATATGTTACTGACATAGTCAAGTGATTAGAGCACTTGTACAGGTAGAGAGTAAGAAATATGATGCCGCCAGATGTACATATCACATATGTTACTGACATAGTCAAGTGATTAGAGCATGAAAAAATGCCCACTTTCTTTTTTCTTCTTCTTCTTCTAACGCTCCATATCGACCACTTGTTAAATCTCTCTTTGTGATTTATATGTGATGGGAGCCTAATAGCGTTTGTACATTGTGTCAGTTAAGTGCCTACAAATAGATAGACAATTCCGATTTCTGAAACGCTTTTTATTTACTAGAGTAGCTTATCTAGGCCCCTACCTCAGTCGCCTCTTACGACATGCCTTGTAGGTAGCAGTGTTACTAGCCTCTTACGACATGCCTTGTAGGTAGCAGTGTTACTAGCCTCTTACGACATGCCTTGTAGGTAGCAGTGTTACTAGCCTCTTACGACATGCCTTATAGGTAGCAGTGTTACTATTCTTTGTTCCCCTTTTGTGTTCAGGCAATACACGAGCGAAACACCCACAAACCTCTATGAGACAATACACACTAGACAAAATGACACAATACTGGTACACATTACTCACACACAAACACAAACAAGCACACACAAATGGATAATACACACACCGACTTCAAGAAAAAATATACAACAGATGTGCAATCAAATAATACATGTGCATGCATAAACAACAAGTGCGCCAAGCAAGACCAACATACGCACATAGCTACACAATAATATTTGTATACTCCAACTCATTGATACTTTTTTTTTCTATTATATATTCTATTTTTCTATTATTATATGCCGCTCTGTCCTAGATAATTCGTTTAATCTCTTCCATAGAACTAGGTCCGATATTTCTTGCCTCTCTCAGCGAAAGTTCGTTTCAGGGTTTCCCTATTGAGGCCGTACTTTCTTGAACCCTTTGCCTTCCACTTCGATGCACGCTTTGGTATTCTTTGATCATTTCTTCTCACTGTATGTCCAGCCTATCTCCATCGTCACCTTCTTATAACAGTTGTTACTAATGTTTGATACACCAATACAGTCACAAAATAATGCATGCATGCCCCCAAGGAATGATGCACACGCGACCGTCTCGCCCAATAATACACGCACGTCATCACTCAACAATACACGCACACCCTTCGCTCAGCAATGCAAACACAGAAAATCCCGAATGGAAAGAGGTCAGCTTAACTAATTAATACAAGCCCACCCTCATTTTACGCACCACTCGCAACATCACTAAATAATAGACGCACACAGTCACTAAATAATACATGCACATGTGGACTGAGTGATCCTCGCATGCTCTCACAAAGTAATATTTGCACATTCTCGCAAAATAATAACACTCCAACACTCACTAAACGATACATGCACGTATTCGTGAAATAATTCATTCACAATAAGACATCAAGTTAAAAAAAATTAATTAAAAACAACGAAAACGCTAACAAAAACCGACACACAAATAAAATACACTAGCAAAACAATCACGCAAAGTACAAAAATATGCTGAAAAATAAAATTCATGAAATAAAATCACATGTAAGACACAAATACTCAAATCATATGTACCTTACGCGCTAAAACATCATATGTACCTCTGATTTATAATATAATAGTGCACTCATCCTAAACCAAGCAAATCTCAACCCAAAATTACCATCAATAATGAAAACATTGAGAACGTCACATATTTTGAATATCATAGCTCTATAATTGACAACAATGGAGATTGTATGAAAGAAGTTAGAAGAAGACTAGCCAGGGCTTTCCAGAGGTTGGTCAACATGAAGAAACTATGTCATGACACAAGCAAAGAAACAAAAGTAAGACTTCTGAGAACATGCATATTCCTGTGGCAACATATGGATGTAAATCGTGGAACATAACACACAAATTAAAGAACAAAGCTTTTGAAACAGGGTGTTAGAGAAAAGCTCTTAAAACATCCTGGACGGAGAATAGAAAAAACGATTTTCCTACAAGACATGCATGTCAATGAGCATTGGCTCATAAATAACATCATGCCCAAAAGAGGAAATATTTTGGCCATGTTAAACGTCACAGTGGTTTGGAGAAAACGGTAATGGAAGGTTTGGTTCCTGGAGTACGAGGCAGGAGACGACCAAGACGAATGTGGCAGCAGGACATCAAAGAAACATTGAAAATGACGCTGGTAGAGGAGGGAGAAGTTGCTAGACACAGAGTTTGTTGGGCGGGTGGCGATGAAAGCAAAGTTTCGCAAAGGACATGCTACTACTTAAGTGTACTCATGAAAGCAAGATCATATGTAAATTCTCTGAACATAGTACATAATAATAATCTTACGATTAATAACACAATGAGGCCATCATCAAAATTTTGCATGATAAATGCATGCGTATGTGAACACTTACAAATATATAACTGAAAATACATTTTATGAAGGGAAAAAGAATGAACAAAGACCACACAAATAGTGTAGGCTTCTTTCTCTCCTGACCGTTCCACATGAAATAAAATACAACCAACCACCAATAACAGCATACAATAAAAAGAGATCGGGTACTAGAGCTAAGGAAGACCAAGAAAAAGATGGATAGACAATATCAAAACCACACTACATAAACACGGATATAACACAACAAGGATGACTCATCTGACCCTAGAACGCAAATTAAAGCTCCCATCCCTAGCTTAACGGCAAGAATGGACAGCCAACTACATCTTCCACCTGGGAATAGACAATAGACCGTTACACAAGTGAGTAAAGGATATGAAAATCCAACTTTCTGTATACTTGAGTATAGAAATACACTTGACATGAACTTCATATCTAACCGTCTGCAAAAGTTACGGATCATTTTTATTATATATGTTATATAATATGATATATACAAAGTGTAGTGCATATCGAATCCTTTCATCAGAGAAACGCGATCAGATTTTGCGAAATATTGATTTCTACTCAGAATAATCAATAATTGTCCGTACCGATCTGTTTGCTTCTATAGCTACCACACAAGCAAGATAAAAAGTGTACATAGAGTATCCAGACAAAACATATGATTTCTGCGTTATTCTTGCGGGTATATATTATATATATGAAACCAAAATTATATCTCATGAAAATTGTATGTGATGCTTCAACATCAAAAGTCTAAAAAGTGTTTATCTTTTCAGATACACTGTTCGATACTCAAGTTCTAGGAAATTGTAGTCTTTTTAAACCAAAGCTTTTTCAAATTATCTTTGATATTTGTTTACCAGATGGTAAGATCTCATAATATTCAAAGAATTATGCAATGGGCACTCAAATACATATGATAATGACAAGTTAGACACACACTAGTAAAGACATGATCAATACATGAGTATTCATACGGTCCTGAAAATCTACAGACGGTAAAACTGTTATTTGAAACTTCAAACAAGAAGTAGGTCTAGTTTACCAGAAGAGCAATGGAAAATACAGAAAGATAGATCTATAAATATTTGATGACAAGTAATTCTCAAAGACAGTTACAATATCTTAAAGATTTGGATCAGAGTAACGTTTTCAAGCAATGTATCAAACAGAAACAACTCTACAAACGTTTAAACAGTGTCAGGCCATAACGCATTTCGTTGTAGCAGTTTGGTACACATCATTTTTTTCCTTCCTATTTTTGTGCAATTGGCACTTCATGATAGCTTCGCCCGAGTGGTTACCGGGGCCCAAATTTGGGGTGCAAAGAATAGAACCACTATTACCTGCCACGCATGTCGTTAAGAGGCAACTAATGAGGTTTGGCTGAAATCGGATGCACATGTCCTAAACGTGTAGAAGTCTATGTGTTTAGGGGCCTACCAAACCAATGTGCAACGTATACACGTTCTTGGCAAAGATCAAACATTTCACAAAGAATGATTAAAATTGGTCATAAAGAACGAACGCAAAGAAGAAGAAAAAGATTATAGTTTAAACAATTGATTGTATTTTTGGCACATGCAAAATAAGCACTTCGGGCATTTCAGTCCAAAATCTGTCAGTTCTATTGAACATGTGACTCTGTCCGGATTCAAACCTACAACCTTAAGAACGCCAGGCAAACTTCTTAACCACTTCATAAATGAGTATATTATATAATATTACAACTACTTCTAGTATGAGGATGGAGGTTGAGACTACTTCTAGTATGAGGATGGAGGTTGAGACTACTTCTAGTATGAGGATGGAGGTTGAGACTACTTCTAGTATGAGGATGGAGGTTGAGACTACTTCTAGTATGAGGATGGAGGTTGAGACTACTTCTAGTATGAGGATGGAGGTTGAGACTACTTCTAGTATGAGGATGGAGGTTGAGGCCGTTACTACTTCCCTCTATTGGATCTCTGTGATTTCATTTATTGGGATCGTTGTTGTATCTGACTCTCAGTCGATGCTTCACAAGATCCGAATGTGACTTCATTTATTGGGGTCGTTGTTGTATCTGACTCTCAGTCGATGCTTCACAAGATCCGAATGTGATTTCATTTATTGGGGTCGTTGTTGTATCTGACTCTCAGTCGATGCTTCACAAGATCCCGAATGTGACTTCATTTATTGGGGTCGTTGTTGTATCTGACTCTCAGTCGATGCTTCACAAGATCCCGAATGTGATTTCATTTATTGGGGTCGTTGTTGTATCTGACTCTCAGTCGATGCTTCACAAGATCCCGAATGTGATTTCATTTATTGGGGTCGTTGTTGTATCTGACTCTCAGTCGATGCTTCACAAGATCCCGAATGTGATTTCATTTATTGGGGTCGTTGTTGTATCTGACTCTCAGTCGATGCTTCACAAGATCCCGAATGTGATTTCATTTATTGGGGTCGTTGTTGTATCTGACTCTCAGTCGATGCTTCACAAGATCCCGAATGTGATTTCATTTATTGGGGTCGTTGTTGTATCTGACTCTCAGTCGATGCTTCACAAGATCCCGAAGGTGACTTCATTTATTGGGGTCGTTGTTGTATCTGACTCTCAGTCGATGCTTCACAAGATCCGAATGTGACTTCATTTATTGGGGTCGTTGTTGTATCTGACTCTCAGTCGATGCTTCACAAGATCCCGAATGTGATTTCATTTATTGGGGTCGTTGTTGTATCTGACTCTCAGTCGATGCTTCACAAGATCCGAATGTGATTTCATTTATTGGGGTCGTTGTTGTATCTGACTCTCAGTCGATGCTTCACAAGATCCCGAATGTGATTTCATTTATTGGGGTCGTTGTTGTATCTGACTCTCAGTCGATGCTTCACAAGATCCGAATGTGATTCATTTATTGGGGTCGTTGTTGTATCTGACTCTCAGTCGATGCTTCACAAGATCCGAATGGATTTCATTTATTGGGGTCGTTGTTGTATCTGACTCTCAGTCGATGCTTCACAAGATCCCGAAGGTGACTTCATTTATTGGGGTCGTTGTTGTATCTGACTCTCAGTCGATGCTTCACAAGATCCCGAAGGTGATTTCATTTATTGGGGTCGTTGTTGTATCTGACTCTCAGTCGATGCTTCACAAGATCCCGAATGTGACTTCATTTATTGGGGTCGTTGTTGTATCTGACTCTCAGTCGATGCTTCACAAGATCCCGAAGGGCAGGTTTCGGTATGAGTGGATATCGTCTATAAAAGTTTCTAACCTCCAGAGGCTTATGTGGATATACTGTCCTGGACATGCATGTGTTTACGGTAATGAGAGAGCGGACAGGATTGCATCAACAGCATCGATTGTTGGGGAGTTGAAGATGGTTAAGGGGGATATTCCTCGGTCTCTTCACGACTGTCTTTAGGATGAAGACACTAAAATCGATGTTGAATCGATCAAGCTATTTAGGCAGTTTGGAGTTACCCGTTGTACAAGTCGAGCTGGATGCCTGAGAGGCAGAGGGAGAGGTATGTTTAATCAGCGAGCCACAGGACCATCAGTATGCATACTCTTCAATATCTGTTGGGGGAGACTAAGCACCTATGGGTCTGCCTGTAGTGCAATGACGTCAGTTTAGTAACCAATAACATATATTATACCATCTAACACTTACACGAGAGAGTGAAAATTCGTGAGAGAGCAAGATATCGCACTAGAGAATTACAGAATGCAAGAGAAATGTAAATCACGAAACTAGATTATAATAAGCAGACACAAAATCTGTTATTGTTTTTTTCCCCAGTCTGAGCAGGTTTAAAACAGAGAAAGTACTGTGACCTTGCTCACTACATTCATGTGTCACGTGCGATTGTTTTTGATAGCTTGCTTTTTGTGATCCGGCTATTGTAACCAATGCCCTTGACATAAGAGGCTCCATTTCGGTACTAGCAAAGCAAACTGTTTCCATTCAAGCTATCATGCAGAAGTGACAACTTGGAATAATACAATGAAAAACTAGGCCTCATTATTCATTGTTCCTTGCTGCTGTTTGAGTAGTAGAGGTATATTTTATACAGTTACTTCTCTTGATCAAATAAATTACAAGAAATGTTAAGAATAAAATATACAAACGAGGACATCTAGTGCGATATGTTCGAATAGCTAATGAACTCTTATATAGCATATAGCTCCCTGATTTTTATATTTATATATACATGCTGATAAGACCCACTAGTTAAGACGGGAAATTTACATTTCCTTTTTAATGGGGACTGGTTTTTGTATATGTTTGATAAAGCACTGCACTCTTTTTTTTTTGGTAGTTTTCTCAATTGTATGCTCTCATGGTTATTTTTGTATGAAACATGTAAATATTACTGATATTCTTTAGTGTTAAATTTAACTTTTTACATAATTTTGATAATATATAACCTTGATTTAACATGTTGTATT
Organism: Arion vulgaris; assembly: GCA_020796225.1. Taxonomy (NCBI): domain Eukaryota; kingdom Metazoa; phylum Mollusca; class Gastropoda; order Stylommatophora; family Arionidae; genus Arion; species Arion vulgaris. Next base: position 74,342,683 of record CM036753.1, read on the forward strand.
GTTTTTAAAATGAATTAGTCTATATACAACAACACAGGAATGCGAGGATTATACTACAGTTGTGGTCTTATTTACTATAATTTTTCTACCTGAGCCCGCCGTCCGTATCTTATCGGAGGTCACGTTCATAATTATGTGGTTGACATAGTTCATTGCGAGCGGGTGGCCAAAATGTTAAACGTGGTTTAATTGTTTGTTCTGTAGGTTGTTTTTTTTTCCCGATCCAGAAGCACTTGAGCTGAAAGCTCTAAGGCTCGGTGTCATGGACATCGTAACCCTTCGGCTCGGTGCCACGAACACCGTAAATCTGGGGAACCTGTAGCTTTTCTGCCAGTCCGCGGAGTTGAACTCGCACTTACAGAGGACTAGTCACCCGTAGTCCAACGCGCTACGAACACGCTGGGCACGCGGGCGCTGTAGGAGATTAAAACATCTCTACATCGAGGCACGCCTCTGTCTACCTAAGGAGGAGTCTTTATTTGGCTATATCAGATCATTTTATCAAACATAAAAATAAGAATTACCTCCTTGCAGAAAATCCAAGTTAGAAAATTTCTAATGAAAACATCTTGTTTACTGATGTTAAGATCAAAACCTCAAAAAAGTAAAAAAATAAAACCGATGACCTACAATTACGTCGCGGCAGCCTCGGTCAAACGACCTTAATTTTTCTGTCCTAGCGATTCATTAAGAATACTCTCAGAAAATGAGAACAAAGCGATGTAAGAATTTATTTTTATTTATTTTTGTGTCTGTTTATTGAATAATTTTGAAAATAATTACTTCCCGTTTCCTTAAATTAGTTAATTACGTAATCCATTATTAGGAATCCTTTGTTTGATGTGACTTGTTGATCAATGATGATTTTCAAGCAACTTTCTCCAGATGTGAACGTACACAAGACATGCATGTAACTTAGTGAATACTTCAATCTTCGTTGTTAGTATAGAGACCGCCCTTGTGTTGTTGGGACCGCAAGGAAGCAAAGAATAATTCCACAGCGATCTAACGTTATATTGTAAAAGGAGACTGTTGTAGGACCTAAGGAAGCTATCCTATTAAATAAAAAGCATCTCGACATCTCGCCTGCCGCCATTACATCCCAGTTTTCTATATTACTCAAATTGAGACTGTGTTTATCTGACAGCCGTCGCGATTAAAAAAATATGGCTCCTTTGAAACTGAACCACGAACTACGCGTCTGCGAAGCAAGTGCACTAACGACTACACTCTAGTGGCTCTCAAGTTATTAATACTACCTGTATTTTTCCATTTCACATCCTTGACAGCGCCTTTAAGAAATGATTTGAATAGTCTTGTTGAGATTCTATCACCCTGTCTGGCCCAACTTTCAAATGCAATTTTAATTAGCTTGAAGAAGAATGCAATGTTGACTAGACAGTTTCTATGTTCACATTCTTGATTAGAAACTAAGAATATTATGAATAATTTCTAGATTTCTTAAGCATATGTTGATGCATTAAAAAAAATAATTTCAAAGGCGTTCTCCTACTGAACACACACTGGGCGCAAAAACATTATTCTGTTTCTTGTATGCCTGGTTATAGAACTATATCATTTATTTTTAAGTGCTGTTATGGGATACGTTTCTGTGAAATTAGTTCCTTTGCTGTTTTTTACTGATACGGTTGATATATTAGCTGATTTCTGTTAGCTATTGTGTTTATAATGTTCATAGGTTTTATTGAACTTTCTTAAAATTTTCTTAATTTAGCTTGCGCAGTGTAAGCATTCTTATTTACAATCTCAAATGGATACAATTCAATGATAATAGTATAAAAAAAGTAATACCAACAATTAACTCCATTGCATATGAACTGACGAAAGAAATGAGTTTCAAGTTTCACATTAAAGCAAGCAATGACAAATAAAAACATGTTGAGCCTTTTTGATGATCGCAGTACACAAAAAAACAACAACAATATAAAATCAATCAGAATCATTTATTTGGAACTGAAATAGTCAAATCTAAATGAAAAACATCCTACTGATCGTTAGCTTATTATAAAACGATATGCAAATAACAGTATTATATTAAGATAACATATCTTCTATGACACACTAAAACAAAAGGGATCTATGTGGATAAGTGGTTAAACCATTGCCTTACGAGTCGAAGGAGGTGGGTATCGAATCCGGACCGCGCCGTTCTATTCGCCAGTGCATTTTCCCCAGAGATCCCTAGTAATGTTGCCGGCGTTACTGAGTATGTGCTTTGTGCAATATTCTCGGCAATGGGCGTGCCATTTATGCGAAGAAGGGGGTAAAATCATATGGGGTAAATCCGATCACAATGAAATAAATCCTTCGGTTTTAAAACCCATTTAAACTAAAAAACAAACGGCGACAACTTAGAAATAAATATAATACTTATTAAGTTATAAATATCAGAAATGATCCCAAAAAAACTTTTGTCTTTCTTGTTTTTGTTGTCCTGCATGTGAAAAAGGTTTAATTTTAAAACATACATTTTTTTCATTACCAATTACTCATACTGCGTAGAGAAAAAAAAAAAAAAAAAATCTGCAGTCCATCTTTCCTGGAAGAGACGACATTCTTTGTTGACTTTTGGATTCTTGCTTGACATTGTTATTTAGTAGCTTGTGATTTTACCAAATGTATCTACCATCCATTTCACTCCAAAATTCCCTTCTTCTTATCATCTACCGATTGCAAACCAAAGAAGAAATGCTCATCTGATCTCAGTGGCTTGGTGATTGTAGAAATACAACTGTCTACTTAGCTTTTCATTATCTATGACTCCGACTGACAATGTCTCAGCAGCATCCGAGTTGGTTTCCTCCCAGAACATAGGTTCCCAAAGTGGGCGCTTTCGCTCACCAGTGGGCGTTGAACTCTTTAGGGGGGAGGGTGAATAGTGGGTTCAGGAGCATTTGTGGGAGTTTTTTCGTTATTTTGCGATTGAATAATCATTAAAAATTTGAATTCTGCATTTTAATTCATCTTATGCCCTTCTTATGCGATCCATTTCTTCATCAATTTTCTATTTCATATATATAATCATTTGAAAATTTACCATGTATGACAAAAATATATATCAATTTTCTATGTCAAAATGAAAATAGTGCTTGTATATATATGTTGGTGGTTGGGCGTTGGCAAACTGTTATAATGGGGAGAAGGGGGAGGTGTTACAAAGTTTATGTGGTGCAAAGTGGGGGGGGCCGAAAAACGTTTAGGAATCTATGTCCTATACCAACCTGTATTTTACATGTACACATGATTAAATTTTATGATCAAAGATCTGCAACTTTTGTAATGCGTTGTTTGACTTCTTATTATTGTTGTCATATATACATATATATAAAACAATGTTTTATTAATAGAGGTTTGTGTGCTGTATACGTCTTATAATACAACTGATAGTGGTGAATCTACAAAACTAACCAGACTGCAAGAGTTCCAAGTCAAATGTGGTGTAGCTAGAAAAGAACACTAAGCTGGTAACCAAAGAAGAATAGTAAACCAACAAAGAACCGGTGTTGTTAGTTGCCACTCCCTGAGAGACATACTAATGAGGAAATCGGATCACTTATGAACTAATTGGTTTGATGTGCATTGATGATTATCCGACGACTAAACTAATCTAAACTATGTTTCTTCTAAATTCATGTGTGTTAGCTTAGAGGTTAGAGTATTGCAGTAATGTGCGATATATCGGTAGTTCAAGAGGAGAGGGGTGCAGTTAAAAGTGGTTCGCATGCCCCGTGTAGATTGTGTGCCATATATTTCCTACCACTGCTCTATTGTATATCTCAAATTTGAAGATTTTAACATATGGTACCATACCTTTGTATATGTTATGTGTAAATAAAAACAATTTGATACTGGTATCGATCTCAAGTGAGCGTCTTTAGCTTAAACTGTAGTGAGCTCGATCTCAACCCTAGCGTACCTTGTTCAAACTCCGTGGCAGGCAAATTTGGAAGCAAATAAGTTCGTTTGGATATCTACGAGAGATCCAAAAAAAGACATCACCGTTTAGAAAGCAATTACAAACTACTGAACGTATAAGTGGTGCCTAGGAAATCGATGAGTTATTTACTGTTGTTGATGGCTAAGTCATGTAAAGGATATGCCCCGATTGTGATTCATCGAGCGCAAGCTACCCTATAGGGACTATGAGAAGGTCATTATTTTGATCGAAACAGATTCAAATTACACATGAAATGGAGAGATGGGAGAGGAGTGGGAGTGAAATAACAATAATTGTTAATTAGGAAATGATTGCGGGAGGTGTGGGGGATTTTGAAAACACAGTTTGATATTGGAATGTCACGTGATGCAAGAGATAGCTTAAATGTAATTATAAATTGATCTGAGCTTGAAAACATGCCGTGTTTGATTACTATTGACTGCTGGAATATTGTAGAGTATAAAAAAATTCTTCAATAGAAAAATTCAATACGCATGTTTACTGATTAAAAGTTATCGAATCTTTGATGAGCTCAAATATCAGATAGCGTGTATAAAAGCTGAAAGATAAATGATTGTGTTGTAAATACACACTAAATATACGACACCATACGCTGTAAAACTAGCATATTTAGTCAGAATTTCACAAAAATAACATATTAAATACTAATCTATACTATATTATACGTCTAAACGCACGTGTGGTGCCGGAACCCGCAAGGGAAGCAAAGAATAGTACCACTTCGATCTACAAGGCATGTCATAAGAGGCGACTGATGTAGGACCTAGAAGAACTACCTAGTAAATAAAAAGCATCGCAGAAATTGTATGTGATGGCCTACTTGTAGGCTCATAATTCTATCTAAATTCTATCATAATTGGCACAGTGTACAATCGCTCTTAGGCTAAGATCACATAGAAATCACAAAGAGTGGTTAACAAGTGATCGATATGGAGCGTTGGAAGAAGACGAACTTCTAATGACCAAAATAGCTAATGTCGTCACTTCACGATGACTTTCTCTTCATCACAGAGAAAACGAGCTGCGCGGAAAGACAGAGTACACAACACACACATGTCTAACCTTGATCATGTATGCCCCACCTGTGGTAAGGGATTCTGTTCTAGGATTGGACTCTACAGTCACCTCCGCACACACCAGAGGTGCAGTAGCACACGTCTGAGATTGTTGTCATCATCGCTATGGGCGATCTACCTTCACCACAAAGTTGCATAGTCGACTAACCTTACCCATATTAACAAATGGTCCACGTTCCTATTATAGGATTTTCATAGTCACTTTTTTCAGTAGGTGTAATTTCTGATTACTACATGTCTAGAATTTGGACCCTTGGCGATTACATTCCATGTTTCATGTATCTTGCAACAGTATAGTATCAAACCACTTATGTGTTGCCGAGGCTTGCAAGGGGAGCAAAGAATAGTAACACTACGACCAACAAGTCCTGTCGTAAGAAGCTATATAGTTCGAGAAAAAAGAAGATGCCGACTTATGTAGCCAGCATATATATATATATAAGGTGAAGAAAGATGGTGTTGATCAGTGTGCAATATCTCTTAATATGTCCGACATATGGTATTTGTTTTATTTTTTTACCTGCAGTTATTCTTTCTTCATTATACATTTTAAAAAACCTTCTTTATTGTCTGTTTTCTTTTCATTAAATATGACATATTTATATATATATCCTTCTTCTTCTCCTTCTGCGAACGATTTGTCTTTTCATCATACGACTCCATATAGACCACTTGTTAACCACTCTTTGTAATTTGTATGTGATCTAAGCTTTATAGCGATTGTACATTGTGCCAGTTATGCACCTACAGTAGACCAACACATCCGATGTCTGATATGCTTTTTATATACTAGGGTAGCTTCCCTAGGCCCCTACCTCAGTCATCTCTTACGACATGCCTTATAGGCCTCAGTGTTACTACTCTTTGCTCCCCTTGAGGACCCCGACAACATACGGGAGTTTTATATATATCCAAATCTGAAGTGAATGTATATGTACCTGTAAATCTACAACTTATGTGCTACCGTAAGCTAGCGGGGATAAAGGTTACCTTTTGTTCATATGTTAACATGAAACGAGGTCGACAACAAAACAGAGGTAACTGGGACACAGAGAAATGGCAATGTTGAGTGGATTAATACCGCTTACTATTTGTATTAATAGCGATTCTGTCGTCCATTCATTCACATTAATCAATATGCTTAGTTGATGTCGCTTTATGGACAAAGCCAACGACTGCACTTCTCCAACTTTGTCTTTCTACTTTATATCTAACTAATAGCACATCCCTATATCTTCGTATTCATCCCTCTTCACATCTCTCCCTCTGCTCATGTCTATCTCTATTCATTACCGTGTCCATCTCTCTCTCTCTCTCTCTCTCTCTCTCTCTCTCTGTCATTGTATCTATTCATCTATGTTTCTGTAGTGCACTTGTTCTGCACGACATTCAGTAGAAAACCCCCTTACTTTGTGCATCCTTCATTCTGCACTTCCATATCTGTGTCCATCAAAATATCACCGTTTGTATGTAATCTATTGATTTATGCGCATTATGTACTTTATTTTCCAATACTATCCTCAATTCTCCATTTTATATATTTTTTCTATTTTCATTGTGTTTCTTGTCCTTTACTTCTCATTTTTTTAAAACTCGCTTCGTTTCATTCTTGATCAAATTTATATCTAACTCAGTCACGATCAACAACATATTGTGATAAGCCACAAAACAGCTGCCAGTAAATGTAACTACGTCAAATGATTGAAGGAAACATCAGAAAACATGTTTTCCTATATTTAACTCTGTTTTTACAGCGTATTTTTGTTGTTGTTGTGTGCTTCCCTGTACAATTAGAACAGAACTAATTCTCCTATAGGCATTTCTAGAGGAACACTATATTCCCTTTGCTGGCAATGTTTTGGCAGACTAAACGGATGAGAACAATAAGTTGACCCACGATATTATTTGTGTATGCTCGGATTCAGGATACCTCAGAGACGTGATCATATTTGTATACAATGACATGGAAATATGCGTGTATGAACCAGGTATTGTAGTCGAAGTAATAAGAATAGCTTCTGGTTATCTTGTCCTTGTCTCTTCCTTGTTAAAAAGATCGATATGATGATGTGTATAGTTCTGACATATGTGACAAGATTGTATATGATATATATGATGTTTAGTGTACGCGAACTCGAGTGCGTTCTTTCTGTTCTTCAAATGTAAGGAGGATCAAATACAAAATAAAGCGTCTTTCTTTACTTATTTTCTCCAATCCTGTTTCCCTCACAGCGTCAGGTCAAGAAAAGATTTCTAAATGGTCCTTGTGTGCGTTTCATAGATAGTGTCTTTCGTCGCCTCTGTTATCTCTGATTTCCATCATTTGTGTTGCCGACCTTTTGCTTTGTACCATTGTATTGGAGTAATATTGCTCTCTGGGGTAAAGCGTATCATCATCAAATAGCTTGTCCTGAACATAACTTTGCCACATTAACGGTCCTTCGGGATTTCTCCCTCTCGTTGGCCAGATGTCTCGTCTCTGCAGCCGTCATGCTCACACCATCAGTTACATCATGAATCCATCTTCTCCGTGATTTTCCTCCTTGATGAAAGACCTGAGCTGCATTGCACGAACTCCGTAGCTCCGGCTAGAGTCCCTGATGTTATTTTGAAGACCGTGAAGATATTTTTGTATGAAGTTTATTTTTAATCTTTTCTAATAAGGTTTGCCCTGACAGAGGCTATCCAGCTTACTCTTTTGATTTGGAACTAACCAATGGTTCTTTTAGGTGCTAAAATTGAACAAGGTACCTACGTTTTATCGTCCGTTTCCGACAGGACTAGGACTTCGATCTCATTTATACTGAGATTAGGTATTTCTGGAAAAATATCCAGTTGGCTCCTAGAGGGAGCGAACCTGGTACCTTTAGCACTAGAGACGAGCACATAACCTCTACTCCACAGAGATTCCTGGATCAACAATTAATGCATATATAGTTCTACCATAGCAATCCGTATTGTTTTTCACATAACAAATGAACTTTCAAGTTAATTAACGAATGAAAGTGACGACTAGGGGCTTACATCCTCCGTCACTTACTTCTATGAATCCACCTCGGCTCACTAACTCAATTGTAAAGTCGCTCAATAGTAGAGTCGCTCAATTGTAGAATCGCTCAATTGTACAGCCATTCAATCAATAGACTAATCAATTAATTGATTATGCATTGCTCATATGTAATGCTACACACATCAAGAGAAAGTAACATTATTGCAGGGCCATGAATCACGTTATGTATAGGACACAATCTAATTATAAAATAACACTCATTTATAAAATATTCAGAGCAGATTTATTACTTGATGCAGTTCGAACAACGTAATCTTTTAATCACAAATAGGATTAACTAACCATATTAACTATACAGCGACATATGAGCAACACAAACATAACCAGGGTCATCCCAATAACAGTAACTAGAATCGTCATCTATATATATATATATACTTGGAAACTTGTCGCATACTAAAACAAATTTTGTTCTATGAACTTTTGGAGGGGAAGAGGCATCAGGGCAGACCACTGCTCAGATATAAAGATGTCTGCAAAGCCTCAATGAAAAACTTTTATACAGGTACCAGCACATGGGGGCTAGCTGATGAAAAGTTGTGCGAAAAACCAAATTACGAAAGGGTGCAGAGTCTTTTGAGAAGAGACTAATGTATGAGCTGAACGACAAGAGAGAAAAGCGAAAACTCAGAAGTTGTCATAGTAAAACACTTGCCAATTGACCGTCTGTAAAACGAAAAAGGCTATATATATATATATATATATATATATATATATATATATATATATATAAGATTGAGTTGATTGGAATTGCATATGTGTCTGTTGCATTGTTTCAAGATATCTGGACATCCTACAGACTTGAAATTTAACAAGATGGTAGTTTTCATAGATGGGAAGATATTAAAATTATAACATCGGACTATTGGTTCGTTTATATATCTAAATTCTAACTTAACGAAATGGTCATGAAAACTTAAAAAAAACGAAAAGTTGTATTCATTTGCCGGTCACATGTTGAAGCGATGATGAAGTCTCATGTTACGATAATATTTGATGCTATTTATTAGTATTTGAAAACTTCTGGCAATGGTCGAATGGATTAGATGCTTGGTTGCCATGTTCAATTCACGGGAAGGTCCAATAATTATTTTAACTTTTATTGTTATTAGCACATCTGGAAAATGAATGTCAGCTTACAAAGTGCCTTAAAACAAGCACACAGAAGATCACTACGCCCCCCAATCCCCCAACGCTTCTACAGGGTGTTCAAGATAATTGCAGCCCCATTGACAATTCGAAAGTTGACAGGTACACATTGAGTTGTGTTTATTTACTATTTAAACCGGTTCTGACTAGCTCGTCCTACGTCACATTTGTTCATCGCCCCTTCCCACACTATAATTACACACGGTCACACAACCTTGACCTATACTACGTCATAACTGAACCTTCTCATTTCCATACAATAATGCCAGATTAGCTCCATTCACGGGCTGCTTTTAAGTTGAACACCCTGTATAAAGACGTAAATGGTGGAAGAGAAGAAGTAAACAAACATGTTTGTGCTTCTGAATATAAACGTTCTAGAAGAGTCCCCCATATACTCTGTACAAATAAGAGAACAAATAGATCTATTCAGAGAGAACTAAAAATCTACTTGATGATGATGATCTATAGATTTTTTTTAAAAATACTTGGAGATGATTTTTCTTTGGAAAAACAGACTACATGGAAATCATCTTGTCTGAGCGAAATGATATCATTATTTAATATAATTTCTGTTAATACATAAACGTGCGAGTTCCCAATAACATATCAAACGATATTGCTTCCACTATAACTAGACACAGGCAACCACCAAGAAGTGTTTATTCTCCTTGTTTCTCGTGATGATGCATGTACTATCCATTGACTGTACTTCTTTGTCGAATTTTAGATCACAAATGGCCATAGTAGGTTTTTGTTGACTTTGAAAATGAATTGTATAGCCTGCACAGGGAATCTCTATGGTAGATACTCCGAAATCGTGGAATACCAATAAAAATAGTTAGTGTAATTAAAACATTCTATGCAGACTTTCAGTGTTAACTTGTTTGCAATAGCCATCTGACAAACGACTTCAAAGTCACAATAGAAGAGACTGAAATGTATGAATTAAATCGTTTAATATTGCCGATGGAAAGAATAAAACAGGATAACAACCGAGGCATTATATGAACACTTATCTCAATACTAGAAGATTTAGATTATACATACGACATTAGTTTTTCGTTATAGGGTATGAGGATGCTCACATGAAAATAGATACACTTTCCAGAACCCCTCAAATAATACAACTTAACGTTAATATTGCAGACTCGAAATTAATGAGAAATATCCAAACATCATAAAATCTAATTACATTACGAAGTAAAATCATAGAGATAGTTCACGATCTTGTATACATGGGAAGTACAATATCGCAGTACTGTGATTCAGAAAAGAAATCATTTGAATATCATTAATGCAAATTAAACTTTATCCATGCTCAACAAAATCTGAAAAATAAAAGGATTGAATCTTAAAACTAAACTTAAAATATATAGAAGCAGTGCTCTTGTAATGTTGTTATACAGTAGTGAAATCTGAACAAAATGATCCACATTATCATACACAAACTGGAGACATTGCAAAACAAATGTTTAAGAAGAATTCTGCAAATTTAAGTGTCAAACACAACAGAAGAAAAAGAGCTTTTAAAACGAACAAACTGAGCATCATTGGAGAACATTATTGTACGATGAAGATGAAGATAGATTAGGTATGTATGTCTTATGACATTAGAAGCATTCGTTAGGGCAGCTCACCGATGGAAAGCGGATGGGAAGAGAAGACCTGGACGTTCAAAGGAGAAAAGTAAAGAACAGTGGGGAGAGAAGACCTGGACGTTCAAAGGAGAAAAGTAAAGAACAGTGGGGAGAGAAGACCTGGACGTTCCTAAAGGAGAAAGTAAAGAACAGTGGGGAGAAGACCTGGACGTTCAAAGTGCAAAAACAGGGCAAAGAACAAATAGGGGAGAGAAGACCTGGACGTTGAAAGTAACAGGGCAAAGAACAGTGGGGAGAGAAGACCTGGACGTTGAAAGTAACAGGGCAAAGAACAGTGGGGGAGAAGACCTGGATGTTCAAAGTAACAGGGTAAAGAACAGTGGGAAGAGAGTTGAAATATTGTGACCTGAAATAGGAACAATTAATAGAATGTCGGCCAAACGCCAGCAATTGAATCGTTGGTGTAAGTCGCATGTGATAAATGTATAGAAAGAGAATAAAGATAGATTTTGGATACATTTAGATGTTAGCAATATCCCATTGAATATTTTGTCCACTGATTTATTCAATTGCTTCGTGACCAGACAATTCCACTGTGTGTAACGCATATGACTGTATTACAAAATGGATGCATACAACTACGTCGGCGTTGGTAACATAGACAGGTACAAGAAAAAACAAACTACTATATTGTTTTTAAAAGAAATGAGAGATATGTGATAGATGAGGGCATCAGTTAAACAAGTGCTTTGTGAGAGGTCACCTAAATTGAATAAAGATTTGTTGAACTACTGCCTTATAGATCGATTGGGGACAATCAAAGGCTAGTGGAGTAAACCGTAAACAAAACTGAACGACAGGTTAACCAAGTAGTCCAAAAAAAATGGTAACCTGGGCAGATGACGCTCAACATCCCGGGAGGAAGGTTGTCTAAGGGTAGCTGCCCTAAAAGAAAATAGCAACCTGCTGCCTTGCAGGTCCCCCGGGGACAGCCAAAGGCTGGAGGAGAGCGAACCCAGTAAACGGTGGCTGAAACTGTACAGAGCTCCAAATGGCTCCGAATGATGTGACTTAAAAACCCGTTCATGGCTATGGTTGTTTATATATCACAACAAGAATGATCACAATGACCGAAAAGATCGATCGAAGAAAAAGAAGAACCTTTGAGATTTTAGTTACCGTTAATGCTAGCAAACTACATAGATACATCTTTATCCGAATAGTGGAGAGTGGTTCGGTGCACAGACAGTGGTCTGAATCACAACAAGCCTCAACAATGCACAGAATTACATTCATTTTTCGTTCCGGGACGCATGTGTGTCGATGGCAATGAAATAGCAGACAGACTGGCACTGCCACCATATCAGGTGTTCAGTCAATGGTTAAAGCTGACATTCTGAACGTCCTCATAGAGTCTGGTCACAAAGTGGATTTTCATATAAACTAATCCACATCAACTGCTAGATTATAAGATTCAGATTGAAGATTGGAGTGGTTAGAAATGAACAGCACAACAGGTATACGAGTAGGCTCATCAATCAACATTGAACTGGTACAGTTAGTCGCTAGACACATTTGGAGATATTGCGAAGGAAATCGGAGCAGCTATGGACATGTCCGGAGTGCAATGAAGATAATCCTAACTTAAGCTGAAACAGGTAATTCTTTGGTTTACATGCAATATATGTTGTTATTTCAGCTGGTTTACATGCAATATATGTTGTTATTTCAGCTGGTTTACATGCAATATATGTTGTTATTTCAGCTGGTTTACATGCAATATATGTTGTTATTTCAGCTGGTTTACATGCAATATATGTTGTTATTTCAGCTGGTATGAATCATAATCATGAAATTATAAAGGTATTCTTCTTTAACTAACTTTTCAGGATCAAGATGTATTAAAAGAACGGCACTGGTCGCCCGACTGGTTACCAGGGTCAAAATTTGGGGTGTAACAAATAGAACCACTGTTACCTGCCACGCATGTCGTAAGAGGCAAATTAGGAGGTTTCCCTGAAATCGGATGCAGGTATCCTAAATGTGTAAAGTAAACCTGCAGCCTTGTAGGACTGCTGGGGACAGCCAAAGGCTAACGGAGAGCGAACCCAGTAAACGGTGGCTGAATCCGGACACATCGCCGAAGGATAAGCACCAGAGCTTCAAATGGCGCTGAAGATGTGACGAAACCCACCCATGCTCAGGCTGCATGAATCAGATTTCCACATGAATTAATTTATGGAGATCTGGTACATCGCTCTTTTAGGTGATCGCAAGAGAGAGAGAGAGAGAGAGAGAGAGAGAGAAGAAGAACAACAAATAATGTAGTAAAATAGCTCGCTCACAACTACAAGTTTAAAAATTTGCTTTACAAATTGATTTAATCCACTTTCCGTGATAATGAATACCTTTTTGCTGATAACATTTTTAGAATTATCCAATAATGATCAACTTTAGAAGAATCATTTTGACAACAGAAAACATATTTTGAAAAACAGCAAAATTTAATCATTTGAAAACAATATTTAACAATATTAGAGGGTTGAACAATGCTTCAGTGAATACTATTGATTAGGTTTGTCTAGTTGGTCAGTGTATATAGTTGATTGTTGTTTGTAGTTGTTTGGTTGTTGCTTATTTGTTGGTTGTTTGTTAGTTGTTTGGTTTCTTAGTTGGTTGTCTGGTTTGTTGATTAGTTAGTTATTGGTTGGTTTATTTAGCTCGTTGGTTGGTTGGTTAGTTGTTTGATTGGCTTATTGTTTTTGGTGGTTGTTTTACTTGGTTGTTGGCTAATCAGTTGTTTTGTCTGGTTTGTTGTTGGTTAATTGTTTGGTGTGCTGAATAGCTTGGTTGGTTGAGTTGATTGATTGGTTCGTTGGTTTTCTTGTTAATTGTTTTATTGGATGGTTGTTAGTAGGTTGGTTGTTGGTTACTTAGTTGGTTGGTTGGCTAATCAGTTGTTTTGTTGTTTGTTGGTTGGTTAATTGTTTGATGTGCTGAATAGTTGGTTGGTTAGTTGATTGATTGGTTGTTGGTTTGTTTGTTAGTTGTTTTGTTGGTTGGTTGTTAGTTGGCTGGTTGTTGGTTACTTGGTTGGTTGGCTAATCAGTTGTTTGGTTGGTTGAATAGTTGGTTGGCTCGTTAGTTAGTATTTTGTTTTTCCAATTCAAAAGTAATGTGCATGAGATTGTTTACTGGCACCGTGTGGTACACCGCCAACATTTGGTAGTAATATCATCATCATATGTCGTCTCTGCATCGAAAGTTGGGCTACAATTGTTCTCCAACATTCCTGTTTATTACCTTAATGTTGAACTTTTGTCAGACTGTAATGTGCCCATCACTTGATTTTTCCCTTCCACTTGTGCTTGAGTATTTCTTTTGCTATTCATCCTTCATATATATATTCCTCTCAGACCGTTCTACGCTGGATAGGGCCGATAAGTAATGTCTCCATATCGAACTGCACTGTGCAAATCTCTAGGCCTCTTTCATTGAATTGAGTCCAATATTTATTGCTTCTCTTACAAGAGTTTGTTTCAGGATTTCTCTAGGGTGTCTTGTCTTGCCTGAACACTTTGTCTTCCACGTCAATACCTTCTTTGGTATTCTTAGATAATTTCTCATCTTGGTACGCTCATCATATCTCCATCTTCTCTTTCTTATAACGGCTGTTACTATTGTTTGACACGATATTTCTTTGATTTCATCACTTCTCCTGAATCTGTCCATTTCACGTCCATTATTTTTCGTAAACATCTTTTTGTAAATACATTCAACTTACTTTTTATAAATTTCGTCCTTTCCCACTCTGACTGGCATATGTTAGGATTGAAATGACATTGAAATTGTAAATCCGTAATTTAGTTTTAAAATTGTATAACTTTGAGTAATACATTTTATTTAGACTTTTGAAAGCTCGTGTTAATTTGACAATTATTAACATAGTTTATGTTCTATTATTTCCAGTGCGGTCAAAATTGTTAACCAAATAGATGAGCTGTTCTTTTACTTTGATCATTTTGGATTTCAGATTGATATAGACAATAGTTTTTATATGTGACTTTATTATATTTGATTTCATGTTACTCTGATACAGTGGATACAAAGCAAAGGGCAGGCCACGCAAAAAGTGGACCTTAGAAGAAATAGAGGTGACGACAGACAATGTTTATGAAGCGCACATAAAAGCCCGTTCTAGAAATCTTTTGTTACCCTGAAGCTGTGAGGCAAATCAGGATTGGAGAAGAGAAAGACAAACATGTTGCATAGAGGGGCTCTCTCCAGGTCTTTTTTTCTTCGACCTGACGGTGAAAGGTAAAACAGGATTAGTGAATGGATCTACAATTCATCATTTGATGATAAAGTTGACAAATTGTCTGTTTTTCTCTTCATTTCTTAGTTGTTTTTACTTAACAAGACAATATCATCTGCAACATTCAAATCTTTGACTGGTCTATCTTTTACCATTTCGATGCCAGTTTCGCCCATGCAAATACAACTCTAAAAATGAGCAACTGATTAAATGGTGCGGACACCTGGCAAGAATGCCCTGGTATGACTACCACATAGAACAACACAGAAAAAGTATAACGAGTACAAAGCAAGAGGAAGACACCGTAAAAGATGGAGCGACGGCATCAAGAACAGCATTACGAAAATGAATATCAGCTTACAAAGTGCCTTTAAAAAGCACACACAAGATCACTACATCCCCCACTCCCCAACACTTTTATAGAGAAGTAAATGGTAGAAGATAAGAAGATCTAATCATCCAGTTAATTGCACTACTAACAATAACGGAGATAAAATACAATCCTGCTGAACTCCAGTTTCAACAATAAATCTGTTATTTGGACATCGGTAGTACGGACCGCACACTGTGAACCATCGTACAAGCTTTTGATACTGTTTATTATGTAGCGATTGTAGAGAACGAACACCTATCTTCAATAGTTTTGTCGTGAGAACGAACACCTATCTTCAATAGTTTGTCGTGAGACAACACCTATCTTCAATAGTTTTGTCGTGAGAACGAACACCTATCTTCAATAGTTTGTAGTGAACGACACCTATCTTCAATATTTGTCGTCATGTTGTACAATATGCATATCCTTAGTCATATTGTTAGTTAATTGCATATCCTTTACAGAACTTTCTGAATCAACTCCCAGCTTTTTTAACGCTGTTTGGGATTTTTCTAGGCATTATTACGTTCAGCAGTTTGCCATTGCTTCCTGAACGGATGATGCCATCGTCCTTTTGTAAAAATCCACACGCAACAGTTTGCAACCAAATTGTATGCAGCGTGATTCGAACTCAGAACGTCAGGGTTAATAGACCGAGTCACTAACCCTTAAGCTACAGACACCACCAGTCATATTGTAAGGGATTGTAGTTGAACATAAACATGTATGATACCTTGCTGTCTTCCTTAATAAACTCTTTCGATACATGTATCTTTATTCACACAATTCGCCCGTGTGGTGCCCGGGGCCTTCAAGGTGTTGCAAAGAATAGTACCACTGCAACCTACAATGCATGAAGGCGATCGTAAGAAGCGATTGATGTAGACCCTATGTATGCTACCCTAGTAAATAAAAAACAGGGCAGAAATCGGATGTGATGGCCTACTTGCAGACGCATAACTAGCACAACGAACAATCGCTCTTAGGCTCAGATGACATACAAGCCACACAGTGTGGTTGACAAGTGGTTGATATGAAGAGTTCAAAGAAGAAGAAGAATTTACACAATTTAGTAAATTTATATTTTGGGCCCGGTCATGATGCTCTTTTATAAAGGAATATTGCCATCAGCTAATTAATGCATCAAAAGTAATTTCACAAGTAGAAATTGATACAAATTTATGCAACAGCGATATGATGTTTCTGTTATATAGATAATTAAATCACACATATTTAGAAACGAGTGTATCCCATGGTGATATAAAAGAACAGAATAAATGAAGTACGGTGTAGACTACATTTCCATATGTCTATAGATATTCTTTCTAAGTATGTGGAGATGTCTTTTCAATATGTCTGGTGGCTTTGTGTCTTCTTCTTGTTCTTCTGCGTTCTCACTAGATTGGGATTTCGGAGTCTCTAATAAAGGCAGTCGTCTGCCTCAGAATATCAGCCACGTCATACAGTTTGTCTTGGACGCTGGTGTAAGTGGGCCACCTCTTTCTTTTCAAGTCTGCATACTAGGGACAGTTCTGTAGGATATAATTCCAATTATTTCTGCTTCCCCGTTTGTGTTGATCTCTTCCCGCAGTAAGTTTTGGCCACCCTCGTGATGGTAGGTCTGACATTCTTACTGCATCGCTAAATCTCCGAGACAGATTAGCGACCGTAGAATCCGTTATCCCATTCCTCATTGTGGGGGTCGTTGCACCATGTTATGCGCCTTACGATGCATCTGTTTTCTGCAAGCATTTGTTTTGGGTTAATATTCCCTAGCAGACACTGCATCCGATTTCAGCCTAACCTCCGTAATCGCCTCTTACGACATGCGTGGCAGATAACAGTGGTTCTACTCTTTACACCCCAAATTTGGCCCCGGTTACCACTCGGGCGGATTTTATATCTAACTATGTGAATTCGGTTTTTCCAGATGTCTGATGACTATATCTGTAACTTTCTGGAGACAGTGCTTCAATCTCTATGGCGACAGTGTCTCTAGCTATATGGAGGTAATTTCCATGTGAGTAGAAGAGGAAGTAGCCAACAGGTGTTGTTCTCTGAACTTTCTGAAGGGAAACTGCTCCAAGGAAGACACTGTTCACATATAAGAATATCTGCAACGTCTCAATGAAGAACTATTCTATCGAGCCCAACAAATAATAACCAAGCTAAATTGGAAAGCAACGTTACAGAAATGTCCAGGTCTTTTGAAGAAAACCGTATGGATGAGTTTGAAAGCAAGAGAAAAAAGTGCTTCTTCTTCGTCTTCTTCGATCGTTCATATCAACCACTTGTAACCCACTCTGTGTGATTTGTATATGATCTAAGAGCGATTATAATTGTTGCCAGTTATGCACCTACAGGTAGGCCTGCATATCCGATTTCTGCGATGCTGTTTATTTACTAGGGTAGTTTTCCTAGCTCCTACATCAGTCGCCTCTTACGACATGCCTTGTAGGTCGCAGTTATACTATTCTTTGCTTTCCTTGTGGGCCGGGGCACCACACGGCGGACATAAGTGCAAACTCAGAAGTCGCAACAGTTAAACATTTGTCAAATGATCGTTCGTAAAGACGAAAAAGGATTTATATATATATATATAATTATCATATCAGATATATTTATTAATATATATATATATCATCATCATCATCATCAAGTAGCTTGTCCCTTCCGGAACGTGTCCCCCATGACAGCAATACTGAGAAATTCTCTATTTTGTGCAAGTTGACCGGCGTCAGTAGCAGTCATTATCAAATTATCAACGACATCTTCCACCCATCGTCTTCTAGGTCTTCCTCTCATTCTTCTTCCAGGCATCATTCACTCCAAAATTATCTTCACTAGTCACTCGTTTCGTTTGATGTGTCCGAAATATTTAATTTTCCTTGATTTTATGCTCTTTAATAGCCAACTCTCTTTAATATTAAGCTGTTACAGAACAGAATCATTTGTTCTTGTCTCTGTCCATGATATTCTAAGTACTCTTCTGTAGCATTTGCAATTAAAGTTGTATGTTAT
Source organism: Arion vulgaris (assembly GCA_020796225.1). Classification (NCBI taxonomy): domain Eukaryota; kingdom Metazoa; phylum Mollusca; class Gastropoda; order Stylommatophora; family Arionidae; genus Arion; species Arion vulgaris. The sequence continues at coordinate 74,361,267 of CM036753.1, forward strand.
ATTTAAAGCAGGAATTTGCAAACATTAAGTAAACTAATAATCTTGCCGCAGCATGTTGAAATCAATGTTCACGGTCTACAATTTTACAACAAGTGTACTTTTCAGTTCAGACTGCACTGTGAATAATCTTTTATTGATTTTGAAGAGACCATGTGGATTGTAGATATAATTAATGTCAAGGTTATGGCTATATGCAATGTTTATCTTTCTAATCAAATGTATAGAAAATAATTCAGTACATACGAACCAGTACACATGAAGTATTACATATGAAGCAGTACATATGAAGTATTTCATATGAAGTAGTACATATGAAGTATTACATAGAAGCATGCATATAAGTATGACATACATAGCATTACATATGAAGTATTACATATGAAGTATTACATATTAAGTATTACATATATATTACATATGAAGCAGTACATATGAAGTATGACATACATAGCATTACATATGAAGTATTACATATGAAGTATTACACATGGTACATTATACACTGTGGTTTACACATGGTACATTATACATAGTGGTTTACACATGGTACATTATACATAGTGGTTTACACATGGTACATTATACATAGTGGTTTACACATGGTACATTATACATAGTGGTTTACACATGGTACATTATACATAGTGGTTTACACATGGTACATTATACATAGTGGTTTACACATGGTACATTATACATAGTGGTTTACACATGGTACATTATACACTGTGGTTTACACATGGTACATTATACATAGTGGTTTACACATGGTACATTATACACTGTGGTTTACACATGTTGTATTATACACAAAAGTATTACATATGGTACATTACACATGATACATTACACATGGTACATTACACATGATAGATTACACATGATACATTACACATGATACATTACACATGATACATTACACATGGTACATTACAAATGATACATTACACATGTGTACATTACACATGGTACATCACACGTGAATCTATAGACAGGCACCGGTACATATAAAACATTCCATTTTAAACATTACACATGAAGTACTATACGTTAAACAGAACGAGAAAGAGAGACAGATAGATAGAGACAGTGACAACGCAAGTAAAAACTTGAAATTACATTTTGCCAATATAAAAACGAAATGACAGCACATTGATACATGCTGGACAATTAAAAAACACTAATTGCTGTTAGAGAGCAAATGAAACGTAAGTACTAGTCATATAGAAACAGTAAAGTTACTTTAAAATATGTTAAGACAGAGTTGTCCAACGCTGTGCCCGCGGGTGACATTGCGCCTATATGATAAATCTCGGGTGTATTATTTTTATTCCTCCGGTTTAAAGTTAATCATACTTGCCAGAACAAAAATGTGTTTCTGAATAACACTATGATTCAGTTTTTTTTTCGTCAGCACAATATTTAAACATTAATTCAACTTGTAGTCAGGATTATGTTTTTCTCTGTTATTTTGTTTTTATTAATGTTACTATTAAATATTACTTTTTTATTAGTAGTAGTAATATTATGACTAGCCACACATACTAGCCCACACCTCCAGAGTTATTAGTTAGATGTGCCCTTGTATATAAACACGTTGGATAATACTTTGTTAAGATGTGGCGACACAAGAGGTACTCTAATAGTAGAAAATCGTCGCACTGTTGGAGTGCAGAGAAAGCGAGCTGCGTGAAAAGACAAAACACACAACACCCACATGTCTAACCTCAATGATGCATGTCCCAGCTGTGATTCGAGGATGTCTTCGAGGATTAGACTTTATAATCACCTACGCACACATTAGAGAGGTGCAGCAACACATGTCTGAGTATGGTGTCGTCATCGCTTGCGATGGACGGTTATTATTACTATTAAGATAATATGTATGATATAACCAGCTCTGATAACAAGTAACCTTTTTAGAACAATGCAAGTTATATAATTGTCAAGTAAATAAGAAAGGAAGAGACATGATTGTTGATGTAGTTTAGCACTGCACGAGAATAAAATGATCATCATCATCAGGTGTCGTGCCGGCTGGCGTAGGCGATCATTGATCTCCACAAATCTTTATCTTTGGTGCTTGCTATCAATTCAGATGTTTACGCTCTACAGTGCCATGAAGTCAGACTATCCAAAACAATTTTCTCTTTCTGTCTCGTCTACACTCGATTTTGCCAGTTTTTACAATGTGTTCTAAACCTTCTCTCCTCATCACATGTCCGAAATATGATGACTGCCTCTTTCTTATATTGATAATAAGTTTTCTCTGTGTATTCACCTCATTCAACACCTCAACATTAGTGATTTTAGCAGTCCATGGAATTCTCATTTCTTCTGTAAAACCACATCTCTGTGGCCTCCAGAGATTTTTCAATCTGTTTGTTTATTGTCCATGACTCGCATCCGCATGTCAGTATTGGGTGTATGTAGCACTGAAATCTTTTTTTTTCCTTCTTCTCTCGATCATTCTTCACTGCCAATTTTATCATTCTTATTGTGATGTATAATTGGTCCACTGACAAGAACGGGTGATCTACGTCGGGTCGATTGTGCGCCCATGGTGACTATGCTCGCCCGTCCCGTTTCAGACATCTTTTGATTTACTAGGGGAACGTTCCTTGGTGTACGATCCTTTCTACCAACTATGTCGGCCCGGATTTTCGCCTTTTCGATCAGCTTTGCCGTATATTTGAGCTTTGTGATCTACGCCAAGACAGTGAGTTACGCTGTTATACCCTTTATGACTGTGAGGTCGTTCCGGATTAGGAACGTTTCGAGGGCTTATAAGCTTGTCCTCGGACGGCGTCTTACTCGTACACAACACCGTGTAAAGTATCGGCCTTCGCCAATGTTTGAACCCCGACAGCCTGTCAGATCTTTACATTGTCGACCTTACTTTACCGTTCACTTTGAGTTTGATCCGGAGTAGGAACATTCTCAGCCTTTTCTAGACGCGCGTTGGTACGTGGCAATTCGCAGTTAGCCTCGGAAGACACCGGCCTGTGTGCGGAGAAGCGCAAACAATGTAGAGGGTCATTTCAATCGGCGCTAGCAACGCAACTGAGGATTTTGCGCTCGCCACCATCACCCTCCCCAGTTCTCCCGGGGATGTTAGTTGTGACTTCAATAGTACCTTGCCCGGTTGCCCCAAGGCTGGCAGTTCCGTTAGGCATCACCCACCTCAGTTCTTTCGGGGATGTTAATTGTTATCGCAACAGTACATTGCATGGTTTTCCCAGGGAGGACAGTTTCGTTATGCACTAAAACGCAATTTTTTCTTTTGCGCTAGGCAAACCATGCCCAGTACATGTATCTGCACCAGGCCACCGATGCGGAGTCAGCTGCAATCTTCCCTCGTACCGACACGAGGGTAGACTTTTCTTCGTTACGGATCTGACTTATTTATTCTTGCCCACGAGCTGGCAACGTTTTCCCCCTCCTCAGGGTTACGAGTTTCGCCCTACGTGGGCACACGTTTCGTCACTGGATGCACCTCTCATCCTTTCATGTTTACCAGTCACCCCATCGGCAGAGAAACTGGTCATTTGTGGAGGGACCTTTGACTTACACGTCGAGATCGTATATGGTCTCCTGCTCCGGAGATTACGATTTGCGTTCGACTCTTACTCCGGGGGAGTGGGACTTATGTCAGAGACGTTTCGCAGCTGTTTCTTTTTGTTTGGGAACTTGGGCAGTATTTTGTTGAGCATCTGCCATGAGATTTGTGCATTTTGTTCGTATAGATCTGCATTAAAAAAAGAAATGTCGTACTTGCACTGCTACCACTACCAGTAGTTCTCCCGATCCCTACCCCCATTAGCCAAAGCGGAACCAAAGTCAGTTTCCAGGGTCACCACGTGGAGGTAAGGGACAGGGTCTTGATTAGTGCCGGCTCATCAATCCTGGCACACCGCCTCATGCGCCTTTGACCCCTGCAGCACTGAATAATTCGCATTATGACCTCAACTGACAAAAGGAAATGTTATATGTCTAAAATGTATATCATTTTTGGTTGATATGTAGACTAATATTCAACAGTACATGTGTCGTCACAACACTAAAGGTTGACCGCTTTGAATTTCTTGTAATTTTTGTTTAGTGTCTTGATGGTAGACTCTGGGATGCTGCAGTTTGTTAATCTATTGAAGTTTAGTTTATATACAATATATATATCTACCCTTTGCTCTTTTAGCATCAGTTATCCTCTGAAATATAACTTTCAAACATGGTCAAAAGATTAGGTATCATGTATTTTCAAATGTCCATCACAACCTTTCTTTGTATCCATTTTATTTTCTTAAAGTAAACTATTTTCACTAGTTGCTCCATCCTTTTGTTATAACTCATTGTCTTACTTGGTATTTGTTCGCCTCTTCTGTACATTTACATTTTCAGCGTTTTGATTCTACGAGTATTTTACAATCTGTTTATTCAATGCCGACAGTTCATTCACATAGATCGACAATCGAAAATCGTGGCATATCCATTTTTAAAACTACATATTATAACCAACGTTCTAGCACAGATTTTTCCAAACTGGGGTCCTGACAGGGAGTTACTCAAAAGGGGGTCCTCAAGCTCGTGGAGAAATATGATCATTGATATTTCAAACAGAAAAATAAATTTTAAACCTAATTATAAACCTTATGGTTTCTTTGTTGTTTATTAAAATGTTAAATTGCAGATATTGTTTACTATTGTAATACACAGATAATTCATTCCTGTCCATTTTCATATCTAGAAACTGTTGGGGGCGGGGGTCCTCGTAGCAAAGTGTATTTCAAAGGGGTCCTCAGTAATGCAAAGTTTGGGAACCGCTGTTCTAGCAGCTTTACTTGTTCCTGGGATAAAATCTTCTATAGTCTGTCCATTAATTCGTGAGCACGTTTGAAATTGATTTTCTTGAAAACTACCTGTTGGATCTCAGTGATTTTTGCAAGCAGCCTTAGAATATCCATGACGCTAGAGAAATATTTTTTCCAAGAAAATTTGATGTAGTTTGAAATATTTCTTCTTCAGGTTATATTAAAATCAACCTCACCGGATTGTACACAATAGTAACAGATCTACGGTACACAGACGCGTTGTTCTAAAAAAACATTATGGTAACATTGAAATATCGTGAGTTCACGAATTCCCGTGCACCTAACCCAGTCGACTTTGAAAGCGGAAGCATATGACGTTATAATTGGGATACCGTTGTAAAGTTATAGGCGTATCTCGCTATTTGTATGAAGCTATTGTATCATATTTGTTGGCTTATCAAAACTGACATTGATATCACATTCATAATGAGTCTGAAGTGCACATTTATAACAATGCAGAAGGTTACAGTTTTACTATACCAACACTTCCGTAGGGAATCTAAAGAGGCATCTATATTGCGATATTCATAACCCTGAGAAACGAACGCAACTGGCGCTTGGTCTGAATAGAGAATCCTTTCCCGATGGATTAAACAGGGCACAAAGTGCACTAATGTCAAGCAAGGAAGGAAAAGAACAATTGACGACTTTGACATAGATGTCATAAGACGGGAGCTCTTGAAAATGTTTGCGACAAATCAACTTGTTACTCTCAGGAAACTGAAATTAAAACTGCAATCAGATTGCAGCATAGACATTTCTAAAAGTACTCTATGAAAATTGTAAGAGCCGCCGGCTTCACCTTCAGAAAAACTATAGGCGGCAGGAATATTTTTGTGAAAAGCCACATTTAATTGCTGCCGAAGTAAATACCTGAGGCAGATCCGTGAGCGGCGGAGGCAAGGCTATGATATTGTATATTTAGACGAATCCTGGGTCAATGCTCACCACACCAATGCTAAACAATGGCAATCAGTAGACGGTGAACAGAAAAGAAAAATACCAAGCAGCAAGGCCAGCGTATTATACTAACACATGCAGGAAGTAGTGAAGAAGGTCTTGTCCATGACGCTGGACTTATTTTCCAATCAAAAGTACCGACGGTAGGGACTACACACAGAAATGAATGGACATATTTTCAGGCACTGGATGGAGAAAGATCTACTTCAAATTCTAAACAGACCATCATGCTAGGTAATGGATAATGCATCCTATCACAACGCAGTATCAGCGGAAGACAAAGTACCAACTGCATCAAATACAAAGATCAAATTAGGACTTGGCTTGCTAAGGAAAATGTCAGCTTCGATGATACATATTTGAAACCCGAATTGTTGCACCTGGTGAGGATGACAAATAAGACAAAGGTGTTTCATATTGACAAAATAATTTCGGAATACGGCCACACGTCTTTGCGACTACCTCCATATCATGCTCACCTAAATCCGATAGAGCTTGTCTGGGCTAAAGTAAAAGGGCAAGTTGCCGAATAGAACAGGACGTTTAAAATGTGTGATGTTGAAGTTCTGACACGTGAGTCCTTCTCAATGATAGACATGCAGTTCTGGAAGAAGTGTGTTGAACATGCTCCGAGAGGAGAAGACGAGTACTGGCACCGAGATGGATTACAATTTGTCCAGCCAGTAACAATTATCAACCTCATGGAATCGTCAGATTCGGAGATACAAATCATATTTTGATTACAGACTGAGAAATAGCAACGTATACATTTCCATATCCAAATGCGTCTACCATCATACAATTTGTGGTGAAGTTAAGACACCCTGGGTATAATAGTGACCGAAGGGAGGACTAACTGTTGCATATTGTATCCAAGTTCACGATTGCACATAAAGGGCAACACACTTAATTACTTGACCTATCAAGTTAATATGGAGATACACCTATGAATAGAATTGACATGGACAAATTCTAGGATACTGTAAAATCTAAAATTTGAGCCCCGTATTTGCAATTGTCATAAAAGATCAAAGGAATTCGCCAATGTGCAAAATCCGTAGCATCTATGGACTACTGGTTAGCTTTATTTTAGCGTCATGGATATTCTAAGGCTGCATGCAAAAATCACTGAGATCTAACAGGTAGTTTTCGAGAAAATCAATTTCAAACGTGCTCACGAATTAATGGACAGACTATTGCAGCTTTACTTGTTCCTGGGATAAAATCTTCTAGCAGCTTTACTTGTTCCTGGGATAAAATCTTCTAGCAGCTTTACTTGTTCCTGGGATAAAATCTTCTAGCAGCTTTACTTGTTCCTGGGATAAAATCTTCTAGCAGCTTTACTTGTTCCTGGGATAAAATCTTCTAGCAGCTTTACTTTTTCCTGGGATAAAATCTTCTAGCAGCTTTACTTGTTCCTGGGATAAAATCTTCTAGCAGTTTTACTTGTTCCTGGGATAAAATCTTCTAGCAGCTTTACTTGTTCCTGGGATAAAATCTTCTAGCAGCTTTACTTGTTCCTGGGATAAAATCTTCTAGCAGCTTTACTTGTTCCTGGGATAAAATCTTATACAGTTAGCAGGATGTTCAATGTTCATATACTATATATTTACATATCTATGTACGGTGACACATAGAATAACAAGATCAAGACCAAGTAGAACAACATCTTCTACAGTTAGCAGGATGTTCAATGTTCATATACTATATATTTACATATCTATGTACGGTCACACATAGAACAACAACAAGATCAAGTAGAACAACATCTTCTACAGTTAGCAGGATGTTCAATGTTCATATACTATGTATTTACATATCGATGTACGGTCACACATAGAACAACAACAAGACCAAGGCCAAGTAAAACAAAATGGCAAGGAAATGAGAATAACTAGCAACAGAAATTGTTTCCGTGAAACAAAATTATGTATACATCAAAATATATCGATTATTTCTGAGATCTCGTCAAATATTCATAAGTTAAGACTACTGCAGAAGACAGCTCAAAAGACACAGTACATATAAACAAAACACTTGATGATGCTGCAAAAATTAGAAGAAGAAAATAAACAAATTCATTTTCTACCAGTTCAGGAAACGTTATTCCAGAAATGTTGTGAATCTGATTATAATCTAATAAATATATTACTTGAGCACACTTGACAATGTCAGCAACAACTGTTCATTTAGCATAAACAAATTTAAATAATGTCTATTGTGTTAATTGCATTTCCTTTACAGGACTTTGCGAATCAACCCAGCTTTTTAACGCTATTTGTGATTTTCTAGGCATTATTACGTTCAGTAGTTTGCCATTGCTTTCTGAACGGGTGGTGTCATCGCCCTTTGTAAAATCCACGCGAAACAATTTGCAACCAAATTATCCGCAGCGTGTTTCGAAATCAGAACGTCGTGGTTAATAGACCGAGTCACTATCCCCTAAGCCACATACGCCACCAATGTCTGTTATTGATGTTAATGTATTAATATATATATTTAACAAAGTACAGAGAATTGACTTCAATACAACAGGTTTTCTACATATGGTTTTGTATCTTTACGCAGAACTGGCAAGTCGCCTGTCTAGAGTAGCAATTCACAAAACCCAAACTCCGTAACTCCAGTAACAATTCTTTGGAATATATAATGGAAACACGTAAATGTGAACCGAACGACGACAGTCCGTATTCGAACCGGATAGCTTTAGAAATATAATGTGGTTATAGAAAGTATGTGTTTAAATGTAGCATGTGTTTACTGTAGATTATACGCTCGTGTTTAGTTTTAATTCGTATATGTATACCCTGATCAAGACACAGAGAAAGCTTATCATGAATATAAGAAAGAGGCAACCATCATTTTTCGGATATGTCATGGGGAAGGGAGGTTTAGAAAACAATGTGACAACCGCGTAAGTCTATGGAAGTCGAAACATAGAGAGACAATTTTGGATAGTTAGACTTCATGGCACGGAAGAGTGTCAACATTTGAGATGATAGCAAACACCAGAGACATAGATTTGTGGAGATCCGTGCTCACTATCGCTAAGTCACAGACGCCCACTACAGATGTCTACTTACACATGTGATAATAATCTTAATGACATCGTGATTCTCAATCGATTATAAGCAACTATCGTGTGTCATTTTGTACGTTCTTGTGTGGCTGTCGACGATACAACACGTATGGTTTCTCTTTCTCTCTAACCTGTGACGCTGCTGGTTCTTATATCATAAACATACGTACGCCATTTTTCTGTTTCTTGCCGTTCTCTGTGTTGAAATACATGTGCTAATGTGATACATGAACGTTCAGTATCGATTTCTGAAGTCAAGTTTGTTATTGAGGATGGGTCAGTGGCGGCTCGTCATTAAGGACCAGAGGGGCAGGACCCCACCAAAAATAATATGTTACATATAATTATTATTTAATAAATTAAAATATAACCTAACCCAAAGCCATGATTTTCTCGAAAATTTGTGCCTGGCCCCACCAACATAAACGATCAAGAGCCGCCACTGGGATGGGTATATATATATATATAAATGTATTAAACATGTGAATGGTTTGTCCACTTGGTGGGAGTGAACCCGAACACACCAGTTGCAAGAGCGTACAACCTGAAAATTGAATCATGAAGAGGAAGAGGCAGACCAAGAAAAGATGGGTTGATGGAGTTACAGACATCTTAAAACTTCACAATACCACAGCATATCAAGAGACCAAGCGTGGATTATCTCGGAAACCGATCATCAGTTAAACCTGCTACCTCTGACGGCAAAAAAGCAGAGAAGGACAAAAGAAGATATATATACATATGTGTGAGTCTAACGGTTACACATATCATAATCGGTAAACTGTTTGATGGGATTAGCGTAGGCCAGATCTAATCAACACAAAAGGTTTGGTGATTGTTTATGTCAACATGTACAGAATAAATGTCAACGCTCTTTGATCTTAATTTCAGGAGCTCGTGATATCCATGTCATATTCATCCAATCGTGTATCTCTGATGATAGAAGTCGATTTATTTTCTATTATTATTGTATACCTTTGTACAGTGCCAAACAGTAATTTCGATTTTGCGCAATACATGTTCTTCTTTTTCTTCTGTTCTGGAATCATATTATACCTCACAGTGTCAGGTTAACAGGTCAGGTTTCGCTTCTCGAGCCTGCTAATAACTGACAGTCTTACAGTATGTGCTCTGCCGTCATGTCCGCCTTTTCGCAGTGGCACATGATATCTGTTCAAAAACCCCAAACTTTCAATTAACAAAACAAAACCATTTTCAATCTGTCTATAACCATAGATAACAAGACTTATTGGCATGCACTGTCATTTATATTCTCTAAGTAATCTTCTGACCAACTTAACTCTTACAATTCTCAAGCCATCCAAACTGTGTTATCCCTTGTATGTCTCCTTAATTCTACTTTCCTAATTATACCAACCACTAAATGCTTGAACTATTCTAAACAAGTTATTTCCTCATCTCAACTGCACGGTTAATATCTGACATGAAAATCGGGGCATATCCTTTATAGGACGATACTATCAACCACATTAAACGAGTCGTTGATTTTCTAGGTACCACATAAACGTTCATTAGTTTTCCCTTGCTTTCTGATAGGGTAAGACTATTTTTACCGTTCGTAAAAATACGCGGGGACAAATTTGCTTCCAAACAGCCCTTCGCGACGATTCAACCAGGTATTCTTTGGTCGTGATCGAGCTCCCAGACTCCCACTGAGTATCTAGTTAGTATCTAGCTCCTATGAAAGAAATATCCCTAAGTCTTAGACATTGCCTGGAACTTTCTGACTTTCACCTGACATTTCTTCCAGTAACTGAGTTTACCATTTGGTCTATTGTAACTGTTTTTATTGAGAAATGCATTCCAACTAAGTTACTTTCATGTGCAGTTAACAATCTGTTGTATAATAATATGCGTGGACTTAGACACGAAATGGAAAACTAAAGGACAGTAGTTTACAATAGAAGTACAAAGTGTATCAAGACGTATTGCATACCAAGAAACAACAAATTAATTGATTCGGCCACATAAGCAGATTACCAAACAAACAGTGCGCCACAAAGAGCAATGTTACTACGATATGGTGGATACAAAGCAAAAGACCGTCCAGGCAAAAAGTGGTACTCAGAGATAACAGAGGCGATGAAAAACACATTTATGAATCGCACACAAAAGCCCGTTCTAGAAATCTCTGCTTAACACAGAGCTCCGCCAGAAGCTGTACGGAGAGACGGAGTCCCTAAAAACAACGGTACACTTCATTATAAAATGTGTTCATCGGTATAAACGGGGATCTACATAGAGATAGAGAGAGAGAGAGAGAGAGAGAGAGAGAACAGATATCGTAAGACTATGACAGAGCAATGATGTTAGTATAGACCAGCGTTTTCCAAACTGGGATCCGTGGACCCTCGGGGACCAATGAAGTGCTCACAGCGGGTCCTCAAGCGCTTGAAGAAATATGATCTTTGACATTTCAAACAGAAAAATAAATTTTAAAAACATGTATAAAAATAGTGGTAAACTAGTTCCTCAGCGAAATCAAAGGCCCGGGCCACACCGAAGTCGATATGTTTGACAGGAGAAAATGAAAGATCATTTGACGTTTCCCACAGTCTGAGAAATTGGAGCCATCTTAACTGTTGGTGTGGTGTAATAATAACTCCATCGCAAGAAGATTTTCATATATAGAAACATTTGGGAGTCCACGGAATCATAACGTATTTAAAAGGGGATCTGCGGTAGCACAACATTTGAGAACCGCTGGTCTATACTATAGGTAGAACGTATTCGTCGCAATCAGTCTAGATTATAGCTAGTTGATGAGAATCAGATAAGTTAACCTCAGAGAAGTCAGCACTTGAAGTGAGAAAGTTTCTCTAGAAGCATTCAGAAAGAGAGTTGCTCTAGCTCGAGACTAGACGATAGAACACAAAGAGATTTCAAATGTAGACAACAGATCTGATAGACAAGACAACAGATCAGATAGACAAGTCTGCAGATAGTAACCAAACTATCAGACGAAAGCGAAATTCTATAACAGTTCTTTTTCTGACAGAACAGATCAAGAATCTATTCGATTCAGATCAGACAAGTGAGTATATATTAGAGTTTTGATCCAGAACTCAATCATTTCAACAGCCATCAGAAACATATTAATGTAATATACCAACTGCTAGTTGTCTATTCCATTAGAGAGATGTTTCAACCAGATAGCAGAATCCATTCGTATTAACATATTTTTGTTATATTAGCGATCTATTCTTGTGTAATTAGACAGAAACAATAGCTGGCGAATAGAATCAACATATTGTATGTGTACAAAGATGTGCAAGGACATCAAGTTAACCAGGTAGTTCAGTTGTGAAAGTAGTACTAGAATTGCAGTTGAGATTATGGTATTTAAGTTAGTGAAGATTGATATATAGATTTTAGTAGTCATAGTTTGAACAATGTTGCACAGTTAGTTCGTTTTAAAGTTCTTCACTTGCTTCCATATTTGGCACGTAAATTTGCAGGATTCTTCTTAAACAATTATTTGGGAATGTATTCACCTGGTATATGATCTTCCGGGGTGATTTTGTACGCCTCACTACTGTACAGTAACACTCTCATTACACAGCTTCTACTTATTTTACGTTTTGTTTTAAGATTTAATCCTTTGGCTTTTCATATGTTGTGCTGAGCATGGCGAAAGTTTAATTTGCTTACTTGAGTTTTCCAATGATTTCTTTACGAATCACCATTCTGCGATCCTTTTTTTCTGTGAAACTCCCTCTATGATTTCATTTTGTAACATAGTTGGTCTTTCTAAATTTGTGTTTATTATCAGTATTTTTCTCTTATATATACAATATATAAACATACCTTTGTTTAATATACCGGTTTTTAAAAATCATGTTGATTTCATTTTGCTTCTTTCAATAAAAGGCACCTTTCATTTACTGTTATCAATATGCGTGTCCAGTGTTCCTTATTTATGGTGTCAGGACTTTTGATCTTTAAGATGTCTTGTATCTTTTGTTTGTGGAAAATGTCATATTGATCGAATTGTCAATTTAACTTTTTGGGGTGGGGGTGGGTAAAATTATCTTACTTCATCTTTTTATATTTCATCTTCTTCTTTTACTCGAACACTCCATATCGACCACTTGTCAACCACTCTGTATAATTTATATGTGATCTGAGCCTAAGAGCGATCGTACTATGTGCCATTTATGCGCCGACAAGTAGGGCAGCACATCCGATTTCTGCTCTGCTTTTTATTTACTAGGGTAGCAACTCTAGGGCCTACATCCTTCGCTTCTTACGACATGCATTGTAGCTTGCAGTGGTACTATTCTTTGCTTCCCTTGCGGGCCCCGACACCACACGGGCGTTTTATATTTTGAATTTTGACATTTAGTTAATGTTATCTTTAAACCGTTTTCAGTTGCTCGAACCATCGGCTATGGTTACATTTAGTTAATGTTATCTTTAAACCGTTTTCAGTTGCTCGAGCCAGCCATCGGCTATGGTTACATTTAGTTAATGTTATCTTTAAACCGTTTTCAGTTGCTCGAGCCAGCCATCGGCTATGGTTAAATATTGCCTGGGAGAAGGTGTTAATAGAAAGATTTGAAAATAATTCCTGGTTAATTGTTATTGCCTATTATATTTCCATATTTGATTTCCGTTGTGTTTCTAAGTGTTTGAAGTACACGTTTAAATCTATTGTTTCATTTCTGTGCTGATGGTTGAATAGTCAACAATATTTATTGTTGTTGATGTCTGAAGAGTATCCTTAAAGTAGCACGCAAGTCAGTATTGTTAAGTGTGTGAGTAATATCTTCATCCGTGTCCTGTTATTTTGAAGACAGTTCTCCTACACAGACTCCACACAATATTCTCACACTTCAAATAGTAGTTAATATGTTATCGCAACATGAATACTTAAGATGAAAATGCAAAGTGTTCTGAAAATAAGTTGTGACGAATACTATTGTTATGCTCTGTATAGTTACTATCAGTGGCGGCTCGTAATTAAGGGCCAGTGGGGTCGGGCCCCACCAAAACTAATGTGTAACGTGTATTTAGTATTTTATAAATTCAAATATAGCAACCCAAAACCATGATTTTTCCAAAAACTTTTGTCTGGCCCCACCAACATAAATGATCACGAGCCGCCACTGGCTACTACACTATTATTCTAACATCTCTGCTACTATACTATTATTCTAACATCTCTGCTACTATACTATTATTCTAACATCTCTGCTACTATACTATTATTCTAACATCTCTGCTACTACACTATTATTCTAACATCTCTGCTACTATAGCTCATTAGTCTATATACTATACTATTATTCTAACATCTCTGCTACTATACTATTATTCTAACATCTCTGCTACTACACTATTATTCTAACATCTCTGCTACTATAGCTCATTAGTCCATATACTATACTATTATTCTAACATCTCTGCTACTATACTATTATTCTAACATCTCTGCTACTATAGCTCATTAGTCTATATACTATACTATTATTCTAACATCTCTGCTACTACACTATTATTCTAACATCTCTGCTACTACACTATTATTCTAACATCTCTGCTACTACACTATTATTCTAACATCTCTGCTACTATACTATTATTCTCACATCTCTGCTACTACACTATTATTCTAACATCTCTGCTACTACACTATTATTCTAACATCTCTGCTACTATACTATTATTCTCACATCTCTGCTACTATACTATTATTCTAACATCTCTGCTACTATACTATTATTCTAACATCTCTGCTACTACACTATTATTCTAACATCTCTGCTACTACACTATTATTCTAACATCTCTGCTACTATAGCTCATTAGTCTATATACTATACTATTATTCTAACATCTCTGCTACTATACTATTATTCTAACATCTCTGCTACTATACTATTATTCTAACATCTCTGCTACTATACTATTATTCTAACATCTCTGCTACTATACTATTATTCTAACATCTCTGCTACTATACTATTATTCTAACATCTCTGCTACTATACTATTATTCTAACATCTCTGCTACTATACTATTATTCTAACATCTCTGCTACTATACTATTATTCTAACATCTCTGCTGCTATACTATTATTCTAACATCTCTGCTACTATACCATTATTCTAACATCTCTGCTACTACACTATTATTCTAACATCTCTGCTACTATACTATTATTCTAACATCTCTGCTACTATACTATTATTCTAACATCTTGTACTATACTATTAGTCTAACATCTCTGCTATTTACACTATTATTCTAACATCTCTAGCTGCTATACTATTATTCTAACATCTTCTACTACACTTTATTCTAACATCTCTGCTACTATAGCTCATTATTCTAACATCTCTGCTACTATACCATTATTCTAACATCTCTGCTACTATACTATTATTCTAACATCTCTGCTACTATAGCTCATTATTCTAACATCTCTGCTACTATAGCTCATTATTCTAACATCTCTGCTACTATAGCTCATTATTCTAACATCTCTGCTACTATAGCTCATTATTCTAACATCTCTGCTACTATAGCTCATTATTCTAACATCTCTGCTACTATAGCTCATTAGTCCATATACTACACTATTATTCTAACATCTCTGCTACTACACTATTATTCTAACATCTCTGCTACTACACTATTATTCTAACATCTCTGCTACTATAGCTCATTATTCTAACATCTCTGCTACTATACCATTATTCTAACATCTCTGCTACTATACTATTATTCTAACATCTCTGCTACTATAGCTCATTATTCTAACATCTCTGCTACTATAGCTCATTATTCTAACATCTCTGCTACTATAGCTCATTATTCTAACATCTCTGCTACTATAGCTCATTATTCTAACATCTCTGCTACTATAGCTCATTAGTCCATATACTACACTCATACGCTAACAGTACTACTCCAAGGTTTCTGTCGCATAGGCATTAGGTGCTCGCTTGTCGTTCGAAAGGTACTCGGTTCGTTCCCTTGTGGAACCATCAGGATAGTTGTCCAGATATCCCTGATCTCAGTATAGGTGAGATCAAGTTCCTAGTCATATCAGAGACAAACGATAAACAGTAGGTCCCGTGTTTAATTTGAGCACGTAAAGAACACTCTTGACAGTTCAAAATTGTGAAGAGCTCGCTGGGCAGTCGCTGTCCGGTCAAAACTGTGAAGAGCTCGCTGGGCAGTCGCTGTCCGGTCAAAATTGTGAAGAGCTGGCAGGGCAGTCGCTGTCCGGTCAAAACTGTGAAAAGCTCGCTGGGCAGTCGCTGTCCGGTCAAAATTGTGTAGAGCTCGCTGTACAGTTGCTGTCCGGTCAAAATTGTGAAGAGCTGGCTGGGCAGTCGCTGTCCTGTCAAAATTCATTACAAAGATTAAAAAATAACATTCCTACAAAATATTTTTATCATCTTTAAAATTCTTTCACCGTTGCTCGGAGTTCGTGAACCGCTGCCGAGATCTTCCTATCTAAAAAGAGATCGGAGAATACATGGTTATTCACCGAAGTGCAATGATGCTGGTCCAATCAAATGATTAATTCCATAAAACTATATATATTCGTCTACATATACAATAATGAATCGCCGAGAAACCAAGTTACCTTTGTATTATCTATTTTTAAAATCTCTAAAGGGACTAAACCACATACATGCGATGCAATAGATACGTTTTTGCAATAGATTGGGCATGTCCCACAGGATGAGAAAGTACACAAATCCTGACATAAGATGCAGTGGACAGCGTATGTGCAGAAAAAGGAATATATAGGATCACATGAAATGTAACTAAGTTTGAAGTAGACAGGAAGACACAAGAATAAATTGAGTAACAATTGTATGTACGAGTATTTGTCTTATGTTTCCTTGGGTCCGACTAGGACTGATGATGTTTTAAGGGGCTGAGTTCTTACAGGGATGCCATTCTCCCACGATCCAAATCTCCCTAGTATTCCAGTCTGAATATTTTGTTATGTTGAACTTGATATTGATAGCTGCAGGTGTGACAATAAGAGACAAAATTAGAAAGGAAGAAATCAGAAGCAGATTGGATGTGAAACCAGTCATACAATTCATAAAAGAAAAACAGATTAAATGGTTCGGACACCTGACAAGAATGCCCTGGTATCGTCTACCAAGAGAATTACACTGAAAATCTATAATAAATACAGAGTAAGAGGAAGACCACGCAAAAGACGGAGCAGCGGCACCAAGAACGGCGTTAAGAAAATGAATAACAGCTTACAAAGTGCATTAGGACAAGCAAACACAAGATCACTACACCCTCCCCTCCCCAACACTTCTATAAAAGAGTAAATAGTAGAAGAGAAATATTGATTTCAAACAAATGAAAAGTAAGAAATTATCAAGTCAGATTCACCAATTGATAAAACAATGATCAACAAGCGAAATGTCAGTGGCGTAGTCTTACAATTAGTAATGTCTACATACTGACACGTCGAAAAATACACATCAATTGTACACATGTCATATCGTAATTTTCAAACGAAAGCTCTCTTTTAGAAGATTGGTGTGATATTTTATTTAGCTGATACGGGCTGTGTTTTTACACTCTAATATATGCAATAAGAACGACTTGGAGCAGATTTCATGTTTCCCATAGCGAAACAATCCGGGATTCAGTGTCATGAATTGTGTTTTGACGAGACATTTGGGTCCCGCATACCACAATTGTCCAACTCGATTGGAAAACTGCTAGATTTGTTCTATATTCAAGTTATATATTTACTAGATGTTTCATTGTTTCTTTTCTATTTCTAGTTTTTATGTGTGTTTTTGTGTTACATTTATTTCGTTATTCGTTTTTATTCCAGATTTTCCTTAGATACGTTGGTATTTGGTCGTCCATTTGTGTTTCATTTTAATTTGTCACTCCTGTTTGTTCGTTTGCTTGATAAAGGCCTTGTTGGTCGAAACGTTGCTGTTTATCGTCACTGTTTATGTATTTTGTAAAACTATAGTACTTTGTTTGTACGTGTTTCACTAGATTTGTTCTCGTTCTTTCTGCTTCTGTTTTTTATTTCTTTTGTTTTCATTATTTTTTGGTATTTTTATTTTCTTGTTGGACCCTACCCTAAAGTGCCAGAACGAGTGGACTCAGTTACGATTAAACATGTAAAATCTCCGAACGTCGTCATTCCTTCGAATGAGAACTGCTCGGATTTTGTTTAAATGTAGTCAATTGTCTTTTGGCACTATGAAGGCTACCACCCTTTGGCCACGATCAAGTTGGAACTACACTTTAGGCAGGAGACCACACAGAACAAGGGTTGTATTTTTAAAATTCACAGAAAAAACTAACAAACATATTGTCATACAATTTTGGCCACCAGTTGCTAAAGACATTGTTTTCGATGATAAACAACATGTAGTGTATGCACTGTAGTTAGTTATTTAAAAATTAATTCATTTTCTTGAAAATATTTTGTAAAAACCCCTGTATCGGGAGAGGATTTCACAAATATAAGAAGTGAAAGAATGCCAACCTGGCATATGATGTACATATCACACATAGTTATAGCGTGAACCTCCACTTTTTGTCTAAACTGTATATAAGCAGATATATTGCTTTTCTAATTTGAAATTGTTTTTTTTAATTTGGAAGGGTTACATTGCAAAAACTATATCTACAAAACCAATTGAGTTAGACATTTTTGGAGGTTCACGCTATAACTATGGGTGATATGTACATTATATGCCAGTTTGGCATTCTTTACACTTCTTATGTTTATGAAATCCTCTCCCCGATGCATGGGAGGGGGGGTTACAATATATTTTCAAGAAAATTAATTATTTTTAAATAACTAATTAGAGTAAATACACTAAACGTTGTTTATCATCGAAAACGATGCCTTTAGCAACAGGTGGCCAAATTGTATGACAATATGTTTGGTAGTTTTTTCTGTGAATTTTAAAAATACAACCCTATTTCTGGTGGGTCTCCGCCTTTAATCTGAGCCAAAATTCCGAGAAGAGATTTTTGGTTTAAATAACTCAGAGAAGATAGAATAATATTCGTATCATTAACTCCGAGAAGATAGAATAATATTATTATCATTTAGTCAGAGAAGATAGACTAATATTCTTATCATTAACTCAAAGGAAACAGACTAATATTATTATCATTAACCCCGAGAAGATAGACTAATATTAGTATTGTTTACTCGGAGAAGATAGACTAATATTCGTATCATTAACTCCGAGAAGATAGACTAATATTATTATCATTAACTCAGAGAAGATAGAATAATATTATTATCATTAACTCAGAGAAGATAGACTAATATTCGTATCATTAACTCAAAGGAGACAGACTAATATTATTATCATTAACCCAGAGAAGATAGACTAATATTCGTATCATTAACTCCGAGAAGATAGACTAATATTCTTATCATTAACTCAAAGGAGACAGACTAATATTATTATCATTAACCCAGAGAAGATAGACTAATATTAGTATTGTTTACTCGGAGAAGGTAGAATAATGTTATTATCATAACTCGAGAAGATATAACAATATTATTATCATTAACTCAGAGAAGATGGAACAATATTATTATCATTAATCTCGAGAAGATATAACAATATTAGTATTGTTAACTCAGAGAAGGTAGAATGATGTAAGTAGCATTAACTCAGAGGAGGTAGAATAATATTATTATCATTAACTCAGAGAAGATAGAATAATGTTATTATCATTAACTGCGAAAAGATAAACTAATATCAGTATTGTTAACTCAGAGAAGGTAGAATGATGAAAGTAGCATTAACTGAGAGAAGATTGAACAATATAGAATGCGATTAATTTAATATGGACAAAACGCACTACAAGTTGATAGTTTCATGTTCATTACTTTAGATTGTAAGAAATTCAAAATAGAAGTATTGAAATCTGTTAGGTATGTTCTAGATACAATATGCGCTTGATGGAAAAATGAACATACATGCTAACTAATTAGCATTAATACTGAGATTTAGATACAGCTGACTAGAAAGAGTCAACACAAGAATAACAAGTCACAGCAACAACTCTCCATACAGCAAAGCAAATCTTAAAAGCAAAAATAAAGAAATGCGGTTGAATAGATGGGCCATGAGAGACAACGATAGATATGAGGTTTACAGATAGATGGCCGATGTAAACCCCAATGTCAACATGAAACACTTTACAATGAGAGATTAGAGCACCATTTGTAGACTTCGATCTCAACACATACCACTTAACTATCAATACGCCCGAGTGGTTACCGGGGCCCAAATTTGGGGTGTAAAGAATAGAACCACTGTTACCTGCCACGCATGTCGTAAGAGGCGACAAAGGAGGTTTGGCTGAAATCGGATACACATGTCCTAAATGTGTAGAAGTCTATGCGTTTAGGGGCCTACCAAACCAATGTGCAACGTATACACGTTCTTGGCAAAGATCAAACATATCACAAAGAGTGATTAAAATTGGTCGTAAAGAACGAACGCAAAGAAGAAGAAGAACTATCACATGAACATAATTCAACAATATCATACTCCAGAGTACTAGCTTGGCACCGTTTTCCCCTTAATTATGCAGGTGCCACTCGATGGTTGATGTCAGACAGATTATTTGTCCTCCAAGGCGAGAACTCTCCGTGTGGTGCCGGGGCAGGAAAGGAAAGCAAAGAATAGTACCACTACGACCTACAAGGCATGTCGGAAAAGGTAAACTAAGGTAGGGGCCTAGGGAAGCTGCCCTAGTAAATAAAAAGCGTCGCAGAAATGTGCTGACCTACCTTTAGGCGTATAACTGGCACAACGTACAATCGCTCTTAGACTCAGACCGCATACAGATCACATAGAGTGGTTAACAAGATGTTAATATGAAGCGTTTGATGAAGAAGAAGAAGAAGAAGAAGAACACAGCGTACAGAAAAAGAACAACTTACAGACTATTCATGCAGATATCACTACATTTCATTGTGCCGAAGGGCAAAAAACTGAAGTGTCACTTGATCACTGAAAAAATAGAAGAAGAATAAGGATATATATTACGAAATTCATTATCAAAGTTTTCACCCAAAATATACATTTAAGAAATGTGTCTAATTCGCTTTAAAAGACATACCGAATAATAGTTTCAATAAACATTGCGTAGTCCATTTCAAAATAAACATTCAGAATAATTGTTACAACACATGCGATATCTACTTTGATCATCATCATCATTGGCCTCTTTGTCTCAGGAGACAATAGGTCTTGTGTCACGTAGTATGTTCTGCGCTGAATCTCCTTTGAAGATACAGGAAGAATAAATGTTGCAACATGAGCAATCGCCTTTAAAGTTACATGAAGAATAACTATTGCAACACATGGAGAATCGCCTTTAAAGATACAAGGAAAATAATTGTTTTAAGTCAGGTTTCGAAATGTACCTTTTCACGTGGTATATAGGATAGTACGGGTTTAGGTTGGTATTATTCATTGACCTTTCGTCCATGTTGAGTGATGTGGCCAATATCGCGTCAGTCTACTTTACTTCCCAGTTCTTTTCCTGGTAGCCAATTGAGGTTGGGTCATCTTGAGAGACCGTTCAGAAAACATTCCACGCCCACTGTGGAATTGAACCTGGACCACTTGCCTAGGTATTTCTAGGCAGCAGAAAATTCGCTAACAATTAACTGCATCAAACATACAAATACAGAACTTTCAACATAAACAGCAATATATCTCACAATATTATGATAAACTAAGTTATCAAAGAATGCCTCGCTAGGGAGTCGACATCGGATTATAACATCTGAAATGGAAACACGAGTACCACTAAACCGTTTGTCGTGTATGCAAATACGCGGTTCACGTAACCTTTTGTTTATCTGTCAGCACCGTTAAATACGTTGCTGTTTATTCTGACATATGGTAAACGTGTGAGATTGTACTATAAGTGCCGAAGGATTGACTTCATTGCACTGTATTTTACCCCAAACGTATTTGTCCCTCTCCGCATCAATGGCAAGCCACCTGCCGAGAGTATTCCACAAAGCACGAACTTCGTAGCTGCGGCAACAATCATAGAGGTCTCTGAAAAATGTACGCGCTAACAGAATGGTGAGGTCTGAATTCTCCTCTCGCGATCACCGCTTAGACTGATGTACCATATATCCTGTCTGAAGGAAATCTGATTCATGCAGCCTTAGCATCTGTATGCTTCGTCACATCTTTAGCGCCATTTGGAGCTCTGGTGCTTATCCTTCGACGATGTGGCGTTTACTGGGTTCGCTTTCCGTTAGCCTTGGGCTGTCCCCAACCGACCTGCAAGGCAGCAGGTTGCTAGTTTCTTTTTGGGTAGCTACCCTTAGACAACCTTCCCTACCGGTTTGTTTAGCGTCATCTTACAAGGTTACCAGTCTTTTTTTTGACTACTTGGTTTGCCTGCCGTCCAGTTTTGTGTACGGTTTGCTCCGCTAGACTTTGATTGTCCCCAATCGAACTACAAGGCAGTAGTAGTTCTCTGTGAGGGGAAACGCGGTTATTGTTCTCTGTATGGAGACATCATCTTCAAGGCTCGCCATCGTTTTGTTCATCACTCGTTTCATTAGGGTACCCTTCGATCATTTCTGCTTATGCCATCGTCCACCGACTGGGCCCGCCTCTTTTCTCTTCGTCACTTGTGCTCACATTGTTGGTTCGGATTGAAACTACGACCTTCGACTCGCACAGCAAGAGCGTAGCCACTTAGCCACAGAGACCCCAGTGTACTAGTGAATGTACTATAACTGAATCCCCATGCACTATAACTGAATCCACATGTACTATAACTGAATCCCCATGTACTATAACTTAATCCCCATGTACTATAACTGAATCCTCATGTACTATAACTGAATCCCCATGTACTATAACTGAATCCCATGTACTATAACTGAATCCCATGTACTATAACTGAATCCCCATGTACTATAACTGAATCCCCATGTACTATAACTGAATCCCCATGTACTATAACCGAATCCCCATGTACTATAACTGAATCCTCATGTACTATAACTGAATCCCCATGTACTATAACTAAATCCCCATGTACTATAACTGAATCCCCATGTACTATAACTGAATCCCATGTACTATAACTGAATCCACATGTACTATAACTGAATCCCCACTTGCATATACCAAACGCAACCAAATTACAATATGAACTGATGTAGCTTCATAGTTCAAAAACAGATTTTATCGCCATTAAAACTGTTTGTTTATTTGTTGGAGTTTTCAAATTGTTGGTTTTAACTCTTTCCATACCAATAAATTTACTGAGTTCGAGTCAACGACCACACACTGTTTAAAAAAGTTCAGTTCATATATGTTTAATAACATCAATTACATTATACAGTTGTAACCTTTCTGTTTTCTAATTGCCATGTTGAACTTAGTAAGAGTTAATAGATGTACAAACATTATCGGATATCTGTACTTGGTGACTCTTTACAATTTACTTCAATTTTTTTGTCTCATCTTAATTTTGAATATTGTATCCATTTTACTTGTCTTTAGTGTCTTTAATTAAAGCTAGGCAATATTCTTTTGTTTCTTGTCATTCAGTGGTTAGTGCACAGCCCTATTAGACGTGTGGTCTAGTTCAATTTCTACTTGTAGTGGTATTTTCTTTTGACCGCATGAAGTTCTAGGGTCGATCCAAACTAAAGTGAGTAGCATTAGAGTAACTATACGACGTAAATTCAGCAGGTGTGATGTTGTCCACATCAAACATGGTGTGATGTTGCCCACATCAAACATGGTGTAATGTTGTCCACATCAAACATGGTGTGATGTTGCCCACATCAAACATGGTGTAATGTTGTCCACATCAAACATGGTGTAATGTTGTCCACATCAAACATGGTGTAATGTTGTCCAAATCAAACATGGTGTAATGTTGTCCACATCAAACATGGTGTAATGTTGTCTACATCAAACATGGTGTAATGTTGTCCACATCAAACATGGTGAAATGTTGTCCACATCAAATATGGTGTAATGTTGTCTACATCAAACATGGTGTAATGTTGTCCACATCAAACATGGTGAAATGTTGTCCACATCAAATATGGTGTAATGTTGTCTACATCAAACATGGTGTGATGTTGTCCACATCAAACATGGTGTAATGTTGTCCACATCAAACATGGTGTAATGTTGTCCACATCAAACATGGTGTAATGTTGTTCACATCAAACATGGTGTAATGTTGTCCACAGCAAACATGGTGTAATGTTGTCCACATCAAACATGGTGTAATGTTGTCCACATCAAACATGGTGTAATGTTGTCCACATCAAACATGGTGTAATGTTGTCCACATCAAACATGGTGTGATGTTGTCCACATCAAACATGGTGTAATGTTGTCCACATCAAACATGGTGTAATGTTGTCCAAATCAAACATGGTGTGATGTTGTCCACATCAAACATGGTGTAATGTTGTCCACATCAACCATGGTGTGATGTTGTCCACATCAAACATGGTGTAATGTTGTCCACATCAAACATGGTGTAATGTTGTCCACATCAAACATGGTGTAATGTTGTCCAAATCAAACATGGTGTGATGTTGTCCACATCAAACATGGTGTAATGTTGTCCACATCAAACATGGTGTAATGTTGTCCACATCAAACATGGTGTAATGTTGTCCAAATCAAACATGGTGTAATGTTGTCCAAATCAAACATGGTGTAATGTTGTCCACATCAAACATGGTGTAATGTTGTCCACATCAAACATGGTGTAATGTTGTCCAAATCAAACATGGTGTAATGTTGTCCACATCAAACATGGTGTAATGTTGTCCACATCAAACATGGTGTAATGTTGGTCAAGAACTATCATCATCGTCATCATCATTAGTTTTCGTGGCGTCCACGGTATTTATGCTGCAGAGACAGAAACTGCCCATTCAATTCGATCTTGATCCTTACTGTCTTTCTACCTCAAACCTAGTTCTAGCCATTTATTTGAGATCTGACTAAAAATGTCTCCTTCATGTCCGCTTTGGCCTACCTGTTTTCCGCTGACTCTGCAGTGTCCTCTCCATTGCATATCTTGATCGTGTTTCTTTTTTTTAAACTCAGATGATATGTCCTTCTTTTTATTTGTATCGAACTCCAAGGTATTATGTGTCTTAACAAATAATTTTCATATCAAGAGTGGAGGGAGCACATAGTTATTTTTGCAGTTCCAAAAGATGATATTAACTTTCGGCTTGTAGGGATGTGCCTTGAATATTCAGGTAGAGTCTCTCTCTCTCGCGATTGTTCTTTTTGGACATTTTGATCATTCTTATTGTGATATATAAACAGCCTTTGCCAAGATCGTAATTTTACATCACAATCTTCAGTACCATTTGGAGTTCTGATGCTTGTCCTTCGGCGATGTGTCTGTTTTCAACCAGCGTTTACTGGGTTCGCTCTCCGTCAGCCTTTGACTGTCCCCAGCCGACTTACAAGGCATCAGATTGGGTAGAGTCTAGGTGACATGTCCTATCAACATCACTATCGTCTCTTGTGTTTGGTTTTAGTTATGTCTTCCAAACAAGCTAGTTCTTCGGGTATGAAAATGGTAAGCTTAACCTCCCAGGTATACCTCATTATTCTTTTAGAAGTCTTTCCTCGAATCTTTTTAACATACGTTCAATTTGTTTGTATATGTTTTCCAAATCTCAGATCCTCAAAGGAGGATATATTTGATACCCACAGCTTTATCTTGATATAATAAACAAACTTGACTGTTCTAATATCGTGTCTGTAAATATATGATGCAAACGAAAATATTAACTGTGATCTCTTGTTACTGTCTTTAAATATATATGTATAAACATTATATAAACATTATATAAACATTACATATATTATTGGTTTTAGTTACAACTTGACAATTTACATATTTTAATTTAACTAGAAATACAAAATATATGTAGCTTAGATTGACAATAGGTGTAGTTAATGTCTGAAAAATATTTGACAATAAGTGCAGTTAATGTCTGGAAAGTAGTTGACAAAAGTGTAGTTAATGTCTTGGAAATATTTGACAAAAGGTGTAGTTAATGTCTGGAAAATATTTGACAATGGGTGTAGTTAACTTTAACCTTTAATTTACAATTGACAATATAACTTTATTATTAGTGCTTAAATTTCAGTTTCTAATTAACTTGTTAAAGTACATGAGATCAACACTTCATATGTTCTTAGAGACGATGTCAGCTTCAAAGCAAAGCATTAATTCTTAAAGTGTTATTTCCTGCAACTCTTCCCTTTTTATGATGTGTCTGGCTTAATAAATAAATCTTTAGTAAGTGTGTTTCTCTTGACTGGGTCGCAGTATACACATTAAGTCTGAGAAGTGAAGACTACATGCACCCACTTTCAACACGGTGTGTACACATTAAGTCTGAGAAGTGAAGACCACAGGCACCCACTTTCAACACGGTGTGTACACATTGAGAATGTTTTGCCTTCTGAACATAACCTACCCCAGACAAGTATTTGAACGCCCTTTGTTAAAATTTTAAGACTGATGTAAAAAAAAAAAATCGGTCTCCAGCCCATCTTACGCAATTAAATACCCCCTCATAAATCAATTTCTTTCGCTTGAATGGGTTGAATTGCCCCAGACTTTTACTGAGAAATTCCGAATTTTAAATATTGTTTTCCTATTATATTACCACAATTACTTGCTTGTAATAAACAAATATTATATACCTCGAAACCCGATATGAAATAATATTAAAACTTGATACATGAGATATGTCATGTTGTTCTAGCTGTTCACCAACTTTCTAGACATTTTGTGTGTGTCCTCCACCATGTCTAGTACAATGATCAATATGTGACATTTATTGTGAAAGCAGCTGTTAAAGAAATCAGAAAACAACGAGGTTGAGTATGGACTGGAGAGACATAATCAGATCAATAACTGATGAGCTGATGGATGAGGATGCTCCAGTCAGTGTTAAAGAGACCCGAATAAATTTGTAATCTAGTGTGGGGCGAGGAGGAATGAACAAGGCCAATAATAGGTTAATCGTGTGTCTAATTAATTGGTAGTCCGTAGTCACCGGTTCAACTTCACGGCAACGGTTTGCACCATAATTAATCCGTATATGTGTCAGTAAACTCCATACACATTTCTCATTGTCTCATGTGAACTTGTAAAGCAATCATAACTCACGACATACATCAGCAGTTTTCATACGCATTAAATGCATAAGGCAGCCACAAGAAGGAAAACACAATCGTAAACCACTTGTATTTTCAAGTCACGTCGAAAGAAACATCCATTAGCATTCATTATGAGAAGAGACCTATGAACATTAATACCCTTGGTTATATTCAGAGAAGGAATGAGCCTAGAGTGCAATGATGTTGGTTCGTAATCACTGAAAACTGAATCATTTCAAATTTATTACTGACTATTAGTGTCTACAATTGATTTTAGTATCGATAATTGCCATTGTTTCTCTAGTCATCTATCGTGATCATGGGCATTCACATACATTTTTCCATGTGAGATGAGGCAAAATGAATTTTATAAATTTTAGTTGGTAGTTTACAGCATGAAATAGAGACGGCCAGACTCACATAACACTGTTTTATTAATATCAAAGTTAGGTTCAGGATGGGCGGGAGGCGGCATATTCATTCACTTAACATATAGGTACCCATGATCATGATCAGTTTTTAATAATGATATGGAGAGACGGAGTGGGAAGGATTTTAAAGCCGAAGGATGCCCGCGTGCCCAGCGTGTTAGTAGCGCTTTGGACTACGGGTGACGAGTCCTCTGTAAGTGCGTGTTCAACTCCGCGGACTGGCAGAAAAGCTACAGATTCCCCAGATTTACGGTGTTCGTGGCACCGAGCCGAAGGGTTACGATGTCCATAACACCGAGCCGAAGAGCTTTCAGCTCAAGTGCTTCTGGATCGGAAAAAAGCCGAAGGATTGACTTCATTGCACCGGGTTTTATCCCATATGGTCGGTCCCTCTCCGCAGAAATGACACGCCACCTTCCGAGAATATTGCACAAAGCACAAACTCCGTAGCTCCGGCAACAACCCTAGGGATCTCTGGAAAAAACTGCACTCGTGAACAGAAGGACGCAGTCCGGATTCGAGCCCACGACCTTCGACTTGCAAGGCAAAGGGCTTAACCACTCAGCCACAGAGCCCCCTCCGAGGAGCGGAAGAAGAATCATACAAAGTTGTCAAGAAAACATGTAGTCCAAAATAGTGTATTGTTTACGCGTTCTAATAATAGATATCTGTACTTATTTTTAGAAACAAAGTGATAACAAAAGAAGTAAATGGTGGAAGAGAAGAGGAAGAAGTGATAACAAAAGAAGTAAATGATGGAAGAGAAGTGGAAGAAGTGATAACAAAAGAAGTAAATGATGGAAGAGAAGTGGAAGAAGTGATAACAAAAGAAGTAAATGATGGAAGAGAAGTGGAAGAAGTGATAACAAAAGAAGTAAATGGTGGAAGAGAAGAGGAAGAAGTGATAACAAAAGAAGTAAATGGTGGAAGAGAAGTGGAAGAAGTGATAACAAAAGAAGTAAATGATGGAAGAGAAGTGGAAGAAGTGATAACAAAAGAAGTAAATGATGGAAGAGAAGTGGAAGAAGTGATAACAAAAGAAGTAAATGGTGGAAGAGAAGAGGAAGAAGTGATGACAAGAAGTAAATGATGGAAGAGAAGAAGAAGAAGTGATGACAAAAGAAGTAAATGGTGGAAGAGAAGAAGAAGAAGTGATAACAAAAGAAGTAAATGGTGGAAGAGAAGAAGAAGAAGTGATGACAAGAAGTAAATGGTGGAAGAGAAGAAGAAGAAGTGATGACAAGAAGTAAATGATGGAAGAGAAGAAGAAGAAGTGATGACAAAAGAAGTAAATGGTGGAAGAGAAGTGGAAGAAGTGATAACAAAAGAAGTAAATGATGGAAGAGAAGAAGAAGAAGTGATAACAAAAGAAGTAAATGGTGGAAGAGAAGAGGAAGAAGTGATAACAAAAGAAGTAAATGGTGGAAGAGAAGTGGAAGAAGTGATAACAAAAGAAGTAAATGATGGAAGAGAAGAGGAAGAAGTGATAACAAAAGAAGTAAATGGTGGAAGAGAAGTGGAAGAAGTGATAACAAAAGAAGTAAATGGTGGAAGAGAAGAAGAAGAAGTGATAACAAAAGAAGTAAATGATGGAAGAGAAGAAGAAGAAGTGATAACAAAAGAAGTAAATGATGGAAGAGAAGAAGAAGAAGTGATAACAAAAGAAGTAAATGATGGAAGAGAAGTGGAAGAAGTGATAACAAAAGAAGTAAATGGTGGAAGAGAAGTGGAAGAAGTGATGACAAAAGAAGTAAATGATGGAAGAGAAGTGGAAGAAGTGATGACAAAAGAAGTAAATGATGGAAGAGAAGTGGAAGAAGTGATAACAAAAGAAGTAAATGATGGAAGAGAAGTGGAAGAAGTGATAACAAAAGAAGTAAATGATGGAAGAGAAGTGGAAGAAGTGATGACAAGAAGTAAATGATGGAAGAGAAGAAGAAGAAGTGATAACAAAAGAAGTAAATGGTGGAAGAGAAGAGGAAGAAGTGATAACAAAAGAAGTAAATGATGGAAGAGAAGTGGAAGAAGTGATAACAAAAGAAGTAAATGATGGAAGAGAAGAAGAAGAAGTGATAACAAAAGAAGTAAATGATGGAAGAGAAGAAGAAGAAGTGATAACAAAAGAAGTAAATGATGGAAGAGAAGAAGAAGAAGTGATAACAAAAGAAGTAAATGATGGAAGAGAAGAAGAAGAAGTGATAACAAAAGAAGTAAATGATGGAAGAGAAGAAGAAGAAGTGATGACAAAAGAAGTAAATGATGGAAGAGAAGTGGAAGAAGTGATGACAAAAGAAGTAAATGGTGGAAGAGAAGAAGAAGAAGTGATGACAAAAGAAGTAAATGATGGAAGAGAAGTGGAAGAAGTGATGACAAAAGAAGTAAATGGTGGAAGAGAAGTGGAAGAAGTGATGACAAAAGAAGTAAATGATGGAAGAGAAGAAGAATAAAAAGTGATGACAAATTAATTTTACCATTACTATGTTTCAGTGTTCTCTAATAAACTATAGGCGCCAGAGAATGACATTATTGCAAAAATGTTCAAAGTAGTAGATTTTACAGGAAGTTAACCATGTGCAAGATCTCTTTCATAAATATGGGCAGAATAAACTCTCAATGAGAAAAGCAAGACAGGGCTAATTGGGAAGAACCAAACAAATACCAGATTTCAAAGACTGTAACAGCTGGAGAGGAATAACTCTATTATCCGTAATGACCACATATTTTTGCAAATTTGTTTTTAATTAAAGTAACAGCGGATTCAATCTTGAGAAGAAAAAAAAAGAAATATTAGCTGTCGGAGGAGCTGTTTAGACCAACAAATAACCCTTAAGATTTATCTTGGAGAAAAATATTAAACAGCAACAATTTTCATTCTTCTCTTCCACCATTTAATTCTTAATAGAATTGTTAGGGTGGGGAAATGCAGGGATCTTGTGTGTGCTTGTTCTAATGAACTTTGTAAGCTGATATTCATTTTCTTAAGGCTGTTCTTGATGCCGTTGTTCCATCTTTTGCGTGGTTTTCCTCTTGCTTTGTACTCGTTATACTTTTTCTGTGAGGCTGTCTACGGTAGATGATATCAGGGCATTCTTGCCAGGTGCCCAAACCACTTAATCTGTTGTTCTTTTATGAATTGCATGACTGGTTTCACATACAGTGTTCTTCTGATTTCTTCATTTATAATTTTGTCTCTTTTTGTGACACCTGCAGCTCTTCTAAGACACCTCATCTCTGTCGTTATAGTTTTCAGCTCATTAGCTGCTATTATTGGACATGTTTGACACTGGTAACAGTATTGGCCAGAAAATTGTTCTAATAAGATCTGCTTTAGTTTTTAGCGGTATTTATGTGACCACAGTGGTGTTAACTGCAACAATTGCCTTTCCTAAACCTTTTCATTAAAAAAATTAAGTCTTTTGATAACATCCACATAATATCTCTGTGGGATATTATGAAATGCTATCGAATACTAGTCATATCTTCTTCTTCTTCGAACGCTCCATAATTATCATTTGTTAACCACTCTTTGTAATTTGTATGTGATCCAAGCCTAAGAGCGATTGTACGTTGCGACAGCTATGCGCCTACAAGTAGGTCAGCACATCCGATTTCTACGACGTTTTTCATTTACTATGGTAGCTTCCCTAGACCTCTACCTCGCCCGTCTGCCCAGCGTGTTCGTAGCGCGTTGGACTACGGGTGACTATCCCTCTGTGTGTGTGGGTTCAATTCCGCGGATGGCAGAAAAAGCCACAGATTCCCCAGATTTAGGGTGTTCGTGGCACCGAACCGAAGAGTTACGATGTCCATGGCACCGAGCCGAAGAGCTAATAAGCTCAAGTGCTTCTGGATCGTAAAAAAGACCTCTACCTCAGTTGGTTCTTATAACATGCCTTGTAAGTAGCAGTGTTTCCATTCTTTGCTTCCCTTGCGCGCCCCGGAACACACTGGCCGTGGCTTACTCTAAGCTACTGATACGTTTAATGTGACCACAATATTTCCGTTTTTGGCGAATGATATTGTTTATAAGTTGATGTTTTGCGATGTTCAGTGAATGCAGGTTGTCTATATTATTCTTCAACATTATCCATATTTCTCTGAAATCTTGTTTCTATAGCCCTTTATTTCTATAGATTCTATTATTCATCTTTACTCCGTGTATTATTGCCTGATTGATTAGGACTGTTACCGGTACTACGGAGTTTGTGCTTTGTGTAATATTCTCGGCAGGTGATGTGACGTTTCTGCTGAGAGGGATCTTGCCATATGAGGTTTAACCTGATGCAAATTAAGTCAATCCTTCGGCTTTAGGCGTCTTTAGACTCCCTGTGTATTTGTCCATGATTCACAAAATCACATGTTGTCACAGGGAAGATGTATATCTTCAGAATATTTGTTTACTTTCTTGTTTTATTTCTTAAGTTACTCATACGAAACACTCCCGATTGTCATGATCAGTATATTTTTGATTTCTCAATTGCTTTACATTACTGACAATAATATTAAAGTTCATACTACCTGAGTTGCGTATTAAAAAAAAGAATGACTGACGTTAAAGATTATTTCTGCCCATGCTCTGCATCATTATATTCACGCATTAGATATCCCAGAGAGTACTTAACAGAACATTAAGTATGTAGGGAAAAAATAAAACTAAGGGAGAGATAAACAAAGAATTGATGAGAGGAAGAGAAGGAAGGAGATACATGGATGGAACGACTTAGACAGAGGAATGGACAATGAGAAGGGATTGTACTGAGCTGAACTGCGTGAAAAAATTTGAAAAAAGTTTATTTGAGAAAGACAAAGGGTCGGATACAAAGAGATGAAATTAGAAAGATAATGAGAGAGAAATTGAGATAAACAAGAAAGGTGAACGTAACCAGTCATCGAGGAAAATGATAAGAAACAAAAGAGGAGAATGAAAAGAAAATATAATTTATAAGAACACAGAAAAATAAAGTGGAAAACTAAAATATTCAAAATAGAAAATGTATTCTAAGATGAATTAAGCAAACGTGGAACACAATAATAATTATATAAGAAAATAGAAAATGTATTCTAAGATGAATTAAGCAAACGTGGAACACAATAATAATTATATAAGAAAATAGAAAATTTATTCTAAGATTACTTAAGCAAACGTGGAGCACAATAATAATTATATAAGAAAATAGAAACAACTGAAGAGATTTATGTATGATAAATAAAATACCACAACCCGTAGATATCACAACAAAAAGTTGCATTTCTCTCTGCATTTGAAACATTCATCTTCATTTAAGCCGACATGAAAATCTGGAAGTTTAATCTTATTTATGTTTGAATTGTTGAGTACATGTGAATGCCAGATGTCCAAAAGAGTTATAGTGTACATCATTATCACATAGTTTGTCCTGACCAGAACGTTGTACAATAACAGTTCTTCGAAATTTCTCTCTCCCATAGGAAAGGTGTCCCGCCTCCGTACCTGTCATTTTTAAACCATCAGTTATATCCTGCATCTATCTTCTCAGTGGTCTTCATCTTCTCTTTGCCGGGATGCATCTTTCAGAGTACACATATGAGCAATAAGATATGGGATATATATTCGATCCAATCTTGGGCAATAAAATGTATTTAAAATCAACAAATTGAAACGAGTTCAAATGAAACTTCGGTAAAAGTACTTGGATGTAAAAGAAATTGCTCATGCCTTTTTGCAACCTGTGCCACAAGAAGGAATCACATTTTACGCATTGATTTTTGCAACCTGTGCCACAAGAAGGAATCACATTTTACGCATTAATTTTTGCAACCTGTGCCACAAGAAGGAATCACATTTTACGCATTGATTTTTGCAACCTGTGCCACAAGAAGGAATCACATTTTACGCATTAATTTTTGCAACCTGTGCCACAAGAAGGAATCACATTTTACGCATTAATTTTTGCAACCTGTGCCACAAGAAGGAATCACATTTTACGCATTAATTTTTGCAACCTGTGCCACAAGAAGAAATCACATTTTACGCATTAATTTTTGCAACCTGTGCCACAAGAAGAAATCACATTTTACGCATTAATTTTTGCAACCTGTGCCACAAGAAGGAATCACATTTTACGCATTGATTTTTGCAACCTGTGCCACAAGAAGGAATCACATTTTACGCATTAATTTTTGCAACCTGTGCCACAAGAAGGAATCACATTTTACGCATTGATTTTTGCAACCTGTGCCACAAGAAGGAATCACATTTTACGCATTAATTTTTGCAACCTGTGCCACAAGAAGGAATCACATTTTACGCATTAATTTTTGCAACCTGTGCCACAAGAAGGAATCACATTTTACGCATTAATTTTTGCAACCTGTGCCACAAGAAGAAATCACATTTTACGCATTAATTTTTGCAACCTGTGCCACAAGAAGAAATCACATTTTACGCATTAATTTTTCAACCTGTGCCACAAGAAGAAATCACATTTTACGCATTAATTTTTGCAACCTGTGCCACAAGAAGAAATCACATTTTACGCATTAATTTTTGCAACCTGTGCCACAAGAAGAAATCACATTTTACGCATTAATTTTTGCAACCTGTGCCACAAGAAGGAATCACATTTTACGAATTAATTTTTGCAACCTGTGCCACAAGAAGAAATCACATTTTACGCATTAATTTTTCAACCTGTGCCACAAGGAGAAATCACATTTTACGCATTAATTTTTGCAACCTGTGCCACAAGAAGAAATCACATTTTACGCATTAATTTTTGCAACCTGTGCCACAAGAAGAAATCACATTTTACGCATTAATTTTTGCAACCTGTGCCACAAGAAGGAATCACATTTTACGCATTGATTTTTGCAACCTGTGCCACAAGAAGAAATCACATTTTACGCATTAATATCGAGATATGTTAATTGCATATCCTATACAGTACTTTGCGAATTAAACCCGGCTTTTTAGAACGCTGTTTGTGATTTTGCTATAGTCTGTCCATTAATTCGTGAGCACGTTTGAAATTGATTTTCTCGAAAACTACCTGTTGGATCTCAGTGATTTTTGCAAGCAGCCTTAGAATATCCATGACGCTAGAGAAATATTTTTTTCCAAGAAAATTTGATGTAGTTTGAAATATTTCTTCTTCATGTTATATTAAAATCAACCTCACCGGATTGTACACAATAGTAACAGATCTACGGTACACAGACGCGTTGTTCTAAAATACATTATGGTAACATTGAAATATCGTGAGTAAACAACAATTTCACGAAATCCCGTGCACCTAACCCAGTCGACTTTGAAAGCGGAAAGCATATGACGTTATAATTGGGATACCATTGTATAGTTATAGGCGTATCTCGCTATTTGTATGAAGCTATTGTACCATATTTGTTGGCTTATCAAAACTGACATTGATATCACATTCATAATGAGTCTGAAGTGCACATTTATAACAATGCAGAAGGTTACAGTTTTACTATACCAACACTTCCGTAGGAATCTAGAGAGGTCATCTATATTGCGATATTCATAACCCTGAGAAACGAGCGCAACTGGCTCTTGGTCTGAATAGAGAATCCTTTTCCCGATGGATTAAACAGGACACAAAGTGCACTAATGTCAAGCAAGGAAGGAAAAGAACAATTGACGACTTTGACATAGATGTCATAAGACGGGAGCTCTTGAAAATGTTTGCGACAAATCAACTTGTTACTCTCAGGAAACTGAAATTAAAACTGCAATCAGATTGCAACATAGACATTTCTAAAAGTACTCTATGAAAAATTGTAAGAGCCGCCGGCTTCACCTTCAGAAAAACTATAGGCGGCAGGAGTATTATTTGTGAAAAGCCACATTTAATTGCTGCCCGAAGTAAATACCTGAGGCAGATCCGTGAGCGGCGGAGGCAATGCTATGATATTGTATTTTGGACGAATCCTGGGTCAATGCTCACCACACCAATGCTAAAGAATGGCAATCAGTAGACGGTGAACAGAAAAGAAAAATACCAAGCAGCAAAGGCCAGCGTATTATACTAACACATGCAGGAAGTAGTGAAGAAGATCTTGTCCATGACGCTGGAATTATTTTCCAATCAAAAGTACCGACGGTAGGGACTACCACACAGAAATGAATGGACATATTTTCAGGCACTGGATGGAGAAAGATCTACTTCCAATTCTAAACAGACCATCATGCTTGGTAATGGATAATGCATCCTATCACAACGCAGTATCAGCGGAAGACAAAGTACTAACTGCATCAAATACAAAAGATCAAATTAGGAATTGGCTTGCTAAGGAAAATGTCAGCTTCGATGATACATATTTGAAACCCGAGTTGTTGCACCTGGTGAGGATGACAAATAAGACAAAGGTGTTTCATATTGACAAAATCATTGCGGAATACGGCCACACGTCTTTGCGACTACCTCCATATCATGCTCACCTCAATCCGATAGAGCTTGTCTGGGCTAAAGTAAAGGGCAAGTTGCCGAACAGAACAGGACGTTTAAAATGTGTGATGTTGAAGTTCTGACACGTGAGTCCTTCTCAATGATAGACATGCAGTTCTGGAAGAAGTGTGTTGAACATGTGCTCCGAGAGGAAGACGAGTACTGGCACCGAGATGGATTACAATTTGTCCAGCCAGTAACAATTATCAACCTCATGGAATCGTCAGATTCGGGATGATACAAATCATATTTCGATTACAGACTGAGAAATAGCAACGTATACATTTCCATATCCAAATGCGTCTACCATCATACAATTTGTGGTGAAGTTAAGACACCCTGGGGTCTAATGGTGACCGAAGGAGAGGACTAACTGTTGCATATTGTATCCAAGTTCACGATTGCACATAAAGGGCAACACACTTAATTACTTGACCTATCAAGTTAGTATGGAGATACACCTATGAATAGAATTGACATGGACAAATTCTAGGGATACTGTAAAATCTAAAATTTGAGCCCCCGTATTTGCAATTGTCATAAAAGATCAAAGGAATTTGCCGACGTGCAAAATCCGTAGCATCTACGGACTACTGGTTAGCTTTATTTTAGCGTCATGGATATTCTAAGGCTGCATGCAAAAATCACTGAGATCCAACACGTAGTTTTCGAGAAAATCAATTTCAAACGTGCTCACGAATTAATGGACAGACTATAGGCATTATTACTACACAAACACGGATACAACACAACAAGGGCAACTCATCTAGCCCTAGAACGCAAATTAAAGCTACCATCCCTACGCTAAACGGCAAGAGTGGACAGCCAACTACATCATCCACCAGGGAATAGACAATAGACAATTATTACGTTCAGAAGTTTGCCATTGCTTCCTGAACGAGTGGTGTCATCGTCCTTTTGTAAAAATCCACGCGAAACAATTTGCAACAAAACTGTCCGGATCGTGATTCGAGCTCAGAACGTCTAGATTAATAAACCGAGTCACTATCCCCTAAGCCACATACGACGCCAATACCGAGATTAGTTAAGTATATTCTTTAATCGTTACCACCCAATGTATCACATTATTATTACAAAGGTGATGTATACAGTTAAAAGTATCATGAATCATTAGAAACAAATGTTGAACCTTTTCTTCAAACAAAGCTAACATTAGAAAAGATCAGAATGACGTACTATACAATGATAGAAAGAAATGATGCAAGAATTCTCCGTATACATTATGTTCTCTACTTTAGCTGAAGACGGCATGAGTCGTGGCTGTTTCTCCGGAAGGATCTTATGGTAACATGCAGATGTAACTCTGACGAATTCTGGCATTTTAAATGAATATTCATGAGTCGGACTAGCCCCGGCTAAGATGGTTCAACACCGAAATGTAATAGCTTCGATCTCTGTGTTTTTACCCAACCAGGTTTTCAGAGGCGTCTCAGTCAGGCACATCAGCTTTTTTCGAAAGCGGGTCTTCGTTTTGTGCCGTGATCTTTTAGACAAGTAATTTTTCTCATGCAAAGCTTGAAAGTACTTACACGTTACTTAGTTGAATGATTACTCAACTATCGCAGTAAAACACCTACTAAGTCTACATTAGAAATTGTATGTATACATTGAAGGTGCATCATTTTCTCGTTAGCATACGTAACGAATTCAAAAACGGTGTTGTCTAAGTAACCTTCAAATGATACGCCCATGTTTCAGTTCTCTGTGAGCACCCGTATTTGGCAAAGAATCAAGAAATAAGAGGGATCACACAAGAAAAAAGTGAGCAGGGACTTTTGGTGCCATCAGAAAAAGAAATGAAAAAAAAACCAGAAACTAGAAATAGACTTCAGCAATCTTGTTTTGCTTCAATATTATCTAAGCTAATGGAGGTTGCTCTAGTTTAGAAGTATTTTTGACAAGTACAAAGATCTCTGAGGGAAATATCATTTCCAAGGCTGTTGTATGTATGCTACATCCAAACATTTCTCAATCAAATTAACTCCTTAACAATATGACATATTTTGTTCGTCAGGGATACACATTGCAGCAATGCTTAATGAAGCATTTCTATATATATTTAGATAAAGGTTTCGTAAAAATAATTTTAAAAATGCATGAGAAATAATAAGAAATATATTAGTAATAATATGGTTGCATGGACATTATTTTATCATTAACACAAATCATATTAGGAAATGTTTGCCCATCTAACATGGGAAGTAATACACTTCTAAAATGTCATCAGTTAACACACAATTCAAGCATACATTCAGTTTATAAAATAAATGTGATGTTATTTTTTTAAGCGAGTATCCTGCGTGTTGTACACAGCAAACAGAATGCGGAGTTGTACACAACAAACAGAATGCGGAGTTGTACACAACAAACAGAATGCGGAGTTGTACACAACAAACAGAATGCGGAGTTGTACACAACAAACAGAATGCGGAGTCACAAAAAATTCGAGAATAATTAAGGCACCTATTACCCGTTGTAATAATCGTTTTATTCTTCTGATTGAGAACATAAACGTAACTGGAACCAAAGACATATAATTTCATTCTTATCTATCTATTTATTGCAGACAATTTGTTTAATAAAGGTTGTATACTTTTAGAAGTATTAATTTATGTATGTAGAGGATTTAGTATATATATATATATATATATATATATATATATATATATATATATATATATATATATATTTACTAGATGTTTCATTGTTTCTTTTCTATTTCTAGTTTTTATGTGTGTTTTTGTGTTACATTTATTTCGTTATTCGTTTTTATTCCAGATTTTCCTTAGATACGTTGGTATTTGGTCGTCCATTTGTGTTTCATTTTAATTTGTCACTCCTGTTTGTTCGTTTGCTTGATAAAGGCCTTGTTGGTCGAAACGTTGCTGTTTATCGTCACTGTTTATGTATTTTGTAAAACTATAGTACTTTGTTTGTACGTGTTTCACTATATATATATATGTGTGGAAATGAAAATCGTGTCATATCCTATACAAGACTTATCCATCAACCACAGTAAACGAGTCGTCGTTTGTCTAGGCACCACTAATACTATCAGTAGTTTGCCATTGCCTACTGAACGGTGATGTCTATTTTAACCATTCGTACAATCCACGGGAACGAATTTGCTTCCGAAGCACTCGCAGTGGAGTTTTAACCAAGTACGCGTGCGTTGTGATCGAACTCACTACAGCTAAGCCACATACGGATATATATGTAGATATAAATAAACTTGTCCAGTATTTTTGTCAGAATTTAGGATATGAAGTCTCTGCCACTTCACACTACTAGACATTCGTGTTATAGAGTTAGGAGGTCCAATTCATATCCTCAATTGTGAAATGTAGAATGTGGATAGAACACACACCAATCTTGTGTACAAGTCGATGGGTGAACGTTTATGCATTACGCCAACCCGTCCCACAGGCATTTATATATATATATATATATATATATATATATGTTGGAGTGCGGGTAACGAGCGTGCTGACTCTCTTGCAAATAGTGCCCCTACTCAAGTGGGCAGAAGCATGGACAGCGCCGATATCATCAATGCGGTACGCTCTCAATTGTGTGACATGGGCGGGTCTCAGACACTGGAACGAGTTCGAGAATTAGGCGTTAAGTTTGGACATGCCAGACAGTGTCGTCTTCGTGGTAGAGAGGAAGATATAGTAATCAACTTCTCATGGGTACTGTGAGCAAATGGACTTTGGGATGGCTGCTGCAACGGAGGACAGAGCACGAATGGGAATGCCCAATGTGCCATGACGATGATCGCATAACATAACATAACATAACATATATATATATATATATGATCAGATTGACGATACACTTCTTTAATATATTGAACAAAGATCACAAGAGGCGCTTTCAAATAGCACCGAAGTCGTATTTCAATTTCACTTATATATAGACACTTCTCTGAATAAAAAAAGAAATAATTAGTCTTCTTCTTCTTTGCGTTGGTTCTTTACGACCAATGTTAATCACTTTTTGATATGTTTGATCTTTGCTAAGAACGTGTATACGTTGCACATTAGTTTGGTAGGCCCATAAACGCATAGATTCCTACACTTTTAGAACACGTGCATCCGATTTCAGCCAAATCTCCTTAGTCGCCTCTTACGACATGCGTGGCAAGTAACAGTGGTTCTATTCTTTACACCGCAATTTGGGCCCCAGTAACCACTCGGGCGACAAATAATTAGTCATTTTGAGACTAAAGAACAGTATAGAGTAATGTCAAGACAGTATAAATGCAAATCGATGAAAGAAGATATATTATTAGCAGTTGACTAAAATCTTGGAACCACTCTTTTCACGCGTTTATAACTGTGAGCGTCTGTAGCTCAAGTGGTAGTGAGATCGATCACAAACCCAAGCGTACCTGGTTCAAACCCACGGTGGGCAAATTTGGAAGCAAATTCGTTTCCGTGAGATTTTCACAAAAATGTAAAAATAGACCTCACCGTTCATAAAGCAATTGCATACTACTAAACGTATAAGTGGTGCCTAGAAAGTCAACGACTCGTTTACTATGGTTGATGGCTACCTCCTGTAAAAGATATGCTACGATTTTCTATTCATGACTGTAATGGTGTAATAAAATACTTGTAGAGCTGCCGAAAATAGGAGACCTCTTTAATTGAAATAGCACAGAGTGTTTAGTTTTCAGGAGAGTCATCATAGCACACTTGTGTCTAATGAAGTCTATAGCAATATCTTTATAGAACTATGTGTCTAATGAAGTCTATAGCAATGTCTTTATAGAATTATGTGTCTAATGAAGTCTATAGCAAGGTCTTTATAGAACTCAATGTCTAATGAAGTATTAGCAAGGTCTTTATAGAACTCAATATCTAATGACGTTATAGCAATGTCTTTATAGAACTCAATGTCTAATGAAGTATTTACAAGGTCTTTATAGAACTCAATATCTAATGACGTATTTAGCAAGGTCTTTATAGAACTCAATGTCTAATGAAGTAATTAGAAATGTCCATACAGAACTCAATGTCTAATGAAGTCTCTAGCAAGGACATTATAGCACACTTGTGTCTAATGAAGTCTCTAGCAAAGACATTATAGAACTCTGTGTCTAATGAAATCTTCTGCAAGAACTTTATAGAAAGCAGTGTTTAGCAAAGAATTTAGTAGTGATACCATTTCACTGAGAACTGACGGAGCCAGACCCAGACAATTAACTGAACGATATAATCTGTCTCTGGAGACTAACATGATGACATCATCATCATCAATCACATGAACACCGGGACGTCAATGTGCTACAACAAATATACTGAACATAAATGTCATGTCAATGGTTGCAAATATGTGTATAACATTAAATATGTTACATTCTAGTCCATGTGATAAATCACAGCTGCCCGTATGCTGCCGCGGTTCGCAAGGGGAGCAAAGAATAGTAACAGTACGACCTACAGGACATGTCGTAAGAGATGACTGAGGTAGGGACTTAGGGAAGCTACCTTAGTAAAAAAAAAAGCGTCGCAAAATCGTATATTTGTTTCTACTTTTAGCACAGCGTACAATCGCTCTTAGGCTCGGATCACATCAAATCACAAAAGGGTTAACAACTGATCGAGAAGAACAAGATACATCACAACAAATTATGTTTTAATTTATACTATCCATAACGTGTCATGTTAACTAGAGTATGCGATCATAGTTTATCACAAT
Organism: Arion vulgaris; assembly: GCA_020796225.1. Classification (NCBI taxonomy): domain Eukaryota; kingdom Metazoa; phylum Mollusca; class Gastropoda; order Stylommatophora; family Arionidae; genus Arion; species Arion vulgaris. The sequence continues at coordinate 74,402,999 of CM036753.1, forward strand.
ATATATATATCAATAAATCAAATCAAATGTTCCCATAGCCTGTTCATACCTTATGGTATGAAGTCACTTCACTTCACATTTCTAAGTCATTTGCCTTGCGATTCGAAGGTCGTGGGTTCGAATCCGAACCGCGGCCTTCTGTTCACGAGTGCAGTTTTTGACAAAGACCCCTAGGATTGTTGCCGGAGCTAAGGAGCTCGTGCTTTGTGCAATACTCTCGGCAGGTGGCGTGTCATTTCTGCGGAGAGGACCAAGTCATAAAGGGTAACACCCGGCGCAATGAAATCAATCCTTCAGCTTTAAAACCCTTTAAAACATTTCTAGTCCATAGTGTGTAGAATGAAGTGGTTTGCCACTAAATAAAAACGCATCCAAACTCCACAGTATGCAGAGTCTTCTACAACAGAACATCGGGAAAGAAGGCAAGAGGAAGACAACGGAAAATATGGTTAGATGGCGTAGCAGAATCCTGTGAAAGAGCAACAATGACAATCACACAAGCCAAAAGAACAGCGCAAGGCAAAAACAGAAAACCCCGACACTGGGCAACAACCCGGTAGCAGTGTGACGACCCCAGAACAGCGCAAGACAAAAACAGAAAACCCCGACACTGGGCAACAACCCGGTAGCAGTGTGACGACCCCAGAACAGCGCAAGACAAAAACAGAAAACCCCGACACTGGGCAACAACCCGGTAGCAGTGTGACGACCCCAGAACAGCGCAGGACAAAAGCAGAAAACCCGACACTGGGCAACAACCCGGTAGCAGTGTGACGACCCCAGAACAGCGCAAGACAAAAACAGAAAACCCCGACACTGGACAACAACCCGGTAGCAGTGTGACGACCCCAGAACAGCGCAGGACAAAAGCAGAAAACCCGACACTGGGCAACAACCCGGTAGCAGTGTGACGACCCCAGAACAGCGCAGGACAAAAACAGAAAACCTCGACACTGGGCAACAACCCGGTAGCAGTGTGACGACCCCAGAACAGCGCAAGACAAAAACAGAAAACCCCGACACTGGGCAACAACCCGGTAGCAGTGTGACGACCCCAGAACAGCGCAAGACAAAAACAGAAAACCTCGACACTGAGCAACAACCCGGTAGCAGTGTGACGACCACAGAACAGCGCAGGACAAAAACAGAAAACCTCGACACTGAGCAACAACCCGGTAGCAGTGTGACGACCCCAGAACAGCGCAAGACAAAAACAGAAAACCTCGACACTGAGCAACAACCCGGTAGCAGTGTGACGACCCCAGAACAGCGCAGGACAAAAACAGAAAACCTCGACACTGAGCAACAACCCGGTAGCAGTGTGACGACCCCAGAACAGCGCAGGACAAAAACAGAAAACCTCGACACTGGGCAACAACCCGGTAGCAGTGTGACGACCACCAGAACAGCGCAGAGACAAAAACAGAAAACCTCGACACTGAGCAACAACCCGGTAGCAGTGTGACGACCCAGAAAGTGGGTAGAAAGAGAAAGTCCTTTCCAATATAGGAGCGTCAGTGTGTATTGAACCCAGATCATTTTGTGCAGTAATAGATGAACAACTTGCACTATGCTAATCCGTCTCGAACAAAATCATCACTGAATAATAATCATCAATGTTCCTCGACGACTGTGACAAAAGGTTATGATGTTCAGAATTATGTAGTTCAGAATGTTATGATGTTCAGAATGTTATGTTTTCGAATATTATGTTAGTTCAGATGTTATTGATGTTCAGAATGTTATGTTGTTCAGAATGTTATGATGTTCAGAATATTAGATGTTCAGAATATTTATGATCTTCAAATGTTATCGTTGTTCAGGATGTTATGTGTTCAGAATGTTATGATGTTCAGAATGTTATGATGTTCAGAATGTTATGATGTTCAGAATGTTATGATGTTCAGAATGTTATGTTGTTCAGAATGTTATGTTGTTCAGAATGTTATGATGTTCAGAATGTTATGTTGTTCAGAATGTTAGGATGTTCAGAATGTTATGATGTTCAGAATGTTATGATGTTCAGAATGTTATGATGTTCAGAATGTTATGATGTTCAGAATGTTATGATGTTCAGAATGTTATGTTCATTTCCTCTGTGTCTTTCATCATTAAATATTCCGGTTTCCACTATGTTAATAAATCTTTTTTTTTCTTTTTTCGATTGTTCTAGGCTAGTTTTTATCATTCTTATTGTGATATATAAACTGTCAAACAGAACGTAATGTACGTGCACCAACCTTCAGCACCCATTTGAGCACAGTTGCTTATCCTTCGGTGGGGTGTTCGATTTCAGCCAGCTATTGTGTGCGGTTCGCTCTCCGCTAGTTTTTGACTGTCTCCAGTCGTAACACACAAGGCAGTGGGTTGCTATTTTCTTTCAGGGCAGAAACCCTTAGACAGCCTGCCCTCCCGGGCTTATGAACGCCATTTGCCCAGCAAAATCGGTCGTTTTAATGAACACCTTGGTTTTCCGCCCGTTCAGGTTTGTGTGCGGTTTGCTCCGCTAGCCTTTGATTGTCCCCAATCAACTACAAGGCAGCAGTAGTTCCTGCGAGCGGAAACGCGCACTGGCTTTACCTCTGCTGGGCTTTCCAGTTATTCTGTACATTTGGGTGGGACGCACACCTTGCCTACCTCTGCCGAGCTTGCTGCTGCCGCGCTTTCCGCTGCCGCGCTTGCGAGCTTGCACTGGTTTTGCCTCTGCTGGGCTTTCCAGTTGCTCTATTCATGTGGGCGGGACGCACACCCTCTTACCGTGCCGCCCCCCCATAGAGCCCACTGTGACTATGCCAGCGTGCGTGCTCGCTCTGCCCTGGTGCCTACCTCACCATTTCCGTCATTTCCTACTGGGCTATCCGACTTCGACCCATGTTGCCCACGTGCAACTCAACTCATCGCCCAGCACACTCATCGGCTCAAGAGAGTACGACAAGAGAGAGCATGCTTGGGCTCCAAATTTCGCCCCACGCGGGTCAACGTCCCTTCGATGGTTTTGATTCGAACTTTTGACCCATGTGGACCAACGCGCGCCCAAATCATCACCCGGCATTCTCATCGGCTCAAGAGAAATGCATCAAGAGAGAGAATGCGTGGGCTCCGAGTTCCGCCCCGCGAGATTCCACATGTGTCGTTCTAGCTTTTCCCATCGTCCGGGAGAGGCCAGCATTAATAGTCACTCTGGGAGTTCGCTTGTCTGTGTTCGGTCGAATCCATTTGCATCTCTACTTGCCCCAGAGTAGCTCTCCCACAGCACCTGCCCTCTTGGCCAGACCGAAACCACCGTCTGTTACCAGGGTCACAACGTGGAGGTGAGAGCAGAGGACTAGAGCCATCTCTCTAATCCTGGCCCACCGCTTCCTTGCACCTTTGACCCCGTTAATAAATCTGATTTTCTTTAACATTCAACTTCTACAACATGATAATCAACATTAACATCAACATAAACCAAAGTAATGATATTCAACAGAAAGTAATGAACTACCAAAATCACCATCATCACAGATCAATAAAAACAAGTTAAAGATTTTACCATCTTGGGGACATTTTTAATACGGAAATAAATAAGGATTCAAAATATGCAAAAAAGAAATTAAATCATAGGTCAAATGGCACAATTTTTTTGGAGAAAATACGAAATTTAACAAAGATGCAAACAAAAAGCAAATTAAATCATAAATTAAATGGTACCATTTATTTTATTACAAACATGTCAGCATGAACATTAACATAGCATTGAACAAAACGATCTTTCTCCTGACATTGATATATATTTATGTCATAGATGGTCAATTTTCAAATGATTATATAAATGAAATATAAAATTCATAATAAAATGAATCGTGTAAGACATGCATAAGATGAACTGAAATGAAGAATTCAAATTGTAAATGATTATTCAATCGCGAATTCACGAAAATAATTTATTTTAAAATATATATTATTAATTTCTTTTTTAAGGAGCCATCGACCCAGAATTGCATGACCCCCAATGCTTCTGAACTCACTTTACGCCCCCTGCCCTCCAGTAGGCTTCAGCGCCCACTGGCAGAGGGAGTGGTACCGTCCACTTTGGGAACTTATGGTCTAAACTCTGACGTTGATATCAAACAACATTAACAACAATAGTCAAGACAGATATGAAGTGTCTACAAAGAATGCTAGCAGTAATAACAAAATACAGGATTAGCAATAATGACATTAGGAAACATGTGCGTACAACATTAGTGTTGAACTTCATCAAGAAACAACAAATTAGATGGTTCAGTCACAAAAGTAGATTACCAACAGACTCAATGGGATATTTTATTCAGATATAGTGGATACAAAACAAAATGTCGCTTAAGCGAAACGTAATTCACAGAAATAACAAGGACAGTGAAAGACAGAATGTTGGATGCGACAAAAATCCCATTCAAGAGACACCTTCTTATTCTGACGCTGTGGGGCAACCCAGAATTACAGAAAATGAAAAATACCATAAAAACAATAATATTTTCTTTCTGATGTTAATAATGACCATTGTACATTGATCTCATTCACCACATCAACATTTACATGTTGAACAGTCCTTGTTAATCTCAGCATATTTATGTAAACCCATAGCGCTCTAGTCTCCAATTATATTAATTTTACAGTGGAGAACATCTTCTCACAGGAAAGCGAGCAGCCACCCTGATGGCCCAGTGTTACAAGCAAGAAAGCTCATGTTGTGCAATTTGTAAACTGTACGTGTTGACAATATCACGAGCAAGCGTTATACATCTTTAAAATTTGATTATAACAATTTGTGCGGTTTTTTTTTATCCATCTTCGCATGGTATTTAAGTGTGGAATGTGTTTTCCAACTGTAAAGACTTTAAAACATCACTTTCAATTGGGGACCAGAGAAGCTTTTTGTAGGTAAAGATCACCGGCGTGATGTTGACCACATCACCCACAGTGTGTAGAACGTCAACGACATGTTGAGCCTAACATCGTATTAACAATATAACCTAACATATGATAATTGTTTTCATTGCTCTTTTGTTTATACATGTTATATTTGGTTATATTTTATATTCGTCATCAGGTGCAGCGCTGGCTAGAGTATGCGGTCATGGATCTCCACTAATCTCTGTCTTTGGTGTTTGCTATGAACTCAGATGTTGACACTCTACCGTGCAATGGAAAGGTAAGTAAAAAGGTAAAGGAACCCTTTCATACCTCGTGGTATATAGGTCAATACAGTGTTAGGTCTGTATTTTCATTGACCTTGGCACACGATGGGTGATGTAGTCAGCATCACACCGGCCGCCTTTACTTTCCCAGTGCATGTCTGGTACCCAGTTGAGGCTGGGTCGACCTGAAAGCCGTCGCGGTCAGGAAAAATTCCACGCGCATTGCGGGAGCTGAACCCAGACCACCAGCCTTGAGAAGCGAGTTCATTAACAACTACGCTACAGCGGCTCTCGTGCAATGGAGTCAGGCTATAAAAATGTTCTCTCTGTCTTCCTATGTTTCGTCTACTCTCGATTTTACCATTTGTCACAATGTATTCTAAACCTCCCCTTCTCATAACATACCAGAAAAATGCTGACAGCCTATTTCTTATATTGATAACAAGTTTTCTCCGTGTCTTAACCTCATTCAAAACCTCAACATTAGTCACTTTAGCAATCCATGGGATTCTCATCATTCTTCTGTAAAACCACATTTCTGTGGCCCTCAGAATTTTCGATTGATTTTACATTAACTAATCTTAAAGAAATTGCTCTATGCATGACATAAAAGAATGCGGAAAAAAAATTCAGTAATCACAATTTGTTTGTTATGATTGGCAGAATCACTAAATTGCAGTGAATGTTTTTATTACCATAGTTCACTAATCGCATTTTAAAATTCCTTTGACTTAAAATTAATCACCATTCACAAGCCCTTCAATGACACTAATTTAACAAGCTTTGAGAATACAATCAAAATGTTTTTCGTGTCCTGATAAGCAGACAAAATTATATTTTATATTGAAGTAATTACTGCACATTATCAACGACCTAGTATAATGGTAGACATAACACGCTATTAAATGTATGCATTTCTTCACCGACTTAACTAACTCAAAACTCGGTAAATAAAACACAAAACGGGTCTAAAATATTATCTTTGGCCTACAATTTCTGCATGAATAAGCTGTCCAAATTTCATGATTTCAAATGTGGGCGTTAGAAAGCTTTCCATTGACGCACACACACACAAAAAAACACGCATCGACAATGACATTTATACTATAAGATTGGATTGTAAATATTGTACACTTTGTAAGCTTGTAGTTTTGTTAATGGTATACTCACGCGTCAGAAATATTTAAAATTTGATCACAGCAATTTTGTTAGTTCTATTTTGGTGTATTTTTAGACAGTAAATTAAAAAAAATAAAGGAACCCTTTCATACCTCGTGGTATATAGGGCAATACAGTGTTAGGCCTGTATTTTTTATTGACCGTCGGCATTCGATGAGTGATGTGGTCAGCATCACGTCGGCCGCCGCCTTTACTTTCCCAGAGCATGTCTGGTACCCACTTGAGGCTGGGCCGACCTGAGAGCCGTCGCGGTCGGGAAAAATTCCACGCAAACTACGCTAACGCGGCTCTCATTTTTAGACAGAAATTAATATGAAAATATCCCCTTATGAAAAAGTCATGTCTTAAGAAACTACTTTAGATGTGTTTGTATTGTTGAGATACGTAATGGTAACATTCTCAAGCCTTTTCAAATGTGTTGATATTAATTATTATCTTATCTTATCTTAACCACATTTAGGTGAAGCGACGTAGGGAGAGTTGTTTCTATCTTGTGCCAGGTGTGTTGCGCCTGACGTTGTCAGACCATGCTTTCGCAGGGACTCTGAGATGTTATCTATCCATCGTGTTCTTGGCCTGCCTCGTGCTCTGCGCCCTGAGTGTCGATTATTGTAGGCAGGTGATGGTAGTAAATGTGATTCCATTCTCATTAGATGGCCGAACCACTTGATTCTTTGCTTCTCGATGTACTGTATGCATCGTATAGTACCAACGATGCTTCTGATATTCTCGTTTCGCACTCTGTCTCTCCTTGTAACGTTGACAGCTTTTCGTAGACATCTCATTTCACATGTTGTAATCTTTCTTTCTTGTGTCTTAGTCAGGGGCATGTTTGGCACTGATAGCAGAGAGTTGGAATAAATATGCAGTTTATCAGTTGTCGTTTGACTGCCATGTTAATACTTGGATGTTTTAATGTTTTTCTGATACAGGGGAAGACTGCAGTAAAATATGGCAATGGGAGAGGAACTGCAGTAAAACTATGTAGCAATGGGAAACACGTAAAACAAGTAATGTATTTACAAAGTAAAAACAATAACAATCACAGCAAGGTTAAAAAGGTCTTTATAACAAAACAACAGGAATGAGGAATTTCATAAATTTGATTAGATTAGTAGTTATATTTGTTGTGTATGTATATTTTGAATAACTTCTTTAGTACATATTTTCATTTGAACGCGTTATAATGTTAGTCATAGTCTATATGGTTTGCTGTGAAAGAAGAGAAATTCAATTCTGTTGTATCTTATGCTGTTAAAACTTTAATGGAAACTTGCTCTATATATGTTTTGTATTTTGTAAAACACGACTGCTGTTTAACTGTTTCAGTCATGGATGTTATCTCAAAACTTCAAACCCATAACAAGACTCTTTCTTCCTTGTCCATGTGTCTAACACTACACACATTTCGCTATAAATTATATTCCAGGCAATTCCATGATTAAAATTTAGCAAGTAAAGCATACTCTAAACATTCTAATTAATATTAGGAAGATGTATCAATTTGTGTCACTGTAACGAATTCGCTAGACTGTCTATTCAGCCACTTCAGTTATTGATCGTTCATTAAATGCAGTTTACAAATACAGTATTTCTATTTTAAAAACTAGTAATATCATAGACAGCAACAGACAATTGTGTCTCTAAACTTGTTTTCAGATATTGTTATTAGAGAATTAAGTTTTGCCATCGTCGCTATCATCTTGTTCAAATCTTGAACTATTATTATGTTTATTATTGTGTATTTCTAAATAATGGACATATACAAATGTATGTAATCAATTACTGAAGTACAGTGTGCATGTTTTGTTATTATTGTATGTTCTCAATATACGTGTTGTATATATATATATATATATATATATATATATATATATATGTATATATTTTATATATATAATATATATATATATAGTGGGTCTATGGATTACCCGTGGTGAGCTTGATCTCAACTCAAGAGTACCTTGTTCAAACACCAGCGGACAATTTGAAAGAAATGTGTTCCCGTGAATTTTACGAACGGTAAAAATCTGGTTTTCTCATTCCTGCATAGAGACCTACTAACTGTTGTTTTTAAAATGATTCTCCTTATCCCTGCAGAAAAAAATGGTATGTGGAGGCACTTGGTTTAGAGACAAGACAGTCCGTTGAAAACTAATATTGAATTGGAAGGTAGAAAACAGGAGAGCAAGGTGAAGAGTGATACAGGGGAAGTGAAACTACAGGTAGTTAACAAGCAGACATTTTACATAGTGTACAGTAAGGACAAGAGAAATAAATCGCTTTAGACCAGTTACTGACCAGATCTGATGCAGAGGCTTCACATGGTTACTAGAGATTTGAGAAGCGTTGCAGGTGGAAAAAATCCCTCTATAATTTAGGATCGAAATTCGCCTTCTTCTTCTTCAAACGCTTCATATCGACCACTTATAAACCACTTTTGTGATTTGTATGTGGTTCGAGCCTAAGATCGATTATACAGTGTGCTAGTTACGCGCCTACAAGTAGGCTAGCACAATCAATTTCTGCGTCACTTTTTATGTATTAGGGTAGCTTTCTTAGGCCCCTACCTCAGTCGCCTCTTAGAGATGCCTTGTAGGTCGCAGTGTTACTATTCTTTGCTCCCTTGAGAGTCCCGGCAACGCACGGGCAAGGATCGAAATGCAACCCATCATCTAGTAAAGATGTGCACTAACTACAGAGCTATCGATGCTTTATGTCATGTAGCATTTATAGTTTATTCTTCATTCATCTAACCTGTGGCTTTCCTAGTGTCCATAAGCCAGATCGTTTCACTGGTACAAATACGTGGTAATTGGCTACACATTGGCTACATGGCTTGGCTACAATTTTATCAGCCGGTCAAACATCATTTTATTTTGTGTTCCTCAACAGATATATTGCTTGTCTGGTTTCTAAATTATAGTTCATGTCTGTGTTTCTCATTCTGTCTCCATTTGTTGTTCTTCTTCCATCCAGGGCTGCCAGTTTGCATTCTTGAACAGTGTCCTCTCTTAATATTAATGAGACTTGTTAAGAGTTTCGTCTGGTACTTAACGATTTTAACATTCTTTCCCTTAGACGAGTTTCACGATTGACTTTAACTTTGTAACAAATGGTTGATAAGAAAATATACTTTGTTTTATAACTTAACTTTTAATTTGCATGCTATAATCAGGTTAATGGGTAACGATATGTTCATGTGATTGCTCACTGATTGGGTCAATGCATTCTTGTCATGTCAATGTGATTGCTCTCTGATTGGATAACGGAACCCCTTAGTATGTCAATATGTTTGCTCTCTGATTTAGTCAATGTTTCAGTTTCAGTTTGGAATAAATTTTTTCATTGGCGCTCGCGACATGTCCATTGGTGCTCCGATCTCCTTCGCAGTATCCCCAACAGCGTCCAGCGACTGACCGTACCAGCTCGATTTTGATTGATGAGCCTACTCACGTACCTGTTATGCTGTTCTTTTCTTGCTACTCAATCTTCAAACCCAGCTCCTGCAATCTAGTAGTTGGCGTGGATTGGTTTAAATGAAAATCTTGTTTGCGGCCACACTCTATAAGGGCGTTCAAAATATACGCTCTATCCATTGGTGATATGGTGGCAGAGCAAGCCAGCCTGTCTGCTCTCTCATTGCCAACGCACACATGTACGGGAATGAAGATAAGTGTGATTCTGCAAATTGTTGACGCTTGTAGTGATTCAGTCTATTGTCTGCGCACCGAACCAGCCTCTACCTTGCGGATCATACTAAATGAATCACTCAGAATGCACACATGAGTGTAGTTAGGGGACTCCAGCCAACGTAAAGCATTAGTCCCCGCCAGTACCTCCATTGTCATGACAACAAGCAGCATGACATTGGAGTCAATGTATCCCTTAGTATGTATGTCAATGCTATTGCTCTCTGATTGTGTCAATGTATCACTTAGTTTGTCAATGTGATTACTCTCTGTGTCAATGTATCACTTAGTGTGTCAATGTGATGGATATAAGTGATCGTTTTTGAATTTGTCAATAGTTTATAAATATATTTTAATAATAACAGATTTAGAAACGATACAGACAAAATGGCTTGAAGATTTACAACGGCAGGACTATATTGCATCATTAAATTCATTAAATATGCCGTAAGAACAAAATGCTTCTGTTCTGCAACAGCTTGATATTAAAGAGAGTTAGCTAATAAAGAGCATAATAACAAGGAAAATGTAATACTTTGGACACATCGAGCAACATGAGTACCTAGAGTAGATAATTTTGGGGGAATAGTGCCTGAAAGAAGAATGAGAGGAAGACCTAAAAGACGATGGATTCAAAATATCGTTGACAATCTGAGAATGACTGCTGCCGATACCGGTCAACTTGCACAGAACAGAGGGTTTTTCAGGACTGCTGTCAGGGGAGCCAAGTTCCGGAAGGGACAAGCTACTTGATGATGATGAAGAACAAAACAGGGTTCTCTAGGGCTAAACAGTTCATAGTTCATATTTACGGTTCCAACTTCACTGCAACGGATCACCCTTTAATTGCTCTGTTCCTGTGCCAACGAAAATCACACGAAATGCTAACATCTGTCTCCTGTGTCATAAACTAATTCCAGTATGAAACAGCTGTACCGCCACAAAAAGCAACCAGCACCGCATAAATGCATATGGCCGTTGCTAAAGTGTCAACACAAAACTGTTCATCACTTAAATTACAATTCTTGTCGAAGGGAACATCAATTCCGACAAAATCCATCTTTCTGCACACGTAAAACACTGCACACGTAAACACTCCCACGGCAGATTGAGTCGATTCGTTATAACCGTTATCCGCCATGTTCTGAACACCCACAATCACAACAAACGCACGGCTTACACAACAAAAAGCACTCCATGTAACATTCATAGCTCACAGCGTTGTTCAAGCACTAACTCAGTAGCTCAGCAAATAAAACCGGAAAAAACCCGACCAAACATGGCGGAAATGCGCTAGCAAAGTGGTGTCCAGAATCAAACAGTCCTGATTCTGAATTCTTTCCAGTATTCCGCTATTGTTGGCCAAATTTTTCTAAAAGTTAAGTCTTTGGTCTAGCGTTCTTGTGAGTCGAAGGTCATGGGTTCGAATCCGTATTGTGCCGTTCTGTTGACTGGTGCATTTTTTTCCAGAGACCTCTAGAATTGTTGTTTATGCTTTGTGCAATATTCTCGGAGGGGGTGTGCCAATTCTGAGGGAGAGGGACCGAGCCATATGGGGTAAAACCCGGTGCAGTGAAGTCAATCCTTTCCTTTTACAACCCCTCTTTTATATTTGTTACAGATCCGTGTTTAAAATTTCTTTTTCGCAGTTTGAAATTGATGTTTAACGTATGATTGAATTACTATGTGCAAGGTGTTAATGATGTTAATAATTTGACGTGGTAACCTTACACCTAGCACTTCGTGCAACAAAGGTGTTTGATGCACTCAGGATCATGTCAATCATAACGAAAGTTGCGTCATTGTTGTACAGGTCAAAGTAAAAGTAAAGTGTTATTGCTGGATCACCTGAGATTGGAAACCAACTGCGAGAGTTGCTAATGTCTTCACTGCACGAAATGTCTACAGAGCGCAATGTTCACAGCAGACTCCTCTACAGGACACGGCTTCACATAAGATCAAGGGCCGTAATTACTATTGTCTGAAAGTTCCTGCCCCTGCTGACTTAAACCGCCATTTTTAGAACCCATTTGCGTGTGAAAAGTCCATTGCAGGGAACAAACTTAGACAGCTGAGGAGGCGAGAAAGAAGCAGAATTATATACTCCAGCAACGAGATTTGCTGCGAGATGGATAGATGAGGAAGAGAACGAAAGAGAGATAATGACTTTCTTCTAAGAGTTTTGCGTATAAGCACGCACGTGAGCTGAGAGTGAGCAAATCAGAGGATAGTAGTCTGTTGTTCTTTGCCTTTTCGAACTGTCTGCTTGATATTCATTACATCAGTGTCAATTTCTATAGCTGTTATTTGTCGCCAATGCATGTTTTTACTATTCTCATGTTCTTGTAGAAAATTGTGCACATTTAACAAATAGTGAAACACGTACAAACAAAGAACTATAGTTTTACAAAAAACAGAAACAGTGACGATAAACAGCAACATTTCGACCAACAAGGCCTTTATCAAGCAAACGAACAAATAGGAGTGACAAATTAAAATGAAACACAAATGGACGACCAAATACCAACGTATCTAAGGAAAATGAATCATTTTCCTTAGATACGTTGGTATTTGTCGTCCATGTGTTCATTTTAATTTGTCACTCCTATTTGTTCGTTTGCTGATCAGCCTGTTGTCGAACTTGCTGTTTATCGTCACTGTTCTGTTTTGTAAAACTATAGTACTTTGTTTGTACGTGTTCACTATTTACCAAGTTTTACTGCAGTCTTCCCCCTATTTCGATATTCGTCGCCACATTTAACAAACATACTGTGCGAAGTTCATGTCTTTGTTAACCCATTCCATACCGCAACTGTTGCCGAGTTCTGACCACAATTGTTTTATACTAGTAAACTGTTTAGTGGACAAAGATGTTATGCTTACGCTGTTTACAAAAGATATCACATTACTCTAATCGTTCACCCGTGTATTGCGGAGGCTCACAAAGGGAGCAAAGAACAGTAACACTGCGATCTACAGGGCACGTCATAAGAGGCTACTGAGGATGGGATCTAGAGAAGTTACTCTAGTAAATAAAAAGCTTAGAACGTCAATATGTTCTAATAGTCAGTCCCAAACGACCTCCAGAGTGACTAATTATATCGAGAAAATGTCAATATGTTCTAATAATCGGTCCAAGCCACCTCCAGAGTGACTAATTGTATCGAGAAATTGTCAATATGTTCTAATAGTCGGTCCAAGCGACCTCCAGAGTGACTAATTGTATTGAGAAATTGTCAATATGTTCTAATAGTCGGTCAAGCGACCTCAGAGTGTCTAATTATATCGATCAATGTATTGACTTTTCTACTTCACATCTTTTCATTTGTTTTACGAGAATTTGTATAGATTCAGCATAATTAAACCGTGCTCACACATACAGACATATTCCATTGCAAACATATATACATGGTATGTGCCAGAAGAGTACTTAGAATATCATGGACAGAGAAAAGAACAAATGCTTCTGTTCTGCACCAGCTTGATATTAGAGAGATATGGCTATTAAAGTGTATACCATCAAGGAAAATTAATTAATTCGTACACATCAAACGACGTGAATGCCTAGAGAAAATAATTTTGGAGGGAATGGTACCTGGAAGAAAAATGAAAGGAAGACCTAGAAGACGATGGGTGTAAGATGTCATTGATGATCTGAGAATGACTGCTGCTGACATCAGTTAACTTGCACAGAACCGAGAGTTTTTCAGGACTGATTTCATGGGAGCCAAGTTCTGGAAGGGACAAGCTACTTGATGATGATGATGATATGGTTACCACCTTTCCGTTCATGGGGACTATAGAAAATAAAATGTGATTTAATGAGGCAGATGCTACAAACCATGACAATTATGCATGTGACAAGCAAGACAATTATGCATGTAAGCAAGACAATTTGAAAGATAAACATTCGGAATGAAAGATGCTCCAAGGCAGACCACTGCTGAGATATAATGATGTCTGGAAGGCCTCAATGAAGAACTTTCTATCGGTCCCAAACAAATTGAAAAAACTAGCTGATGACTGAGTTATGTGGGAAAAAAACATTACACAAAAAGGTGTAGAATCTTGTAAAAGAGACTTAGCGATGAGCTGAAAGTCAAGAGAGACAAGCCCAAGCTGAGAAGTTGTCATATTAAAATGTTTGCCAAGTGACCGTCTGAAAGGCGAAACTAGCCATATAGGAAAGTGCAATCATAGATCACGTAAGGCACAAGATCAGCGTAGTAAAATATCAACTTTGATGTAATAAAAAAAACTAGAATTGAATTGGTTAGCTTTGTTTGTGCAAACAAATGAAGAATTCCGTCTCTGATTGTGTTGTGACTATGTTCTTTTGCATGTAAAATAACCGATCACCGAAAATATGAAGTTCCACTCACAATATTGCTTATTGGATGCTTCTTCTTCGAACGCTCCATATCGACCACTTGTTAACCACTCTGGATGAATTGTATGTGATCTGAGCTTAAGAGCGATTGTACGTTGTGCCAGTAATGCACCTACAATTATGCCAGCACATCCGATTTCTTCGATTCTTTTTATTTACTTGGATAACTTTCCTAGGTCCTACATCAGTCGCCTCTTACGACATGCTTTGTAGGTCGCAGTTGTATTATTCCTTGCTTCCCTTCTGGGCCATGGCACCACCCGGTGTGCTTAGCGGATTAAAAGTATGGTGTCGTTTCACAATAGTCATGATGTCTTCTTGTAGTACGAAAGTAAGGCACAAGATAGAATTTAGTGAATATTTTCTATCTTTGCCGCATATGTCGTGACCGCGACAAGGACTGATGATGATGTTGGTGATAAACGTTCTTGACCAACAGTACATCATGTTTGATATGGCCAGCATATCACCAGCGGACTTTATTTTGTATAATTGTTCTGATGTTATTGAATTCAGGTTGAATCGACGCTAGACCATCTCGCTGTGAAAAGAAATCTCACTACAACTAGAAATTAAACTAGTCCACTGAATGACAAGAAACAACAAAATATTGTCTAGATTTAATTAAAAACACTAAAGACAAGTAAAATGGATAGAATGTTCAGAATTAAGATGTGACAAAAAAATCAGATTAAGAAGTAAATTGTATAGAGTCACCAAGTACAGATATCCGATAATGTTTGTACATCTATTAACTCCGACTTAGTTCAACATGGCAATTAGAAAACAGAAAGGTTACAACTGTATAGACAATGTAATTGATGTTATTAAACATATATGAACTGTACTTTTTTAAACTTTATATGTAGTATTATATATATATAATATATATATATATATATATATATATATATATATATATATATACAATAACTGCGATGAATACCGTAATAATATTGTTGAAAACACGTACAACTTGAAATAAGTAACAATTTTAATGCTAGTTTAGATATTATATAATTACTTGCTATGATGTATTTGTAGTATGTAATTTTCAGAAAGCTGCTCTTATTACTCTCCGATTTTATGATTTTCGTTCCCTACCCAGTTTTATGTTTGATCCATCGACGTCACGCGTTCAAGCTTTTCTTAGTGTTCTGTTGTTACAAATGTCTGTTCATCTCCTGCCTCGCCATCCATGAATCGTCCTCTCCATTATTGTCCCCTCTGAACCACTGGCAATTTAAAGTTACAAAAATATTTCATTTTGTGAGATATTACCTGTTATCATTTATTAATTACATGAGTACTATCATCAGACCAAGTGGCGGCACGTGCTATGTTTTATTGGTGGGGCCAGGCATATTTTTGTGTGGAAAATCATGGTATTGGGTTAGGTTATAATTTAATTTATACACGTTACACATTATTTTTGGTGGGGCTCGGCCACACTGGCGATTAATGATGAGCCACCACTGATCAGACCACTTCAGACATGTTTATACGTGCTCCGATCCCCGCCTCAGCAAATTCAGCATCGTCCAGTGGACCAACACGCCAGTTTGATGTTGATTAATCAATCTGTTCACATATTTGGTATGTCGTTCTTTTTAGGTTGTACTATTGTCGACACTCCTCTCTCTTTGAATCTGGACAGAGAGTAGGATTCACAATCCTGGAACTTTTTTTGTTTTAAAAGACTCTCACATTTCGTTAAGAATGTCATTTTGGTTCATTGCAAGTGCACTCTGATATCGTAGCTGTGCTAGCCAATCTACCAGCTCGTTAACTACTCCTGACTTCGGTGGTTCTAGAGATGAAAAAGAAGGTGATTTCGGTAACCCCCGTATGTTCAAGTATCTCCACCTAGCATCGTATCACCATTCATGTTACATATATACAAATCATACTAATGGGGTCACTGATGTATAAAAACATGAAAGTAGTTATGATGTCACTGTCACGCTGTACGCATCGTCAACTACTTGTGTGGACTGGTACTGACTCTCTTATTTTTCTTCTCATGTTCTGTAATTCAGGCACTTGTTGTTGTTTGACGCACAGGTTTTACTGGCATCTCTCTATTTATTAGTTTTCCTTCTCAAGGTGTCAGCAAATTCCAGGCACTTCGTTGCTTGTGTTTGACACACAGGTTTTACTGGCATTTCTCTATTTATTAGTTTTCATTCTCAAGGTGTCTGCTAATTCCAGACACTTCGTTGCTTGTAGTTGACGCACAGGTTTTACTGGCATCTCTCTATTTATTATTTTTTCTTCTCAAGGTGTCAGCAAATTCTAGGCACTTCGTTGCTAGCGAAGGATTCTTCTTCTTCAGCGATCTCTGCTCATGCTCTTAATTTACTGTGGACCACAAACTGGGTGGTCAGCTTCAGGTCTGTCAGGTTTCCTTAAAGCTTAGTTTAGTTTTCGCGAAGGATTCAACCGTCAATGTAAAAAATAACGCCTGTTTCGTTATCGTTATCAACTGGGCTTTAATCTCAGTGTTAATTAGTAATATATTCGTTTTTTCATAGTTTTTCTTAAAACAGTCTGAAAGTGGGGTGGCATAACAATCCTCTTCGTTCAACTGGGCTTTAATCTCAGTGTTAATTAGTAATATATTCGTTTTTTCACAATTTTTCTTAAAGCAGTCTGAAAGTGGGGTGGCATAACATCCATTTATCTTTTGGTTTACTTAAGGAAGGTGCAGTTATTTTCCAAAGAATATCTTCCGCCTGGAATAGTCATGTTCTGTCTCTCTTGTGTCAGATGCACATACTTTCTCCTTAATAAGTTCTTCACGAAGAAGATGCACTTAGCTACTTTGATTTTTTAGCTATGAACTAACTAACAGATTTGAATTACAGGTTTGGATTGGCTCATTGGTAGGTGAAGTTTAATCAGTCTCATCATTCTTTCTTACCCTACATGTGAACCCTCCACTGTATACACTCTACACACATGCTAGTATCTAGGTTTAAATCTAAGGGAACAATTTCCTTCTAAACTGCAGGTGGTGGTGCTTGAACCAGAAACTCTTGGATTGTGATCGAGCTCACTACCGCCAAGCCACAGACGCCCACCCTGTAAAAACAGTACTAGAGGACTATATTAATATTTTGATTCACTTCCCATCTGAGAAAATAATGTTCATTATGAATAATAACTATTCTCATCTCATCGCACTAATTAATAACACATTAAAACTAACTGGCGATAGATGCCGATACACACAACATCATCAACTTACTATTTATAACTCACGTCCTAAGATAACATTGACAGATAGATTCAACCAAATATATCATGACCAAATTGACTAAATGATTAGATTAGTATCATCTGCTTCATCATCCGCACCAAAAAATGTGATGACATTTCATATTAATACTTGACATTATCCTATCCTCTACAAAACCCAACGGTATTCTGGATCTCTCACTATAATAAGTGTTACCTTTAACTCTGTTTGTAAAGCATGTATTGATAATGTGAACGGCAAACAGAATTTCCATTGACATGTTATTGCTGTTCATCATAGAAGATCTGGTATTCAGATGTAATGGTGATATTGCGATGTAAATATTGACTCTAGATCTAAATGTTTATGTATATGTCATTAGTAGACACATCGCTATCACTTAGTGCGAATTATTTTCATTATTATATTAACATTATCACTTAGTGCGAATTATGTTCATTATTATATTAACATAACTATTTATTAAATTTGCAGATTCGACATTGTCATCTATTTTGGTACTCACAAGAAGAATCACAACATATCTTAAAGTAACAAACAGATTCACAAAACATCATTTCGTAACTTGCAGGTTTATAGAATATCATAGTTAAGATGCTCACACGCCCGAGTGGTTACCGGGGTCAAATTTGGGGTGTAAAGAATAGAACCACTGTTACCTGCCACGCATGTCGTAAGAGGCGACTAAGGAGGTATGGCTGAAATTGGATGCAGACGTGTATGCCTTTAGGGGCCTATCAAACCAATGTGCAACGTATACACGTTCTTGGCAAAGATCAAACATATCACAAAGAGTTATTAAAATTGATCGTAAAGAACGAACGCAAAGAAGAAGAACAAGATGGTCACATTCAAATCCCCAACATACCTTATGTTAACTAGTAGATTCACAAAGTATCATTTGGTAACTTGCAGATTCCCAAAACATTATTGGTTAAGATGATCGCATGCAGATTTACAACAATGTATGATTGCATATGTTGACTAGTAGATTCTCAAAACATCATTTGTTAAGTTGCATATGTGAAGAAGATCGTCTGCTAAGGTGTTAATAAATAAATTCAAAATGTATCATCTAGTAACAAGTTGGTTCACACAACATGATCTACTAATAAGTGGGTTCACTCAACATAATATACTAATAAGTGGGTTCACTCAACATAATATACTAACAAGTGGGTTCACACAACATAATATACTAACAAGTGGGTTCACTCAACATAATATACTAACAAGTGGGTTCACACAACATAATCTACTAATAAGTGGGTTCACACAACATAATCTACTAGCAAGTGGGTTCGCACTACATAATCTACTAATAAGTGGGTTCACACAACATGATCTACTAATAAGTGGGTTCACTCAACATAATATACTAACAAGTGGGTTCACTCAACATAATATACTAACAAGTGGGTTCACACAACATAATATACTAACAAGTGGGTTCACTCAACATAATATACTAACAAGTGGGTTCACACAACATAATCAACTACCAAGTATGTTCACACAACATAATATACTAACAAGTGGGTTCACACAACATAATCTACTAACAAGTGGGTTCACTCAACATAATATACTAACAAGTGGGTTCACACAACATAATATACTAACAAGTGGGTTCACACAACATAATATACTAACAAGTGGGTTCACACAACATAATCAAGTACCGAGTATGTTCACACAACATAATATACTAACAAGTGGGTTCACACCACATAATCTACTAATAAGTGGGTTCACACAACATAATCTACTAGCAAGTGGGTTCACACTACATAATCTACTAATAAGTGGGTTCACACAACATGATCTACTAATAAATGGGTTCACTCAACATAATATACTAACAAGTGGGTTCACTCAACATAATATACTAACAAGTGGGTTCACACAACATAATATACTAACAAGTGGGTTCACACAACATAATCAAGTACCGAGTATGTTCACACAACATAATCTAGTAACAAGTGGGTTCACACAACATAATATACTAACAAGTGGGTTCACACAACATAATATACTAACAAGTGGGTTCACACAACATAATATACTAACAAGTGGGTTCACACAACATAATCTACTAACAAGTGGGTTCACACAACATAATCTACTAGCAAGTGGGTTCGCACTACATAATCTACTAATAAGTGGGTTCACTCAACATAATCTACTAATAAGTGGGTTCACACAAAATAATCTACTAATAAATGAGTTTACAAAACATCTACTAACGAGTGAGTTCCCAAAACATCAATTATTAAGAAGTATATTCAAAGAAGTATATATTTGCAATATCAAAATAAATAACACAACACTGAAACAAGTCCGTCGATTCAAGTATCTAGGAACATTCTTAACACCAGATGGAAGATGTACAACAGAGATTAGGAGTAGAATAGCTCAAACGAAAGCAGCTTTTATGAAAATGAAGAACACACTATGCGTGAACTCACTACCAATGACACTGCGAAAACGAGTACTCCAATGCTATATTGAACCAATTCTTATGTATGGCAGCGAATCATGGACACTGAACAAACAATCAATACGATCATTGGAAGCCACAGAGATGTGGTTTTACAGAAGAATGTTGAGAATTCCATGGACAGCAAAGAAAACAAACGTGGAGGTTTTAAATCAGGCCTGCACACAAAGAAACCTTATCAAAAAAATAAGAATCCGACAATCAAGGTTCTTCGGGCATAGAATGCGAAGAGAAGGTTTAGAACATTTGGTGACTACATGTAAAATTCAGGGAAGGAGAGATCGTGGAAGACAGAGGAGAAGATGTTGGATGGCCTGACATCATGGTTCGACAAAATATCGACGTCAGAACTGATTACATGCACCAAGCAAAGAGAGTTGTGGAGAGACATGATCGCCTACGCCGGCAGGCATGGCATTTGATTGATTGATATTCACAGAACATCAATTACTAACACATTAGTTCACAGAACATCAATTACTAACACATTAGTTCACAGAACATAATCTGTTATCAAGTGTGATCTTCTTACTCCAACGCTCAATACCAACCACTTGTTAACCACTCTGTGTGATTTGTATGTGATCTGAGCCTAAGAGCGATTGTACGTGGTGCCAGTTGTCCAGCACA
Organism: Arion vulgaris; assembly: GCA_020796225.1. Classification (NCBI taxonomy): domain Eukaryota; kingdom Metazoa; phylum Mollusca; class Gastropoda; order Stylommatophora; family Arionidae; genus Arion; species Arion vulgaris. The sequence continues at coordinate 74,423,814 of CM036753.1, forward strand.
TCCAATTTCTACACTGCTTTTTTTTTATTTACTAGTTCGCAGTGATATTATTATTTTCTTCCCTTGAGGGCCCCGGCACGACACAGGCGATCACATGGGTTGACAAAATATCATCTATTAAAAAGTAGGTTGACAAAATATCATCTATTAAAAAGTAGGTTGACAAAATATCATCTATTAAAAAGTAGGTTGACAAAATATCATCTATTAAAAAGTGGGTTGACAAAATATCATCTATTAAAAAGTAGGTTGACAAAATATCATCTATTAAAAAGTAGGTTGACAAAACATCATCTATTAAAAAGTAGGTTGACAAAATATCATCTATTAAAAAGTAGGTTGACAAAATATCATCTATTAAACAGTAGGTTGACAAAATATCATCTATTAAAAAATAGGTTGACAAAATATCATCTATTAAAAAGTAGGTTGACAAAATATAATCTATTAAAAAGTAGGTTGACAAAACATCATCTATTAAAAAGTAGGTTGACAAAATATCATCTATTAAAAAGTAGGTTGACAAAATATCATCTATTAAAAAGTAGGTTGACAAAACATCGTCTATTAAAAAGTAGGTTGACAAAATATCATCTATTAAAAAGTAGATTCACACATTATCATATGTCAACATGTGAAATTGAAAAATAATCATTTGTTAACAAATCGGTTCGCAAAATATCATCTCTTATCAAAATAGATTCATAACACATTTACTTCTAAATGATAGATTCATAATGTATCATGTGTGCTATTATATGCATATGTCTGTCGTGTAGACTTTGGTTTCAACTGTCTTCTCTTCCCATAGTTACGTGCTACCAGTGGCGGCTCGTGATCATTTTAGTTGGTGGGGCCAGACAGAAATTTTTGGAAATATCATGATTTTGGTTAGGCTATGTTTTAATGTATAAAATAATAAATACAAGTTACACCTTATTTTTAATGGGGTCCGGCACCACTGGTCCTTAATGACGAGCCGCCACTGCGTGCTAGTCTCATTAAGTTTGTTTAGCTGTTCTTGGATGCATGTTTTATCCATATGGTTTATCTTCTTGTCTAAATTTCAACTGTATTATGCTATTATCTCTGACAATGTATGTTCACGCTTCTGGGTATTATAATGCTCATTTTTCTACTGAGATGTATACTCACGAAGGTATATCTATTTATTCAGTGTGGTAATGTTTGGAGATAAAGTGTCTGCGCAAAATCCTCGGGGTAACAAGACGAGACTGGTTGAGAAATGAAGACATCAGGAAAAAGTGGATACAACATCAGTACTGAACTTCATCAAGAAACAACAAATTAAATGATTGACCACATAAGCCGATCATCAACAAACAGTGCACCTAAAGACAATGTTGCTTCGATACATTGGATACAAAGCAAATATCGGCCACGCAAATGGTGAACCTCAGAGATAACAGAGGCGACGAAAACACTATTTATGAAGCGCACACAACATTCGTTCTAGAAAATACTACTGGATTCTCCGAAAGGAGTTAATTCTTATTTTTCATGTTTGTTGGCCTACACGCTCTGATATAACCAATAACAGGTTCGCTTTAGGTTGAAAAGGCGTGCCTCGGCTTAAAGAGGCTTTAATCCCCTACTTAACAAACAAACAATAATTGTTCTAGAAATCTCTTCTTATCCTTGCTCTGTGAGACAAACCAGGACTGGAGAAAGAAAAAGCTGCTCGTTACATACTATACCACCTAGACACAGAGTTGAACTGAATGTACATTTAGAAAGCAGAATAGACTATTTTAATCAGAAGGTAGAAAAAAAAGCTAAAGAAGACTGCTCGTTACATACTATACCACCTAGACACAGAGTTGAACTGAATGTACATTTAAACAGAATAGCTAGTAATCGAAGGAGAAAAGAAAGAAGCTGCTCGTTACATACTATACCACCTAGACACAGAGTTGAACTGAATGTACATTTAAACAGAATAGCTAGTAATCCAAGGAGAAAATATGAACAAATAGCTAAAACGTGGTGTAGTTTCTGAAAGGAAGAGTCCCGTGTTTGACACCTTGGTAATTCCAAACATTCATTTCTATTTTTTTTAAATGTAATATAATTGATGACATCCACACGCGTGAATATAGTTTCAGGCAAGCGGATTTAATTCCTCTGTACTCTATAATCACACAGCGTGTTGTCAAAAATAAGAACAAATGTCTGTAATCAGTAGCGGCTCATTATTGAGGGCCAGAGGGCGACCCACCAAAAATTAATATGTAACGTGTATTTATTATTTAATAAATTAAAATATAACCTAACCCAAAGTCATGATTTTCCCGAAAATTTGTGTCTGGCCCCACCAAACAAAAACGATCAGGAGCCGCCACTGTCTGTAATGATAGTTTTAGTTCAGCTAATCATATTTTTATGAGAAATAATTGTCAAGTGCCAGACTGAGCGAAGTGACTTGAAATACAATCTGTACACTATTTATTGCGTATATTATTTTCTAAGTACGTGAAATTATGTTCTAGTTATATTATATTTGTGTTAGTTTACCTACGGCTGCCTTCCGAGTCCAAGGTTGTGGATTCGAATCCGGACCCCATCGTTCTGTTCACGAGCACATTTTATTCCAGAGACCCATACAATATTTGCCGAAGCTACGGAGTTCGTGCAATGCTCTCGGCAGGTGATCTGCCATATTTGCGGAGAGGGACCGAGCCATACGGAGAAAAACCCGGTGCAATGAAGTCAGTCCTTCGGTGTAAAAACCTTTAAAACATTTCATAATTATGTATGTTATATAATCACATTTCCGTTGTTTTTAACTCAACGATTTCTGGTTATAATTTAGTAGTTTGTTTTCTGTTTACGGTATGGTCTGATAAAACAGTAGCACAGACTGTCTGCGTAATCGATATATGTCCTCCGTGTGTGCCGGGGCCCGCAAGGGAAGTACGACTGCGACCTACAAGGCATGTCGTAAGCGGCGACTGATGTAGTCCCTATGGAAGCTACCTAGTAAATAAAGGCATCGCAGAAATCGCATGTGCTGGCCTACTTGTATGCGCTTAACTCTCACAACGTACTCGTACAATCGCTTTTAGGCTCAGATCACATACAAATCACAAAGAGTGGTTAACAAGTGGTCAATATGGAGTGCTCGAAGTAGAAGAAAAAGAAATGTGTGGAGTGTGAATGACATGGCAATTGTATTCAACTTAATCTTATTGAATTTCAACTGTCGTTAGCTCTCGTACATGCTCAACTTTTAGCTCTCGTACATGCTCAACTTTTAGTTCTCGTACATGCTCAACTTTTAGTTCTCGTACATGCTCAACTTTTAGCTCTCGAACATGCTCAACATTTAGCTCTCGTACATGCTCAACTTTTAGCTCTAGTACATGCTCAACTTTTAGCTCTAGTACATGATAAACTTTTAGCTCTCGTACATGCTCAACTTTTAGCTCTCGTACATGCTCAACTTTTAGCTCTCGTACATGCTCAACTTTACCTTAAGCTACTTTAGCTACATGCTCAACATTTAGCTCTCATACATGCTCAACATTTAGCCGCTCTCCTTAGCTCGACTCAACTTTTAGCTCTCGTACATGCTCAACTTTTAGCTCTCGTACACACTCAACTTTTAGCTCTCGTACATGCTCAACTTTTAGCTCTCGTACATGATAAACTTGAACACAGAACGTGTGTTTTACTGTCGGTCTTCAGTTGGACTATACATTATATTTCATATACACTAAGATTAGGAATTACACTGCAGGTAAATAGACTAAACGCTCCACAGAGTTACAGGAACACTTTTCTAGAGTGAGACCAGAACCGGGCCCTAAAGATATACCGACATTTTATACTTCTTCTTTTCTCGTCACATCGCTACCGGTTTTCTGTTTTTGTCTTGCGCTGTTCTGGTGGCTTGGGTGATTGTTATTTTGCTCTTTGACAGGATTCTGCTATGTCACCTAACCATCATTTTCGTGGTCTTCCTCTCGCCTTCTTTCCTGATGTTCTGTTGTAGAAGACTTTGTATACTGTGGGGCTTGGATGTATTCTTATTAAGTGACCAAACCACTTCATTCTTTGTTTCTCAATGTAATTCAAGCTAGGTTCTGTGATAACTTTCTTTCTTATGCTGATGTTGATGACTCTATCTTTTCTGGTATTGGTGGTAACTTTTAGCAGGCATCGCATTTCACATGTAGGTATTTTTTGTGATTGCGCTTTGCACATTGTCCTTGTTTGGCTCTCTGGTAACACAAAGTAGGTTATGAAAATGCTGTTGATCATCTGTTGCTTATCTGTCAGTGCAATTTTTGAGTATCTTAACAATGGGGTCGCTGGTAGGTTACAACATTTGCTTTAAGTACCTCTTATACAGTGTTATGATAATTTTATCTTCGTGAACAACCACGTTGTTCGGTGGCGAAGATAATTTTAATTTTCACAAAATTATTGAATACAAAATGTCAACTCCTTAAGTCTCTGAATCTAATGAATGTAAATTAATTCTGTTTTTGCTGTAAGGTGAACAGTTGTGATATCTAAAATATTACACTAGATTTGTAGGATATATTAAATATTACTAGATTTGTAATATAAAATTTTTACACTAATTTGTAGGATATATTAAATATACCCTAGATTTGTAGGATATATTAATTACAAAAATACATTTTGTTAAATAACCAAAAAACCTTTTTTAGACCTAATTTTGGATTATGTTTAATTTATTTAGCGTTATGTTATGTTATGTTATGAGATCAACGTCATTGACATTGAGCATTCCCATGCATCCTACTTTCATCTGTATCACTGACAACATTCATGCAATATTGCATAGTGTATTTAATCTCTTCATTTAGTAAAGTAATTAACTCTTTTGAAATTTACATTCACTGCCTTATTTTATTGTACGTTTCTTGAGCATGAATTACTCTTATTTCTATCATTTTATTGTTACGTTTTCCATGTTGTTTTCCTTTAATTAAAAGTATTCGTCACAACTAGTACTAAAACATGTATATGCTCTTAATCTGTTTATTTCAATAGTAATTTGTTTCCTACAGATTTCATTAAGAACAATTGTTGTTATTTTTACGACGTAGATTAGTAGCTGCATCTCTTTTATTCAATCTTCTGGAATGTGAACAAATATAAAAAACGCCAAATTGTAAATTATGTCATAAAGCGCTTATGGGGGCAGCGAAAACAAAGTTGATAACGCGCTGAGTTAGCGTTTATCTGTCGTAGAAATGTTGATGTTCGAGGTCGACTTGAACCAAACATTCTCGATGCGCATACAGTACTTCGTTGAACAATAGCAAACCCTTATTGTCTACTTTAAGTACCACTGAGTGTGCTGTAAAACTCGCTTGAGTGGCTAGGAATCTTGTAAACAAACCAGATTTGCAATATTTTTCGCCATGGCTACGTTTGATCTCATAGAGGACACCAGTGGCGGTTCGTCGTTAAGGGCCAGTGGGGCCGGACCCACCAAAAATAATGTATAACGTGTATTTATTCATTTATACATTAAAATATTGCAGCCCAAAACCATGATTTATCCGGAAAAAATGTCTGGCCCCACTAACAAAAAAGATCAGGAGCCGCCACTGGAGGACACAAGAACAACAAATGTGCAGATTACACATAATTCACAAAATGATATTTGAATTGCTGTCCGGTTGTTTCTCAGAATAGTGAAGAATCAATCGTTGCTACGTACTCTCCGAAGACGGAACTAAAACTAGCTACAATTTGTCTCTAGTTCACAAACCTGAATGTACGCCTAGAACAGTAACAGTAAAAATGTATAACGTATTAACTCGTCTTTAGCCCACATAGAAGAGATAATGACAGACGTGTTAACGCGTTTTAACAGTGAATGGGGGAAACGTCTTTACACGTCATTGCAGCTAAAGTATACACGACATTAGAGCTGGAGTATGTGGTCAACGTTTTCTGGTGCACTGTCACATATCCACATCGCTGAATATCCAATGTAGAGTGTCATGTGCATGTGTTGACACAGTCTACATTAGTCTGCAAGTAGTATGTAGATGCTACATTGACCCTCTCTTGATATTAACTAGACTGAGTCTTGAAGGATGTGACCTGGGTTGGATTAATAATAAAATCGAACTCAGAACAGGAGAAATATTACATAAACTGTTGTTTCTAGTTAGTCATGTTTTAACTCTCAGTTTACGCACAATAAAGCAACTTTTCAAGTCCCGGTTTTAGGAATACAATTTTTCAATGAAACACCCACTTACTATTTGACATATCAGACGGTACAGTTACCAGGTATACTTCATAAAGTCAGCTGCTGTATTCTACAAATGGATATACACAAATAGCATAAATTTAACCATGTTAAAAGGGTTCGATTCCGCCCTTCTGCCCAGCGTGTTCGTAGATCGTTGGACTACGAGTGACTATCCCTCTGTGTGTGCGGGTTCAATTCCGCGAGATGGCAGAAAAAGCCACAGATTCCCAGATTTACGGTGTTCGTGGCACCGAACCGAAGGGTTACGATGTCCATGTCACCAAGCCGAAGAGCTGAAAAGCTCAAGTGCTTCTGGATCGGAAAAACAAAAAACCCATGTTAAAAAAATGTTAAAATAACATTTAGGCACTTAGTGTTTTGTTGCAAAATTGTTACTGCGTAAATGGTTTATCATGTGGCTTATAGTATTCTAAGAGTTAATTAAAGATCAAACTTGTTGTAATTAGAAGAATCAACTTATTTATTTTATATAGATACACAGAAGCGTATAAAAGGTTGTAGAACACGACAAATAGAAACTTTCAGCTGTTCAATAATATAATACGGGTTGAGTAACATTTCTAAACGATCAGTCGTTGTTTTTATCACTAAAGTTGAACTCGTGATGTTGAGATTATAAGTGCTGAACGTGTGTGTGCTTTAATCATTGCGGTCCAAAACATGGGACACAACTCACAAATGAGAAGCTCATGGATGTTCTAATCTTGAAGTTTGAAAACATGGGACACACCTCACGAACGATGAGCTCATGGATGTTCTAATCTTGGAGACTAAATACATGTAGCTCAGCTTACAACCGATGAGCTCATGAATGTTCTAATCTTGGAGACTGAAAACATATGACTCAGCTCACGAACGATAAGCTGATGGGTGTTCTAATTATGGAGACTGAACACATGTCACTCGACCCACCATAGACTTCATTGTCTTATCGGTGTTGAGACAATGAAGTCAGAGTTCACGGAACTTGAGCTAGATAGGGGGGTGGTGTTGAAGTGTGCTTTGATCATGGAGGCATATTTCATGATGGTAAAATACATATATAATTAGCTGTAATGTGATGAAATGTGGAGGAAGAGCTCATGTAACATGACCACATGAATTATGGTTGAGTTCATGGGAGCTAAACTGATGAGAGTAAACATCATGAGAACCTATATATGGCCCTTTTCATCTTTACAGACGGTCAATAGGCAAGTGTTTTACTGTGACAACTTCTGAGTTTTCGCTTTTCTCTCTTGTTGTTCAGCTCGTACATAAGTCTCTTCTCAAAAGACTCTGCGCCCTTCCGTAATTTGGCTTTCCACACAACTCTGTCATCAGCTAGTCCCTCCCATGTGCTGGGATCTATAGAAAAGTTTTCATTGAGGTTTTGCAGACATCTTTATATCTGAGCAGTGGTCTGCCCTGGTGCCTCTTCCTCCGAAAGTTCACAGAACAACATTTGTTTTGGTATGCGATAAGTTTCCATTCTTCTCACATGTCCCAACCATCTTAGTCGTCTACTGCTGAGCATGCCCATGATGGAAGGCAGATTTGCACGTTGTAGTACTTCAGAGTTGGTTATCTTGTCGTACCACCTGATGTTCATAATCTTGGGAGACATCGAAGGTGAAAGATGTTAAGTCTCCTCTCGTGTCTTGAGTAGGCTGTCCATGTTTCTGAGCCATATAGTAAAGAACTAATTACACAGGCTCGATATATTTGAGTCTTCGTCTGCAATGTCAATTTTTGTGTTGTCCCACGCTCGCTTTGATAGTATGCCGAATGTAGTAGCGCACTCCTATACGAGCGTTGATTTCTTCGTCAAGAGAAAGGCTGGCAGTGACCGTGGACCCAAGATAGTAGAATTTTTGCACTGGTGTTAGATGGTTGCCATTTAAAGTGATATTTGATGTCTTACCTCCTGACATAATACAACTGTTTTGGAGACACTTATTGTCAGAGAAAAGAGGTCGCATGCCTTTGACAAATTATTAATTAGACATTGCAGTGTAGTCTCAATGTGAGCGACTAAGGCAGAATCGTCAGTGAAAAGGAGGTCCTTGAGATGTATTTCCGTCGTTTTTGTCTTGGCTCTTAAGCGAGCCAAGTTAAACAGTGAACCATCAGATCTAGTGCGGATGAAAACATCACCATCAGCGTCCCCTAAGGCGTGGTTCAAAGGACTGCGAAGAAGATACCAAAGAGAGTGGGGGCAAGGACACAGCCCTGCTTGACTCCACTCTTAACCTCAAAACTATCAGATGTGCTGCCATCGAACTGTATGCTGGCTTTCATGCCCTCATGGAAGGAAACAATTAATTGGAGCAACTTTGGGGACAACCAATATACTTCAATATTTTATAAAGACTTGGCCTGCTGACTGTGTCAAATGCCTAAGTCAGATCCACAAAAGCAATACATAGAGGCTTGCTCTGCTCTCTGCACTTCTCTTGTAGCTGTCGAAGGGTAAATATCATGTCAGTTTTGACCGTCTAGTTCTGAATCCACATTGTGACTCTGGAAGAACACGCTCCGCCAGTTTCTGTAGTCGTTTTGAAAGGACTAGTGCAAAAGCTTTGCCTGTTACGCTTAGAAGGGAGATGCCTCTGTAGTTGTTACAATCCCCTTATCCCCTTTGTTTTTATAGAGTGTCACTATCTTTGCATCCCTCATGTCCTGAGGAAGTGTTCCCTCTCTCCAGCACTGAATAAGGAGATTGTAGAGGTGGGGCAGCAGGACATCCCTATTGTATTTGAGGATTTCTGCAGGAATGTTGTCTAGTCCTGATGCCTTGCCATTTGAAAGTTTGTTGATTGCTTCGGAAAGTTCCTGCTCCGTGGGTTCGGTATCCAGCTCGGTTTGGTCATGATGTTTCGGTATGATCTGATCGAGGACTGGGTGTGCTGGTTTCTCCACAGAGTAAAGATTGGAATAGTGTTCCACCCATCTTTCGAGCTGTTTGGTCATATCTGTTATTGGCTCACCTGTTTCGATCTTAGTGGTGCAATTTTTGTTATGTTTGGTCCCAGAGCTACTCTGATATTTTCGTACATTCCTTGGTGTTGCCCATATCTGCAGCATTTTGTATCGCAGAACATAGATTTGACCAGTATTCATTTGCACACCTCCTTGACTCTCATTGCAATACTGATTTTGTGTGCCGAAGATGGTCCTTTGAACTTTGCGAGGGTTTATTTTTGTAATTTATTAGAGCTCTTTTCTTTTTCTCAAGTAGAGGGCTTAGGGTTGTTTCATTTTGTTCTACCCAGTCTTTGTTGGAGAATTTCTTGGTGCCAAATGAGTCAATGGCACAGTCATATATGTTAGATTTTAGAATGTTCCACTTTTCGTCTACGCTACATTCTCCCATTTCATTCTCACACAGAGCAGTAAACGCCTTTCTGAAAGTCTCCTTATTCTCTGTCATCCCCATTTTGGTAACGCTGACTTTGGGTTTGGGTGGTCTTCTTGTTGAATAGGTTTTCCTTGGAAGTATTTTGACTTTGCTGATAACTAGTGCATGATCTGTATCACAGTCCGCGCTGTGGAAAGTACGTGTGATTTTCACTGTGTTGAGGTGTTGTCTGCGTGTGAGTACAAAATCAAGCTGGTACCAGTGACCTGATCTTGGGTGGCACCATGACACACTGTGTCTGTGTTTGACAGAAAAAACGTATTTGTCACACACATGTTGTTTTGGGAGCAGAATTCAAGCAGTCTTTGACCATTTTCGTTGATATTTCCAATGCCATGATGACCCAGGCATACTGGCCATGACTGGTGATCAGATCCTATGCGTGCATTTAAGTCGCCCAATATAAACAGTTGCTCATCTACTGGAAATGAATTAACGACATTCTGTATTGAGTCATAAAACTTGTCTTTATCTTCTGCAGATGCTACTAGGGTTGGTGCGTAGACACACATGAGTCCACTTTTTACATTGAGTCGTAGTGATATTACTCGTTCTGATGCAGCTACTGGTGTATGAATAGCTTTCACAAGTCTATTGTGCACGGCAAAGCCGACTCCATACAGTCTAGGTTGATTGGTGCTTAGGCCCTGCCAGAAGAATGTGTAATTCTTTTCTTTTACTGAACCACAGTCTGGAAGCCTGGTTTCCTGTAGCGCGACTATGTCTACCTGCAGTCTCTCAAGTTCTCTGTCTATGACAGCTGTTTTCCTGATGTCTTTTGTTTTCGTCGGGTCTAGGTTGACAAGTCCGGGACACATGGTCCTTACGTTCCATGTGCCATATCTAAGAGGTTTATTTGTCTTGTGTCTCTGTAACTGTTGCTTTCCGTGTTGTGCTCGAGCCGAAAGAAAAGATGAAGTGTCGTCTCTCTTTGTGCCTAGCCTGGGCAGCTGATATGGAGAATGTGCCTTGCTCATTTTGCACAAACCCCCTCTCTACCCTACTGTTTTTCCAAAGGAAAGACAAAGTCTATACGTTTGGAATCCAGCAATGAGAACCTATATCATTCGAAATATCGTGGTTGCTGTGATCATTGAAACAGTACTCATGGGATGTGTTTAACTTTGGAAAAGATGAGCTCAGAAGAACTGGTGTCATTGTTTGACAAGGTCTGGTATGTAAAGTATAATTCATTATTATAAATATTTAACATTTGCACTCAAAAATGTATTTTACCTCCAGATCAATTTACTTTGCAAGTTATACAAAATTAACCAGCATACCGGCTTTAAAACTATTAAAGTCATATTAAAAATACATTGAGCCACTATATTGGCTAAGGACTGTGAAAGGTTACTGATACCATCGTTCTGTGTTGTTGTCTATTTGACAAGAGTTCATGGAAACTAGCTGTAATTGAACGATCTTGGATTTCCCAAATAACAACATTTTTACTATTGTAATCCTTGGGGACATAGCGAATTCAGAAAACCATTGACTTTTCCTTCTTTTATTTCTCTAATTCTGTTTTGTCTCACAGTGTCAGGCAAATCGTTGACACTGACTAATAAATTCTAGCAGTAAGTCAATGTCGTAAATAGACAATATCCTGATTCTCAATTCGAATTTTGTGTTCTCCTATTTCTTTCATTTTAAATTATTTGACAGGCTAGGTTTAACTTATTTTTGGAGAACAACACAGTGGGCGGTATTTATTTATTTCACAATATAACGTTTTATTTGTATCCTGTAATTTGCCTATCTGTTTAGTTGATCCAGTCTCATTTCACTTGTCTAGTTTTACTAATTCTTGTGAATAAAAATGTTGGTACACTTACGAATTATGGTTTTGTTAGTAAAACAACAACACAGTGTTATGATATGACATAGTTGTTTTTAGAAAAGTCATAGAAGCAAGTATTATGTAAAAAAGCATAGACTTTATGTAAAGAACTTCTTCTTCGAGCGCTCCATATCGACACCTTGTCAGTCAATTTGTGTGATGTCTATGTGATCTGAGCCTAAAAGCGATTGTACGTTGTGCAAGTTATGCACCTACAAGTAGGCCTGCGCATCCGATTTCTGCACTGCTTTTTATTTACTAGGGTAGCATCCCTAGGGCCTACATCAGTCACCTCTTACATCATGCATTGTAGGTCGCAGTGATACTATTCTTTCTTCCTTGCGGGTCCCGGTACCACACGGGCAATGTAAACAACTAAAACGAAAGTGAAGAAAAGTATCCATAACAAAGTCAAATTTTATTGACGTCTTAAGTACGTACATACACAATTGACGTCTTAAGTACGTATTATGTACATACACAATTGACGTCTTAAGTACGTACATACACAATTGACGTCTTAAGTATGTACATACACAATTGACGTCTTAAGTACGTACATACACAATTGACGTCTTAAGTACGTACATACACAATTGACGTCTTAAGTACGTATTATGTTCATACACAATTGACGTCTTGAGTAGTATTATGTACATACACAATTGACGTCTTGAGTACGTATTATGTACATACACAATTGACGTCTTGAGTACGTATTATGTACATACACAATTGACATCTTAAGTACGTATTATGTACATACACAATTGACGTCTTAAGTACGTATCATACACAATTGACGTCTTAAGTATGTACATACACAATTGACGTCTTAAGTACGTACATACACAATTGACGTCTTAAGTACGTACATACACAATTGACGTCTTAAGTACGTATTATGTACATACACAATTGACGTCTTAAGTACGTACATACACAATTGACGTCTTAAGTATGTACATACACAATTGACGTCTTAAGTACGTACATACACAATTGACGTCTTAAGTACGTATATGTACATAAAAATTGACGTCTTAAGTACGTATTATGTACATACACAATTGACGTCTTAAGTACGTATTATGTACATACACAATTGACGTCTTAAGTACGTATTATGTACATACACAATTGACGTCTTGAGTACGTATTATGTACATACACAATTGACGTCTTAAGTACGTATTATGTACATACACAATTGACGTCTTAAGTACGTATTATGTACATACACAATTGACGTCTTAGTACGTATATGCATACACAATTGACGTCTTAGTACGTTATGTACATACACAATTGACGTCTTAAGTACGCTAATATGCTATCATACACAATTGACGTCTTAAGTACGTATTATGTACATACACAATTGACGTCTTGAGTACGTATTATGTACATACACAATTGACGTCTTAAGTACGTATTATGTACATACACAATTGACGTCTACCAATTGACGTTAGTAAAGTACATACACAATTGACGTCTTAAGTACGTATTATGTACATACACAATTGACGTCTTAAGTACGTATTATGTACATACACAATTGAGATTTTTTAGACAATTTTCACTTCCTTTTCGTTTTCGTCTGCTACTGCATGAAATCTGAAGTCGTCACTATCATCATGTTCAGAGAAAGGGATGGTCAACCGAATACTGCTAGTATTTCTGACTATCTTGTCGGAGTTGTATGAAGCATTGTATGAAGCATGTTATGGGACGTTGTATGGATGATTCCATGGCGTGTTGTGTGGTGCATTTCGTGAAGCATGTTATGGGACGTTGTATGGATGATTCCATGGTACGTTGTGTGGTGCATTTCGTGAAGCATGTTATGGACGTTGTATGATGATTCGCATGGATATCGTTGTGGTGCATTTCGTGAAGCATGTTATGGGACGTTGTATGAATGATTCCATGGCGTGCTGTGTGGGGCATTTCGTAAGATTATGACGTTGATGATCATAGTGTGGTGTGGTATTCGTAGTTTAATTACATCATGATATATTGAGGAAAATTGTAGACAATGTTGAAGTAATTTATGAACATTATGAAGATTGTATGAAGATTGTATGAAGTATTGTATGAACATTATGAAGTATTGTATGAAGATTATAATGAAGTATTGTATGAACGATTATATGAAGTATTGTATGAACGATATATAGTATTGTATGAACGATTATATAAGCATTGAATGAACGATTATATGAAGTATTGTATGAACGAATTATATTTTATACGAAGTATTGTATGAGGCATTGTGTGAATGATTGTATGCGTTGAAAGACAGGATCAGACGCTGTTTAAAGCAGTTCTCATGCAGTTAAATGTTGATCATTCGGAGGGTCTGATTTCTTATCTTTCTGATTGTGTTCTTGTACAGTTTATAACCTTTTTTTTAAACTGTTCATAGTTGTTTCATGTTGCTTATCAAAACTTTGTTTTAATACAAGAATCTAACCAGACCCATGGATTACCTATTGATTTCAGAATAAATATCATCATTATCATCTAGCTTGCCCATGTTAGAACTTAGATCATAAGATAGCAGCTCTAAATTTCTCCATGTCCTGCGTGAATTGCCTAGAATCTGTCGAAACGTTGCTGTATTTTGTCATTGTTTTTGTAATTTGTAAAACTACAGTACTTTGTGATTACGCGTTTTGCCAATCAAATAGTTTTACTGCAGTCTCATCTATTTTGTGAATAGAATCTGTCACAGTCATCCTCAAATTGTCTTTGACATATTACACCCATCTTCTCATCAGTCTTTCTCATTCCCATCTGCTCGGAAACAATACTTCCAGAACGATCTTCTCCTAAGAATAATGCCATTTTATGTGTTGAAAGTGTTTCACCTTCTAGTTTTAATCTTCTATTTTCAAACATTTCTCTTCAATTTTAAACTATTACAAAATGGACATATTTGTTTTTGTACACACAAGGTATTCTGAGAACTGTTACTTAGGGCTTGCTTTCAAAGACATGAATCGATTACTCTATCAGAATATGACAAAGAATGTTCCCGCTGATAGTTTTTGCAACAACTCACTGTTTGCAAACAGGAATTATTCATCCTTGCCAGGACACATGCCTAATCATGCTACATTTCATTCCAAATATATCCAGTATCAAGATCGCATCCTAATCGATGAGGAAGAAATCATCAAAAACTTGAAGATGGAGCGATATCAGCATATTCCCTTTACCAGCATCAAACTTTTCTTCTAAATTTGCTTTCGTTTCAATACGTATCAGATTTTGATAAATTGCTTCTTTATGTGTTATTTCTTGATGCGACTTGTTTTATTCATTAGGAAATACTTCACTATTTTGTTACTTCTTTATTATCTAACACATTTTATATAACATATAAAAACGTAATTAGATTATGAATCTCATATCACTGACATAAGTAATCAAAACAATATATTTTGTTCGTTTTTGACTGCGTGTGCTCTACATAACCACTTATTAAATAATTCTTTGCGATTTGTATGGAATTTGCCACATATAAATTGAGCCCGTTGTGCTTGTTAGATGTACACAGAACAGTAAGTCAGCATATCCCTTTATGTATGTTTTGTATTCAGTTCGCCTCCCTATAAAAGTTAATTGCATATCATTTACAGGACTTTGCGAATCAACCCCAGTTTTTAACGCTGTTTGTATTTTTCTAGGCATTATTACGTTCAGTAGTTTGCCATTGCTTTCTGAACGGGTGGTGCCACGTCCTTTTGTAAAAATCCACGTGAAACAACTTGCAACCAAACTGTCCGCAGCGTGATTCGAACTCAGAATATCGGAGTTAATAGACCGAGTCACTTTCCCCTAAGCCGCAGACGCCACCTCGCTTCCCTATCCAAAAGAAAAAAACCAAAAAAAAACATAACTTAGTGAAATCCATTTTCCCTAGGTGAGAAAGAGCCCAGTTTGCCTTTGGCCTCACGATTAAAAGTGTCCTGTCTAAACCACTGGAAGATGGTAGTGGCTTGTTTGTTATACGGGTCATCAGCAAGCAACTAATTTTTACTTTTCGACATCCCTAAGAGATACTAGTCAACCAACTCTAGAGGATGCCCGAGACAGACGAGAACACACTTTGCAAACTGAAATACATTTTGAAAGAATACATATTATCAAATTTTTGAAATTATATTGCAGGGAAGATTCTTTGCAAATTATAAAATAATATAGATGAATGTACACTATTGATATTTCTGTATTTAAGTTAATATTTATTTTGTGCAACATTGCCTTTGCAGATTTTATTTGCAACATTGTTCCTCTTCACAATAGGCCAAAACGATTCTGTATATCTAGATAGATCTCCCGCCTTCACCATCGTTATGCTTATGATTTTCGTAACGTCCTGTTGCTACCGTTATATATGTTTGACGTAGTATCAGGTGAATATTATTGTACATGTACTTCTCAGATTGATTGAATAATTGATTGATTGACAGGATCATAATCATTGCACGTCGATGAATAACTATGTATGATCTGATCTCTTTCTTACAACACGAAGGTATCAGCGGCAGTGCACGAACTCATAGCACCGGCGAGAGTCCTCGATGTTATTTTAAAGAAAGTCAAATTTGTTGTAAAAATATTTGATTTTAAACTTTCTAACTGAATTTTGCCCTGGCAGCGTCTTTGCAGTTACTCTTATCTATTTTCAACTCCACATTGCTCTGTTATGTGCTCAACTTGAACGTCGCACCACCCGGTGTAGTGCCGGTGCCCGCAATGAAAGCAAATAATAGTACCACTGCAACCTACAAGACATTTCGTAAGAGGCGACTGATGTATGGGAAGCTACCCTAGTAAATAAAAAGCATCTCAGAAATCGGATGTGCTGGCCCACTTGTAGACACATAACAGGCACAACGTCGATCGCTCTTAGACTCGAATCACATACAAATCCCACAGAGTGGTTAAAAAATTAAACGATATGGAACGTTCGAAGAAGAAGAAATTGAACACAAGGCATACATGTGATCGTCCATCTTCGATAAGACTAGGAACTTGATCTCACTTGCACTGAGAACATGGATCTCTGTAAAAATGCCCCAATCACTTCACGCGAGAACGGACAAGGTAGTTGTTAGAATTGATTCTGAAATAAAATATTCAGAAAAAAAAAAATTAAATGGAAGGAAATGTTAATAACATGGACATTAGTATCAGGAAAATGGGTTAATTTATTGAATAAGAATATCAACAAACCAGATAAATAAACCATAAAATACGATCAGCTAACAAAACTAAATCATGGCTAACATACAGATAGATTTGACTTATTTGTGAGGACTTTGGACTAACAATATAGAAAACGTTTTCTGAGGCGTTACGATAATCAGCTCTGCTTCACCAAATAATCTCATAATGCAATAACCGTAATAATTAATAGAATAGCCTTATCAAACATCCAAATCTCGTTAGCTGATCAACAAAACAATGAGGTGTTATCAAACCGATTTCTGTAATACAAAATATAACATGTAGTGGTGAAAACTTGTTTTCCTAATGTTGTATTTGCATTCTTCTGTTAAAAGCACGAACCTCCATGTAATCGTTTGATAAGTTTCAATACATTATTTCAAATACAATTCAAATTACATTTGAGATGTTGTACAATTTTATTTGTGTTGCTCTCCCAATAGTAAACATATTTAACATACAACTTAAGCGTACACTGGTTCAAACACCAGGCGCCAGTTTGGAACAAATTCGCTCTGTAGATTGTTTCGAACGGTAAAAATATATCTCACTGTTTAGAAAGCAATGGTAAACTACTGAACATATAAGTGGTGCCAGAAAAATCAACGACTCGTTTATGGATTGATGGTGGCGTCAGTAAAGGAGAGGCCACGATTTTATATGTAACATTACAAACAAACATTCAGAACGTAAGTAATACAGTCAGATATGAAATACAGTCAGATATGAGAAATACAGATCAGATATGAGAAATACAGTCAGATTAGAAATACAGTCAGATATGAGAAATAGTCAGATATGAGAAATACAGTCAGATATGAGAAATACAGTCAGACATGAGAAATACAGTCAGATATGAGAAATACAGTCAGATATGAGAAATAATGATATGAGAAATAATGATATGAGAACATGACATTAATGAAACCTTGAACACGAGGATAGATGAAGTTCGAGAAATGACTTTGTGATACATAGTTAACACGAGGATAGATGAAGTTCGAGAAATGACTTTGTGATACATAGTTCTATTCAGGTTGGGGGATGTGATAATTTCTTTAAAGGAAATACAAAATAAAGTTTGATAGTAATTAATGTCGTTTGTTTTACTGATTTTGAAACATTTCAAGACTTTATTTCGTTATTGGTTATTGGTTATTGGTTACTAAACTGACGTCATTGCACTCCGGGCAGACCCATAGGTGCTCAGTCTCCCCAACAGATATCGAAGAGTATGCATACTGATGGTTCCTGTGGCTCGCTGATTAAACACACCTCTCACTCTGCCTCTCAGGCATCCAGTTCGACTTGAACAACGGTAACTCCAAACTGCTTAAATCGCTTGATCGAATCAACATCGATTTAAGTGTCCTCATCCAACAGAGAGTCGCGAAGAGATCGAAGAATATTCCCTTATCCATCTTCAACTCCCCAACAATCGATGCTGTTAATGCAAGCCTGTCTGCTCTCTCTTTACCGTAAACACCCACATACCCAGGACATATATACTGACTTTATTTCACTGCTCTATAATTGTTAATACAATTTTTTCTTCACTTGCATGCAAGTACGTGCAAACAAACTGCTCACTCTTGACATTTTCTTTTCTGGATTATGTTGTTCAATCACAAACTAATACCACAACAAGAATGACGTGATAATAAACAAGAAACTTAAACATGAGATGTTTTAGTGTGAGATGTAAACTATTGAGATCTGGCTTCCATGTTGTACTATTAGTATTGTTACATTTTCAGTTAACGATGTTGTGTTGGGACTAGATTTCATTAGACGACATCTCTATATTAAAAGTGGACTGCAATTGATCTCAAACATTTCATTTTCCTGTCTAGTTGATGCCCTAAGTTAAAATGTATCTTTTGTATTCCTTAATATCAATTAAGGTTGAAAATAGCAGGTTGCAGTAGTGTGATAGTGTGGGCAGTCGTGCCAATACTGGGCACGGTAACACCAGAAAAGAGTATGTGTCCTTGTCACTAATATATCTTAATCATTCATATCCCACTCTCTCCTCTGTCTTACACAAGTCTGTATCAAATTTTTATGTTTATTGAAATATTTTGTCTGAAAGATTACATTAAAAAAACAAAGCAACATATGAACACAGCAACAAAATTTATACATCAAAAGAACAAAAATTTAACACATTAAGAAATGTTTCCCCAAATATATTCCCCTCTACCTATCGTTTCCATTCGGGCTTATCTCCACGAGAAATATAAACACAACTTGATCTATTCCTCTGAAAGTATATGATTCTGGTACTGATGAGTCTCTGATGATGATGATAGAGACTTCAAAAGTCATTGGGAGACAGTATGTCTCAGTGATAAGACTACATCTAAACGTATATCTCCGGCTAGAGTTCTCTGCTAGTTTCTCATTCTTCGCTTTTCATTCTGGGCTCTGTTTTTTTTCCCCATGCTTGTGTATGTGCTAGAGTTCTCTCTTCTGTCTGGTTTCTCATCTGTGAACAGACTACATCTGACGTATATCTCTAGCTAGTTTCTCATTCTGCGCTAGTGTCTGTGCCAGAGTTCTCTGCTAGTTTCTCATTCTGCCTTTCTCATTCTGCGCTTCTCATTCTGGGCTTCTCATTCTGGGCTTTTAATTGTGCGCTCTCCCTCCTGTGCTCGATCAGGGTATATAGAGTATCTCCCTGCCCACGTATCTCTTTGATATTCAAGTCAAAAGCTTCAACGAATTCTTTCAAGATTTCGAGCTGCCGTCAGCCAGTCCAGACTTCAGACTCCCAAAAGCTAAAATTAACCACAAATTTGATAATTACTTGTCTACGAAATGAGATCAAATAACAACAACGCATCGCAACAATATTTCTTCCCAACTGTCAACACCTGGAATTTCTTGGAAGCCATGTTATGATTGCAACAGTCCCTGATGGAGGAGATGGAGGAACCGGCCTAACACTAACAACAACCCTTTCACAGTAGGAGTGGATGTCGTCTACTGAGGTTTACAACCACCAGAGGCTTACTGTCCTGGGAAAGTGGGTGTTTGTGGCAATGAGAAACCGAAACTGCTTGCATCAACATTATTTATTTTCTAGGATTTGTGAATGGATTAGGGGCGTGTTCAGTGATCTCTTCACGACTGACTGTTGGACAGGTCACTAGAATTGACGTTGAGTCCATCCAGCGACTTTGGAGCTGCCTGTTGTACAAAAAGAACTGAATACTTGAGAGGCAAATTGAGGAGTGTTTAACCATCAAGCCACAGGAACCATCAGTATGCATATTCTTTGACATTTGTTTGGGGAGACTGATCACCTATGGGTATGCCCATAAATCTATGACGTTTGCTCAGTAATATTATACCCAACGATGTCCGTGACTGTCACAGAAATTGGTTTGCTCATTATCATAGCCTTTGCTTTCCCATTATTAATGTCCATTTCATTCACCGAACGTTTTGTGAATCTTCAATATCAATTCTGTTCCTCATGACTCAGTCAACACTATTACCTCGTTTGCATATCTAATATTGTTTTATTTGTTCTCCAACGATGAGTAGTTCTGATATCGATACCATGTGTTTGAAAATGTGTCAGTGTATATGTGTAAATAAATAATGGCACAACATGATATTGTCTTATATCTCTATTTTTATCAATGTATGAAAGGGGGTATCTGTATAGGACCGTGCGGTATATTTTCTCGGTATGATGCAAGTCTTCGAAATGGCCGCTACTCAAATGGTTTTTCCTTAAAATAACCTTCAACTGTAATTTTGTTTTGGGTGCTTATGCCGCCCATCTTACGGAGCCGCCTGATGCGGCCGCCTCTCTGCATCATAGCACGGCACGGCCCTGTATCTGTGGCTAAGTTGTTAAGCATTTGGCTTGCGAGTAAAAGGTCGTTGGTTTCAATCCGGACCGCGCAGCAATGTTCACGGTTGCATTTTATTCAGAGACCCTAGAATTGTTGATGTAGCTACGTAGTTACGTAGCTACGTAGCTACTTTGTGCAATACTCTCGACAGACGGCCTTGCGATTTCTGAGGAGAAACACCGAACAATATGAGATAAAACTCGGTGCAATGAAGTCAATCCTTTGGCTCTGAAAGCCCTTGTAATCAATGTATGAAAAATATAAATTATCATATCTTATTTTATGATATTTGTTTACAATAGAGATTATAGGTCAGGCGGTTGTATAAATTACTGCTTCTTCTTCTTATTTTCGATCGTTCTTCTCTGACCTGTTTATCATTGTTATTGTGATATATAAACAGTCTTTGCCAAGTACGAGTAGAACGTTGCGCCCCATATAAACCCCTACTAGTGTAGGACAAGCGCATCCCAAACTGAAGTTTTCGGATTTCGGAAATGTTCGAGTCTGTTCTGCCAACAGTCATACACTTTCTAGACATAGTGAGTACATTTCTCTTTAACGATCCGTTTAATGCCGTATATTTGGACTTGGATCTACGCCAAAGAGGCTTTTGTACTTTGCAGCCTTATTTGACTAAGAGTGGCTTTCCTTTTTGCATCGTATGAAGCTCACTCTTTATTGGTTATTGGTTACTAAACTGACGTCATTGTACTCCGGGCAGACCCATAGGTGCTCAGTCTCCCCAACAGATATCGAAGAGTATGCATACTGATGGTTCCTGTGTCTCGCTGATTAAACACACTCTCACTCTGCCTCTCAGGCATCCAGTTCGACTTGAACAACGGGTAACTCCAAACTGCTTAAATCGCTTCATCGATTCAATATCGATTTTAGTGTCCTCATCCAACAGAGAGTCGCGAAGAGACCGAAGAATATCCCCTTATCCATCTTCAACTCCCCAACAATCGATGCTGTTGATG
Organism: Arion vulgaris; assembly: GCA_020796225.1. Lineage (NCBI taxonomy): Eukaryota > Metazoa > Mollusca > Gastropoda > Stylommatophora > Arionidae > Arion > Arion vulgaris. The sequence goes on from CM036753.1 coordinate 74,445,439, forward strand.
TAAGCCTACCCGCTCTCTCATTACCGTAAACACCCGCATGCCCAGGACAGTATAGTGATCTTTTAACGGCGTATATTTTGGCTTCGATCCACGCCAAAGAGCATTAACAACTTTGCACATTTTTCTGCCTCGGTGTCGTCGCTCCGGTTTAGGAACATAAACAACCCTTCTAGGATAGTCAGTGGGACGGTCCCTTGTCGACTGCTTCGTGCGTTCATTGTTCTTTAAGGATCATTTTTCGCCGTATATTTCGGCTTTATGATCTTCGTGCATTCTACTCGTGTATATCACCGTGAAAAGTGTCAGCCTTCGCCATTGTTTGGATTTGGTATAAATTACTGATTGTAATCTCTATAGAACAATATTTCTTGAATGCATTTAATGAGCCGTAGGTGCTGGTGCGTTAATATGAGAACCCGCTCAGTTCCTTCTGACCGTTACAATAATGAAATGTAAAACGACATGTGCTAGTGTGTGTGTGTGTGTGGGTATGTGTGTGTGTGCGCGCACCTGTTTGTGTATGCATGTTTTGTTTTAGTCTTTGCATTTGGGTAACTCACTCGTATAATTCAGCGTCAGAACGAACACACAGGCAGCATAATTCCTGCATTTTCACTATAAAAAATATGAACTAAATCATAGAATTCACTCAGACATTGAATGGTGTTTTAATGAACACAGCAGAGCTTAATCGCCTCATCTGTTAGCTAGCTGTAGCCACAGTAAAACATTCCAAAAAACACAATTTCATATTTTTGAAACTAACAAAAGCCTGACAATTTAAGCCAAAATGAATAATACAGACAAAAGCAAGAATTCAACATTTAGAACAAACATAAAAAATAACACACAGAATAAAATATAATTTGTCAGTAAATGCAGAATAAAAAAAAAAATATGATAACCGCTTAGTTACATTAGTTAGTGGTGTGTATATTATAATTAAGTTTGAGTATTTTAAGAAGAATCATACGAGCACAGGATTTGATTTAGTACAGTTGTTCTCAAACATTTTCTTCTATTTGTGTACACCTTTTAATACAATGTCTGCTCGTCTCTTGTGCCAAAGGTTCTAGGTTTGCTCCCTCTTGGAGTGATGTGGATATTTTTTCTGAGATCCTTGACCTCAGCGTAGGTGAGATCGAGTTCCTAGCCCTATCAGAGATGGATGATGAAATGGTAGGTCCCGTGTTCAATTTGAGCATGTAGACCCTTGGCAGTTCACAATCGAAAGAAGTGGAACCATTCATTAGAAAGTAAAGTAAGGAACCCTGGCAGTTCACAATCGAGAAGAGCAGGCTGGAAAGCCGATTCATTAAGAAAAAGTAAAGTAAAGGAACCCTTGCATACACATGAAGACAGCTGGAACCATTCATAGAAAGTAAGACTTAACAGTGTTTAGGTCCGTGTATCCTGTATTTTTCATTGACCGTCGGCACACGATGGGTGAGGTGGTCGGCATCAGGCCGGCCGCCTTTACTTTCCCAGAGCATGTCTGGTACCCAGTTGAGGCTGGGTCGACCTGAGACCGTCGCGGTCGGAAAAATTCTACGCGCATTGCGAGAGCTGAACACAGATCACCAGCCTTGCGAAGCGAGTTGACTAACAACTACGCTACAGCGGCTCTCGCCGATTCATTAATCTGATTAAAAATAAAATTCATTAGTCAGATTAAAAATAAAATTCATTAGTCAGATTAAAAATAAAATTCATTAGTCAGATTAAAAATATAATTCATTAGCGTTAAATAATTCTTGTCAGATTAAAAATAAAATGTCCTTCTAAATATCTTCACTATCTTCAATATTACATCTGGAGCCCTCGTCGGTGCTACGGATTTCGTTATCTGCAGCTGAGATCTCCCGGTGTAAGAAATAGATAGGAACACACTTGGTAACTCACCGAAGTACAATGATGAGGGTTCTATCAATCAATCAAACTATCAAACCATGTCTATAAATAAAACTCCGTGTTTTAAAAATAACTTTGTCAATACCAAAAATTATGTTCAGTGCCTATGCTAAACTAAAATAATTTAACTAAGATAATATTTTGGGAAAGGAAAATCACTACACTAAAAGTACAAACCGCAAATTAAATTTTACAATATTTTCTTCCCTTCCACCCCCATCCTATAACGTGGGTACCCATGCCGCCAATGGGAAATATGTAATTTAGTGCATCAATATTCCATGATTATAACGTTTTTTGAAGATCAGCTAAGACAGGCACTGGAAAAATAGATTTTTTGTCTGTACATTTCATAGTCTTAGTTTTATATTTAATGAAATGAGTGTTTACTTATGTGATACTATATACAAGCGTCTTTGTCCTTAAACGACAAGTTATTTAGTATGTTCACAGCCTCCGCACGGTTTTCTCCAGATAGTCTTGTCCGGTCTGATCACCTCAGATTTGTAGGTTTATGTGCATCGCTACTAGTTATTGCCAGTTTGTGATTAATATTTGTTTCTAATTTTGCTTTGTTTTTATAGTGTTATCATTATTTATTTTTCCATAATCCTGTTTTGTCTCACAATGTCAGGTTACAAACAGGTTTCTAGAACAAGCTTTTGTTGGCACTTTATAAATAGTGTTTTACATTGCCTCAGTTATTTCTGACGTCCATCTTTTGCGTGGCCGACTTCGTGCTTTGTACCCATTGCATCGGATCAGCATTGCTCTTTGATGTGCACTGTCTGTTAGTAATCTGCTTACTTAGCCGAACCATTTAATGTGTTGTTTCTTGATGAAGTCTAGTACTGATGTTGCACGCACTTTTTTCCTGATGTCTTCATTTCTCAACCGGTCTCTTCTTGTTACACCCAGCATTCTGGTAGACTCTCTGTCATGACTAGTTTTCTTCTATCATTTGTTGTCAGTGCCCAGTGTCTATCTCCATGTGACGTCTAATGGAACCAAAATATTTCAGTTTCCAAAATGTCGATGTTCAGTTCTTGTAGATGTACATTATTCTCCCTTTCTTCACCTAGACTATTCTAAGAATGTTTATGTAGCACTTTGTTTGAAAATATAATTGTTTCTTTAATGCTTTTGTTATTGTCCGTTATTCACACATATGAGCTGTCGCAAAAAAAGCATGTCTTCAGAAGTCTTACTTTTCTTTCATTGCTTTTGCTGTTCATTGTTTGGTTTGGGTCATAGTTTCTTCATACTAATTACCCTTTGAGTTGCCACGACCTGTCTCTATTGTTGCTGATTGCTGAACCAAAATATTCCAAATTTGAAAATTGTCAATGTCTTAATTATTAATGGTAATTTTGGTTTCACATCTTTTTATGTTATTAGGCATACTTTTATTTTCCTTTGTGTTTCAGGAAAGAATTATGATCTTCACTGTGTTTTTATCAGACAAGATTATCAATTCCAATCTCCTATGACTTTTTTCTTTTTCTTCTTCTTCTTTGCATTCGTTCTTTACGACCAATTTTAATCACTCTTTGTGATATGTTTGATCTTTGTCAAGAACTTGTATACGTTGCACATTGGTTTGGTAGGTCCCTAAACACATAGACTTCTACACGTTTAGGACACGTGCATCCGATTTCAGCCATACCTCCTTAGTCGACTCTTACGACATGCGTGGCAGGTAACAGTGGAACTATTCTTTACACCCCAAATTTGGTCCCTGGTAACCACTCGGGTGCTGTGAATATTTCAAAAGATATCTATGTCAACTACAAATATTAGCTCTGGAATCGCAGTTCTACAATTGTTAAGGAATCAACTTGTTTATAGTTACGGTCACTCAAGACATTCTTCATACTTTTCTTGGTAGAGATTAAAGACCTATGAAAAAAGGATTATAATTTGTCTTTCTTGTACTTGCTGTTCATTCAAAAATCAATCTCATGCCGAATATGGCAAGCCAAATTAGAGGAGGAATCAGGAATATTTTCAAACAATACGTTCTGTGAACTTTACGCCTGTGTGTTGTCGGTGATTGCAACACTGCCACGCACAAGGCATGTCGTATGAGGCCAATGAGGTAGGGGCCTAAGGAGCTACCTAGTAAATATACAGCGTCGCAGAAATCGAATGTGCTGGCCTACCCCTATGTGCATAGCTGACACAACGTACAATCGTTCTTGGGCTCAGATCACATACAAATCACACAGAGTGGTCGATATGAAGCGTTTGGAGAAAATAAAGAAGAAAGCACTAGTGATAAAGATGGAGTGATACGGAGCGTTCAAAGAAGAATAAGAACACGAGGCCTACTTGTTTATCGTCCATCTCCGATAAGTCTATTAACTCAATCTCCGCTACACTGAGATCATTTATCTCTGACAAAAATCTTGATGGCTTCATATGGGAAAGGAACCTAGTAATTTTGGGGCAAGAGACCAGCACGTTTCGTCCGCGCCACAGAGACCGGCATAGACAATTGTGCACTTGAGTCATACGTCCTCCAGTCATCGTCATCATCAAATTGCTTGTCATGAGCAGAACTTTGCCACCCCAACAGTCCTTCGTAATGTCTTTCTCATAGGCCAGATGTCCCGCCTCTGCAGCCGTCATGTTCAAACCATCAGTTACATCCTGAATCCATCTTCTCCTTGGTCTTCCTCTTCTTCTCTTGCCTCCTTCCATAATGGTCTTCTCAGCTCTTCGTGTCTTTTTATAAGTCCAAAATACCTCAATTTTCTCTTTCTTAATGTAACATCAGCCAGTTTTCTTTGATTTTGTGTGTTTTTCCTAGATATATCCATTTGTTCTCAGTGCAGCTGGAAAATATGAATTGGATGTTGGGTCACAAGAAACAATAAGACAGAGAATTATAATATAGTTATGAAACATTCTGGCATATGCTGTGACCGTGTCGAATGGTATGCATGACCGAGTATTTATTTTTTTACTTTTTCGCCGATTGTCGTTATATAAATCAGACTGCTTTGCACAAGGTTGTCAGCGTTGAGTCCCAGTGCGTACATCTTCCGAATACGTTGTTTGGGATCACTTGGTACGTTATTTTCTTCATAGATATTCAAATCTATAGCTATTTATAATCAATGTCAACTTTAGAAATGTTATCTTTTCTGATTAGCGTTTCTTTCTTATTTGGCTGTATGCAACATTGTATGTTTAGATATTTTGATATCTTTAAATGTGTCTTTACATGAATGATTGACCACTATCTATCTATCTATCTATCTATCTATCTATCTATCTATCTATCTATCTATCTATCTATCTATCTATCTATCTATCTATCTATATATCTATCTATCTAGCATTATATATAGGGACGGCTGGTCATTAAGGGCCAGTGCCTACCCAAAATAACACGTAACGTGTACTCATCATTAAAAAAATTATTCATTCATTATTATTACTTTGAACGATACTGATTAGCTTTGAAAGTTGAATATATAACAATATATATATATATATATATATTATTTCATAATAATATAAAAATCATAATAATATAAAATATCATTATAAAAATATTATATACATCCTATTATAGTTTCGGCCTCTATTATTCAGCCTCTCTAATGTTTCACGCATTTCCAGCGCACATTTTTCGGGTCGACCTTTTCGGGGTCTATCTATACCATCTGGTAACATAGCGATCTAACATAGCGATGACACGGCATTTCTGCCGAGAGTATTGCATAAAGCACGAACTGTATCTCCGGCAATAATCCTAGTGTCTCTAAAATAAATTACTCGTGAACAGAACGGCACCGTTGGGATTCGAAACCATAACTTTCGGTAAGCAAGGCAAAGGCTTAACTTATCCACATACTCCCAAACAAAATATTTGATCGAACGCAACTGTTGGTAATACTTGCGTGTCATACTGTATTTTTTGGTACACATTTTATTCATCGTTTGAACGTTATTGACAACCTGTCTTAAAACAAGTTCAGTTAAGATAAATAATTGGCAGATGCAAGGAGAAGCAGGAATCAAGGGATCAGACAACAAAATTGACATGTTTTTTTAAAAATAATTTTCTTTTCTTATGTGTTGCATTTTGACGCTATCAAGAAATTGGTAAAGATGAATTGTGCGTTTGACTTTGTAATTGAATCGATATCCGTACTGTCCAACAGAGTATTGAAAGTCAGAATGAATCATTGATAATGTATAGTACCGCCTGTGTGTTGACGTGGCTCTCAAGGGGAACAACGAATAGTAACACTGCGACCTACAAGATATGTCGTAAGAGGCGACTGTGGTAGGGTTATAGGGAAGCTACAATAATGAATAAAAAGCGTTGCAGAAAACAGATGTGCTGGCCTACTTGAAGGCGTATAACTTTCAGAACGTACCATCGTTTTTAGGCTCAGATCACATACAAATCGCAAAAAGTGGTTTAACACGTGATTGACATGGAGCGTCCGAAGAAGGAGAAGAAGATATTACATAGCAAATTGATATCAAGACATTTTCTGATAACACTATTAAACTGAAAATGTTGTTTGAGTGTGTCAACGGAGAGCAAGATTTGTCATATCATTTCCGCTGATTCAATCTGTTACATCTTCGGTTTGCTGCATAATAACTACCAACTTACATCCAATTACACCTCCCCATAATGGTTGACCTGTCGAATCCTAGTTTATTGTGTAGTAGTAACCTACTTACATCTAATTGCACATCTCCATAAAGGTTGAGCTATCACATTCTAGTTTATTATGTAACTAACAGTTTTACCCGTTCTTCGCACGGGGAATTTAGTTTAAATATATTTGTGAAGTCCCGTAAAGAAACGTAACCCGTTGTCTCAAAATCGGCTTCTTCCTCATTAAAAACAATACGTTTTCTCTATAAATATAATTTTCTGTAGTTCTCACAATCAAATGTGCTAATAGAATATTTAAAAAATGTATTCACCCTCCCGTGGTTGAACATGTTATCTTCAGGATAGCAGCCGAGAATATTATACATTCGGCCATAAAACAGGCATGTTGAAATACCAATAAATTATTCGTGTGACTGATGTGCGTGAGACGTCACCGGAATATAACAACATGACCTCTGCGCATCACGTGACAGGGAACGTCGTTACAACATTGATATACTTTTTCGACGAATTATGTGCATGACCATATCGTTTAAGTTGGAATATGGTTATGGAAACGAATAAATAGTCTATTTTATAATTTTTTCATCTTCCCATCTATGAAAGTTACAATCTTGTCAAATTTCAAGTGTGTCGGATATCAAGATATCTTCAAACAATTGAGATAGATATAAAAACAATTGCATTCAACTTTCGTTTTATATATATATATATATATATATATATATATATATATATAATAGATAACTACCTACTTACATCTTATTGCCCCTCATCAGAATGGTTGAGCTATCACATCCTAGTTTATTGTGTAGTAACGATCTACTTACATCTAATTGCACAATTCTCCAGAATCGTTGAGCTATCACATCCTAGTTTATTGTGTGCGAGGATCTCATGGACTAAGTGATTACAACATTTGCCTATCGTTCTGAAGGTTGTATGATCGATTTCGGACCGAGTCACATGTGCAATATTTTCATAAGAGGTCCGTATGATTTCTGCTATGGCTACGGATTTTGTGCTTTATGATACACTTTCGACAGTTGGCGTACCATTTCTGTTTACAAGGACGGAGCCATATGGGACACTCGGTGCAATGAATTCAATTTTTCGCTAATAGACACTTTTAGTTGTTTTTTTTTCCCAGACAGCGGCTTTACAGCCTGCTCTTCTTGTTTTTGAATTGCATATGGTTCTTTTACGTGCTCATTTTGAACACAGGATCTACTTTTTATCGTCCGTCTCCGATAGGGCTAGGAACTCGATCTCACCTACACTGAGATCAGGAACTCTGAAAAATGTTCCGGTGGCTTTACGTGGGAGCGAACCGGGTACCTATGGCCCGAGAGGTGAGTACCTGACCTCTACCTACTCCACAGAAACCCCAATATAATATATGACTTGCCACATGCAACATACAAACATATACACACATACATATATATATTAGTAGTTATTCAGTGCTACATGCAACATACAAACATATACACACATACATATATATTGATATTCAGCACATCACAAAAATACACACATACATATATATATTAGTAGTTATTCAGTGCTACATAAACATACAACAAAACTACATACATATATATATATGATCAGGTACATGCAACATACAAACATATACACTATACATATATATTTAGTAGTTATTCAGCATGCAAAATAATACATATACACACTACATTATATAATGGAGTTATTCAGTGTAATGCAACATACAAAACATATACACACATACAATATATATATTAGTAGTTATTCAGTACTACATAGAGACAATACTGACATACGGATGCGAGTCATGGACGGTAAACAAACAAATCAAAAAATCTATGGAGGCTACATAGATGTGGTTTTACAGAAGAATAATTAGAATGCCATGTACTGTTAAAATGATGAATGTGGTGGTATTGAATGAAGCAAAGACACAGCGAAAACTTATTGTCAATATAAGAAAGAGGTAAACACCATTTTTCGGACATGTGATGAGAAGGGGATGTTTAGGACACAGCATAACAACCAGTAAAATCGAAGGAGACGAGACAGAGCAGACAGAGAAAGAAAGTTTCAATCAGCCTGACTTCATGTCACTAAAGAGAGTCAACGTCTGAGATATTACCAAATACCAGAGATAAAGATTTGTGGAAGTTCATGATCGCCTACAACGGCACAGCATCTTGTGTTTATATAAATATATATATATATATATATATATATATATTTATATATGTGTATATATATATATATATATATATATATATATATATATATATATATATATATTATATATATATATGGCCGTTATCGTCTTTATAGACGGTCAATTGGCAAGTGTTTTACTGTGACAACTTCTGAGTTTTCGTTTTTCTCCCTTGTCGTTCAGCTCATAAATAAGTCTCTTCTCAAACGACGCTGCGCCCTTTCGCAATTTGGCTTTCCACACAACTCTGTCATCAGCTAGTCCTTCCCATGTTCTGGGACCTATAGAAAAGTTTTTCATTGTGCCTTTGCAGACATCTTTATATATGAGCAGTGGTCTGCCCTGGTGCCTCTTCCTCCGAAAGTTCACAGAACAACATTTGTTTTGGTATGCGACAAGCTTCCAATCTTTTCACATGCCCCAACCATCTTAGTCTTCTACTGCTGAGCATGCCCAATATAATTATTACGCTACTTTGGAAAATTAAGTCAATTGAAAAAAAAATATCGAAACCTTCAAAAATAAAACCCATTGAAAAACATTACCAGATATTTCTGATGGGCAAATGTCCATATTAAGCAAAAGAAGAATTCTCAAGATGGAATCGCCGCTCATGCATTTAATTGAATCGGATGTCACTGGTAGGTTAAACAGGGACAGAGATGATCACACCCTAGGGCATGTTTGCCCGGTGTATTGCCTTAACAAAGCAAATGTAACATTTAACTCTCATCAGAAACTCTCAAGTTGTTTAATCTTCTGCCCTTAATCTCAACAACTATACAACAAGGTATTTCCGGTAACAAAAATTGTATTTTGCAAGATTCATTATATTTTTTTCACACTTTTGTTTTTGTTACAAGGAAGAAGTTTGCTTTCGAACTTCTTTAATTTGTTTTAAAAAATCCCAATTGATTCGATTGCAATCTGTTTCCGTTTTCCATTGAGAATAACGTCCCAATTCGTTTCTCGTTTTGTTAATACTTCACACCTAAGAGGTGTAATTCTTATAGAACGATTTCTATATTTTGCTAAAAGTACAAAACAACAGACGAAACTCAGCTACGTCCATCAATCCTTAATTTTACAAACATGGACAACACAATAGAAGTAGAAATATAGAGTAAACAGATTGAATAACAGATATATGATAAAATGAAAGACTGGATAAGAAGGAATAACAGAGAAAATGAAAAATTGTCAGACTGGGTAAAGAGAATAATAGATATATGCAAAATTGTCAGACTGGATAAGAGAGAATAACAGATATATCAAAAAATTGTAAGTGGATAAGAGAGAATAATAGATATATCAAAAAATTGTAAGACTAGATAAGAGAGAATAATAGATATATGCAAAAGTGTAAGACTGGGTAAAAGGGAATAACCGATATAGGAAGAACTGTAAGACTGGATAAATGGGAATAACATATAAATGAAGTAATTGAAAGACTTGATAAGAGGAAATAAAAAATTTAAGAAGAATTGAAAGACTGGATAAGAGGGCCGTCTCTATACTCAGAGTAAAACACTAGATACCAGGATTTTATCAGCTGAATAAAACTGTCACCATTATTTTCACTTCAGTAAGTCTGAGTAGCCATTTCTTTGTATGTGTTTGAGAATCATGCGTTATCTTCTTCTTCTTCTTCGAACGCTCCATATCGACCGCTTGTTAACCACTTTTTGTGATTTGTATGTGATCTGAACCTAAGAGCGATGGTACGTTGTGCCAGTTATGCGCATACAAGTAAGCCAGCACATCCGATTTCTGTGATTTTTTTATGACCCTACCTCAATCGTGTCTTACGACTTGTATTGTAGGTCACAGTGTTAATATTCTTTGCTCCCCCTTCGAACCTCGGCAGCACACGGGCATAATAGTTATAAAATAATTATTAGAGAAAACTTGGAGTATATTTTAAAACAAAGTGTCACAGAAAAGTTTTTTTATAATGCCCTGGACTGAGATGAGAACAAATATAGTCATACTATAAGAATTAAACATCGAGGAACTTTGACTAAAAAACAATATCAAGTCCGAATCTGACAAAGTATTAAATTAAACACCCACTGGTTAAACAGTAGTAATGTACTCAAAATGTATGACAAAAATGTATTAAATTAAACACCGCACTGGTTTGGGGAAACAGTAGTAATGTACTCAAAAATGAAATATTGACTAGTTGAAACAGTGAATGTATCAAATGTATGAAAATGTTAAATTAAACACCGCACTGGTTTGGGAAACAGTAGTAATGTACTCAAAAATGTATGAAAAAATGTATGAAATTAAACATCACACTGGTTTGGGAAACAGTAGTAATGGACTAAAAATTTATGAAAAAAAATGTATGAAATTAAACACCGCACTGGTTTTGTGAAACAGTAGTAATGTACTCAAAAATGTATGAAAAAAATGTATTAAGTTAAACACCGCACTGGTTTGGGGAAACAGTAGTAATGTATGAAAAAAAAGGTCTAAAATGAGCGGAATTGACTTCATTGGCCCGGAGTTTCCCATGTGGCTCTGTACCTCTCGGCAGAAATGACAAGCCACCTGCTCAGAATGTTGCACAAAAGAACAAGCTCTGTAGCCCCAGCAAAAAAGTCTAGGGAACTCCAGAACAAATTGCACATTTAACTCGGTCCGGATTCGGACCTACAAAATTCAGATCGCCAGGCAAACGTTTTAACCGCTTCGCCATAGAGAGCCCCTACTAAAAGATGTGGTACGGGACAACCAAGAAGATGGAGACAGCACGGCATTAAGGAAATTTTGATCCTGACATTTGGAGAGACGGGAGAACTTTCTGGAGACCGAGAATTTTTCAGGCGGGCTGTGATTACGGAGACGATCTGAAATTTCTAGTGTTTCTTCCAAGCTTACACTTATTATGTTATTTTGTTCTCTCCATCTTTGCTAACTCATATATATATATATATATATATATATATATATATATATATATATATATATATATATGTCCATGCAGTTTTCTATTCCTCACCATCAATTTATATATATATCTAGAGAGAGAGAGAGAGAGAAGGAAGATCGGTTTTACATACCTCGTTCAACGTATGTTATAGAACATGGTTTTAGTCACGTATTTTTGTTTACCGTCGGCATACGATGGGTGATGTGGTCAAACATCAGTCCGTTTGTCTTTGCTTCCCAGTGCTTTTCCTGGTTAATACCTAGTTGAGGATTGGTCGACCTGATATCAGTTACGGTGGGGCATATAATCTACTCCCACTGTTGAATTGAGCCTCGAACCCGTGCCTACGAAGTACGGGCACTAACAACTGAGGTACTGCGTCTAAGTTATATATATATATCTAGCAGACTTCAATGTTTCTTAAAGTAGGAACATTAGTATTAGGAACAGAAGTATATGCACATTAATAGCAATACAGTTTCTAGCTCTAAGTGAATATGCAAGGATAACTATGGAAGAGTCAGTATCAGAGGGAGGGAATACGTGTGTATGTGAGTGTAGACATTCAGACTGAGCATGAACGTATAAACACACAAGGGTGCACATGCAAGGATGACACACAAGAAGGAACACGCAAAAATGAGCATGGAATCAAGAACACACAAAGGATGAACACGCAAGGATGTCAATGCAAGGATGAACACGCAAGTATAGACACGCAAGGATGAACACGCAAGCATCAACACGCAAGACTGAGCACGCAAGGGTGCGTATGCAATGATGATTATGCCAGTGCGAGTAGGTACGGACGATTATTCATCAAAACATTTTCAAGGTCGAAATAGAAAAAAATTTGTATTTTTGTTCCTTGCCACAGCTAGGACCCGAGAGCAATTTCTGGTTGGTTTAACGGCAATGGGCAACTGCCCGTGAGATGCTTCCGATCATAGAATTGGGGGGAGGAATCACAGAAATATCGTTCAAACATTCAGTGGCATAGTGGCCCAGCGATCAAGCGGATCATGTTGTTTATTGTAGCAAACACAGCTATCGCTACACACAAGTTGGATATGAATTTAAAAATGTTGACATATTGAACTAAGCAACACGACACAGAGGAACCATTCAGATAATCATAAGCATACCACCTTATCTATTTGCTTTGCAGGGGGGGTGTACTATATGACGAAGTGGTTAATCATTTTACTTCGCGTTCTGCAGGTCGTGTGTTCAAAATCCAAGCTTCGGCGTTCGGTTCATAGTGCATTTTGTCCTGGAGGTACCTTACGAATTTTTATGAAGCTTCGGCGTTCGGTTCATAGTGCATTTTGTCCTGGAGGTACCTTACGAATTTTTATGAAGCTTCGGCGTTCGGTTCATAGTGCATTTTGTCCTGGAGGTACTTTACGAATTTTTATGAAGCTTCGGCGTTCGGTTCATAGTGCATTTTGTCCTGGAGGTACTTTACGAATTTTTATGAAGCTTCGGCGTTCGGTTCATAGTGCATTTTATCCTGGAGGTACCTTACGAATTTTTATGAAGCTTCGGCGTTCGGTTCATAGTGCATTTTGTCCTGGAGGTACCTTACGAATTTTTATGAAGCTTCGGCGTTCGGTTCATAGTGCATTTTGTCCTGGAGGTACCTTACGAATTGTTATGAAGCTTCGGAGTACGGATGTCTATGTGCAATACTCTCGGCCACTGATATCTCATTTCTGCGAAGACTAACCGAATCATATAGGAAAACCGGATACAATCAAGTAAATCCTTCACCTTTATAATCATTTGTATACATCGATCGAGCCTGTGTAATTAGTTCTTTACTATATGGCTCAGAAACATGGACAGCCTACTCAAGACACGAGAGGAGACTTAACATCTTTCACCTTCGATGTCTCCGCAAGATTATGAACATCAGGTGGTACGACAAGATAACCAACTCTGAAGTACTACAACGTGCAAATCTGCCTTCCATCATGGGCATGCTCAGCAGTAGACGACTAAGATGGTTGGGACATGTGAGAAGAATGGAAACTTATCGCATACCAAAACAAATGTTGTTCTGTGAACTTTCGGAGGGAAGAGGCACCAGGGCACACCACTGCTCAGATATAAAGATGTCTGCAAAACCTCAATGAAAAACTTTTCTATAGATCCCAGCACATGGGAGGGACTAGCTGATGACAGAGTTGTGTGGAAAGCCAAATTACGGAAGGGCGCAGAGTCTTTTGAGAAGAGACTTATGTACGAGCTGAACGACAAGAGAGAAAAGCGAAAACTCAGAAGTTGTCACAGTAAAACACTTGCCTACAGACCGTCTGTAAAGATGAAAAGGGCCATATAATAATACATCTACCATATTTTAGTGGTTTTTTTTAAATAACTGCCGTACCATTTTAGGGCGATGTAGCGCCAGAGTGGTTACCGGGGCCCAAATTTGGGGTGTAATGAATAGAACCACTGTTACCTACCACGCATGTCGTAAGAGGCGACTAAGGAGGTTTGGCTGAAATCGGATGCATGTGTCCTAAACGTGTAGAAGTCTTATGCGTTTAGGGGCCTACAAACCAATGTGCAACGTATACACGTTCTTGGCAAAGATTAAACATATCACAAAGAGTGATTAAAATTGGTCGTAAAGAAAGAAACGCAAAGAAGAAGGAGAAGAAGAGGGCGATGTAGGACAGGTGGACGATAGGCTGTGGAATTTAATGGCCGCTTGGCTAGTGCAGTCGCCACGAAGCTGTTACGGTTCGGATTTTTCACTAATGCCCAAAACAGAAAAAAATCCTTGACCTTGTCGTGAATTTAACACGGTCTTCCGCATGGGGGCCGCTCTCTAATCCATTCGGTCAAACGCTCGTCTTCTACTTCGCGAAATACTTGAATTACAGCACAAAATATATTGTGAAGCGGTCTACTATTTGAGTGAAATCTCTCTCAGATTAATCATTATATTTCAAGGGTTGAATCAGCTACCCACCGTTTTACTTATCTTATGACGTCAGTACCAGCGGCGGTTTGGGATAATTTGTATTGGTAGGACCAGACACAAAATAAATTAGGGAGGAAAGATATTGAGTTTCAAACTGTATGGGACATTTTAACGCTACATAACAACTTTCAAAACTAATCAGTATCACTTTAAAAGTAATAAGTCTCTTTTTCTTCTTCTTCTTTGCGTTCGTTCTATACGACCAATTTTAATCACTCTTTGTGATGTTTCATCTTTGCCAAGAACGTGTATACGTTGCACATTGGTTTGTAGGCCCCTAAACGCATATATTTCTACACGTTTAGGACATGTGCATCCGATTTCAGCCAAACCTCCTTAGTCGCCTCTTACGACATGCGTGGCAGATAACAGTGGTTCTATTCATTACACCCCAAATTTGGGCCCCGTAACCAATCGGGCGGAAAGTAATAAGTAATAATTATAAACAAATAATTTCTAAAATAATAAGTACACGTTACTTAGTATTCTTGGTGAGGTCCGTCCCCACTGGCCCTTAATGACAAGCCAGAACTGGTCAGTACTATTTTCTATCAGCATCATCAGAGGAGACAATAGGTTTTGCGTGACCTAGTTTGTTCTGTGCTGACTCACATCGTCTGTTGTGGCTGTAATGACCTTTTCTGAAGTTACAATTCTTGAAACAGTTGCTGTTAGCAAAACTGGTCACTGATGTAGATGATGATCTCTCTGCCCTCTGCATTCTCTTTAGCCTCTAAAGGGGATGTTGCTTCTCTTCCTGTATATCTGAACCATCCCTCACTGCCAATCGTCATATCTGCCTCTCTCTGTTAAACCGATTCATATTATCTTTTTTATGCTGTACTCTCATGTAATCTATATTCTTTCTATTTTGAACATCCGAATATGAGTAGTAAAGCTGAAGGGAAGAAGCTGGTGAAGGTATTTTGATTGTAAATGTGATAATAAACAACTATTTAGTCTATTGATACATACGTCGTTAGATGAAAGAGAAAGACAAAGATTTAGATAGAGAAATATAAGAAGTATGATCGATTAAATTAAAATGTGGGAGAGTGAAATATAAAGAATGAGGGGGGGAAAAGATAAATAGTACGACAGTGGAAAATAGAGAAGTAAAAGGAAGATTGATAGGAGGAATGTTGATCAGATCAGATGTTGCATCTGCTGCCGTAGGACGATAGGCGGTAGCATCTGCAAATGTTAAACCTACTGTTTTATGGAAGGGGACTGTGACGTGGGAGAGAAAAAAAACTAGTGGAGTAAACTCTGATAGAAATCCTCACTGTCTTGTGGGTTAGCACGGTTGTGCAAAAGGCTAGAGGAGCAAACCTTGACCACAAAACCAAAGGGAAGGATCCTAAGGCAGTTGATGGTTATGTGTGTATTCCATTCGATCGTCTGGCATCCCCTACATACGTTTCTTGATTCCAAACCTATGAACTTTGTCTTTCCTTTGAATGAAACAGTAGAGTATAGAAGTCGTTTTGCAAAATGGGTAAGGCATCTTCCCCATACTAGCTGCCCAGGCATTCATGGAGAGGACACTACATCCTTGCTGATTAATTGACCGTTTGTAAAGACAAATTAGGCCATAGACATGAGAGGATGAATAATAAGTAAAGATAAAGGAAATGATAAGCAGTGAAAGAGAGAAAGATGAAGAGCATGAAAGATAGAGAGTGAGAGAGAGGGAGAAAATTGAGAGAGAAAAGTGAACAATGATAATAAGAAAGATTGGTTATTGGTTATTGGTTATTGGTTACTAAACTGACGTCATTGCACTCCGGGCAGACCCATAGGTGCTAAGTCTCCCCAACAGATATCGAAGAGTATGCATACTGATGGTTCCTGTGGCTCGCTGATTAAACACACCTCTCACTCTGCCTCTCATGCATCCAGTTCGACTTGAACAACGGGTAACTCCAAACTGCTTAAATCGCTTGATCGATTCAACATCGATTTTAGTGTTGAGAAATATAAGAAAGATAAACAGTGAGAAGGGAACAGATAAACAGTGAAAAGGAAACAGATAAACAGTGAGAAGGGAACAGATAAACAGTGAGAAGGGAACAGATAAACAGTGAGAAGGGAACAGATAAACAGTGAGAAGGAAACAGATAAACAGTGAGAAGGAAACAGATAAACAGTGGGAAGGAAACAGATAAACAGTGAGAAGGAAACATATAAACAGTGAGGAGGAAACAGATAAACAGTGAGAAGGAAACATATAAACAGTGAGAAGGGAACAGATAAACAGTGAGAAGGGAACAGATAAACAGTGGGAAGGGAACAGATAAACAGTGAGAAGGAAACAGATAAACAGTGGGAAGGGAACAGATAAACAGTGGGAAGGGAACAGATAAACAGTGGGAAGGGAACAGATAAACAGTGAGAAGGAAACAGATAAACAGTGAGAAGGAAACAGATAAACAGTGAGAAGGAAACAGATAAACAGTGGGAAGGAAACAGATAAACAGTGAGAAGGAAACATATAAACAGTGAGGAGTAAACAGATAAACAGTGAGAAGGAAACAGATAAACAGTGAGAAGGGAACAGATAAACAGTGAGAAGGGAACAGATAAACAGTGGGAAGGGAACAGATAAACAGTGAGAAGGGAAAAGATAAACAGTGGGAAGGGAACAGATAAACAGTGGGAAGGGAACAGATGAACAGAGAGAAGGAAACAGATAAACAGTAAGAGAGGGAAAAAATACCAGTGAGAATGAGAAAGATGAAGTGTGATACATAGAAAAATAATTGTCAGTGGAAGAAGAGATATACAAGCGAGGAAGACTACGTGTGAGAGAAAGATAAATAATCAAAAAAGAAAAATAAAGAAGAAGGAAACCAAATAAAAGATAATATTGAAAATGGAAATATAACTAGTGAGATGAGGAAAGATAGAGATCAAGTAAGATGATTTATTAAAGAGAATACAAAAAACAGGTCAAAACAAAATGTAGATAAAAAAACAAACAATACATTTGTATGTGAGCAGACTGTATAGGAAAATGTAGAAAATAATGAGAATAAAATACAACTAAAGTTTTAGTTATTTATCTATATAATAGTTCTAGACAGACATAATATAGCAATATTATATGTAGTTTTGAAATAAGAATGCAACGTTAAACGCGGTCCAATTCTCTCGCTCTTAACTAAAACGTTTGCAAACTGAAATAATAACTCACAGGCGTTTAAACTACGACAATTTTCAGCTTAAATATTTTCTTTTGAGAGAGCAGTGTGGTCCTTTTACTTGCCATTCTTTGTACAATTTTCTTCAGCATTCAAGTTCTCAAAACAGAAATTCTATTCTACAGTTGTAGTAAACGGTTAAAACATCAGAAGATCGATATGTTGATACAACTGGGACGGGACGACCACAATTTAGATGGATTTATAATTATTTTATTTTTTATATCCTCTCTATGAAATCAGATCTAATATTTTGTATTCCTCTGATTTTTGCTTAAATGCTTGCTTTTATCTTCAGTGTCCATACTACCACTTCAGACGTGCTTGTAACTTAGACTACCATGTACCAAACTTGCCCACTGTGGGGTTTGAACCAGGTACGCTTGGTTCTGTGATCGAGCTCACTACCGCTTGAGCTACAGACGCTCACATAGAATATAGAACAAGTAGAAAATGAATGTTACCATCATATTAGAACAGTAACATGATCATTAACTTTCCTTCATAACTAGATACGATATGCGTAGGGATACACTTTGATATTGTGTGAATCACAACAGTAACATTTCTGTAAACTGCAAACATCAAGTCTATGAATTGTCTTGTCAGAATTTCTTCTTTTTATTCCTTCCCATTTCCAATATACCAAATGGCTGTAACTTATCGCTTATGTTTACTGCTATTTATTTATTGAGTTTTAAAAGTAATGTTCCTAATGATAGTGCTGAAATTAGTTATAAAAATGCAATGTTTTGTTGCAATTTCCGCAATAAAATATTTTTAAAGAAAAGAATTTGGTCATTTGGAAAAACCTAACTACTAATTATATAGAAGATAACTATCCAACATAAAACAAATACATTTTTGTGCATGGACACATATGTGTCGATGACAATGAGAGAGCAGATTTGCTTTGCCAATATATCGTGGTTAGGTTTCAGTTAATGGATAAAGCAGACATATAGCAAGTATACCTTGCCACATTGTACAAGAACATGTCAAGCCCGCGTCAGGCTTACTAGTGACCTTGCCATATTGTACAAGAACATGTCAAGCCCGCGTCAGGCTTACTAGTGACCTTGGTTAGGTTTCAGTTAATGGACAAAGCAGACATATATCAAGTATACCTTGCCACATTGTACAAGAACATGTCAAGCCCGCGTCAGGTTTACTAGTGACCTTGCCATATTGTACAAGAACATGTCAAGCCCGCGTCAGGCTTACTAGTGACCTTGCCATATTGTACAAGAACATGTCAAGCCCGCGTCAGGCTTACTAGTGACCTTGCCACATTGTACAAGAACATGTCAAGCCCGCGTCAGGCTTACTAGTGACCTTGCCATATTGTACAAGAACATGTCAAGCCCGCGTCAGGCTTACTAGTGACCTTGCCATATTGTACAAGAACATGTCAAGCCCGCGTCAGGCTTACTAGTGACCTTGCCATATTGTACAAGAACATGTCAAGCCCGCGTCAGGCTTACTAGTGACCTTGCCACATTGTACAAGAACATGTCAAGCCCGCGTCAGGCTTACTAGTCACCTTGCCACATTGTACAAGAACATGTCAAGTTCGCATAAGGCTCACTAGTCACCTTGCCACATTGTAGAAGAACATGTCGAGCCCGCATCGGGCTCACTAGTCATCTACGCACACACAGACACACATAACACAACTACATTCCTCTGGATGAAAACTGTATGGTCATCATCATCCGTGATGGACAAGCATCAAAACAGACAACGCCCTCATAGCGTGGCCGCAAGGTGGGTTTTCATCGAAACCATTTCTCGTCAACAGCAAGATTACAAGCGCTTGGAATGTAGATTGTAGTGATTGGAAAAGATCAGACGATTGTATTATCTAGAAAAGAGCAGTAAAGTAGACGTATGAATGAAAACATCGAACTGGTGCAGTGAGTCGTTGTACTATGTTGAATATATTGCGATAGAGATCGGAACACATAAGAACATGTCCGGAGTACAATGAAGATACCCCAAACTAAAACTAAATCAAATTTATAAGTTTGATTAACTGATACATTTTATGAACATAAAACCACACTTTATAGTACCACATCTACTTATCTATATTGCAGCATTATGTCAGATTTGATTGATCATATGAGATCCCGTCAGATCTGACTCATACCCAGCTTTACATTTAACCAAGCGTAATTAGACTGAGTCTCATCGACTGGAATCAATAATGTGCACGGTCAGTAGAAACTATTCCAACATGACAAACTCTGGTATACATATTAGACGTTACAAGAGACAAACACTTCTTGGAATCCTATTACAAATGGAAAGATGCTAGCGTTCTGTTTAAATATTAGTATCACATGAAACTATTGATATTTTCTTGTTTCTCTTCTTGTATTCACAATCTCTATTTATTCATGTTTTATTAACATTTTTTCTCAACATCAGCCTGTTAGAACTACCACTTTCTGTTGTTTTCCCAACATTCTCAGTAGCAATTTTAATTTTTACTTCAGTCGTCATTTTTTTCCTTCTCTCTATTTGATTTTGTGCGATGTGTTTCTCAAACATATTGTTATATTCATTTCTTACCGTTATTCGCTACATAAAGCCTGCAAGCAATTTCTCCATACCACTCTTTCTTGGGTAAATTGTTCATTTTTATTCGATGGAATTTAGTCCGATATCCCTCGTCTCTCCCAGTATATTTCGTATCAGGGTTTCCTTAGGGTGTCCTTCTTTTCTTTCTTGGACCTCCCCCTACCCCCATCCACCCTTTCAATGCAGTTTTATGATTGATTAATCATTTCTTCTCAGAGCATGCCAAACATATCTCCACTTTCTCTTTCTTATAACAGTTGCTACTAGTGGTTGACCAGACATTTCGTCTCTTTCTTATAACAGTTGCTACTAGTGGTTGGCCAGACATTTCTTCTCTTTCTTATAACAGTTGCTACTAGTGGTTGGCCAGACATTTCTTCTCTTTCTTATAACAGTTGTTACTAGTGGTTAGCCAGACATTTCTCTGACATCACAAATTGTGTCTCTTTCATAATCTCTTTAGCCTGTTACGCCCTTGGCGTTAATGAAGTTATACAAATTATGAATTTTCGGATAGATAGAATGTATGAGAAGACATGAAGAAACAAAATTGTAACATTGATAGAAGCAAGATAGGAAGCGAGAGAGGAAGAGAAATGGAAGGAGAGAAGAAATAAATATAGAACATAGGAAAGAGAAAAAAAAGATAAAGAATAGCTAAAGGGAGAGACTAATGTAAGTGTTAACGAAAAAGAGAGATGATAGATCATATATTACGAATAAAACAGAAAGGGAGAGACTAATGTAAGTGTTAACGAAAAAGAGAGATTAGAGATCATATATTACGAATAAAACAGAAAGGGAGAGAGAAATGAAACAGAGAAGAAATAATAGAGTTGCTTTGAGATATTATAAAAAGAAAAGAGCCATTGAAGAAAGATACAACGAGAAACGTGAATGAAAGAAAATATAGCAAGAATGTAAGTAGAAAGATAACCGAGAGACAGACAGAAGATATACAAGAGAAAGATAATAGAGAGAGAGAGAGAGAAGAAAGCAGGAAAAAAACTAGATAGCATAGAGACAGGGAGTCGTATTAGAAACAGAAGATAGTCAGAGCAGAAGATCGAATAGAGGAGCAATAGAAACACAGATGGAAGAAAACAAATGAATGAAGAGTGAGAGAAAGAGGGAGAGAACGAGAAGAAAAATATGGAAGCAACAGACAGAGCAAGAGACATAATTTTTCTCCATTCTCTCCAGCAAGAAGAAGAAAAGATAAAATCTTCAACAATACTGGAAGACAAGCTGTGTAAACAGGGAACCCAGAGAAGTATAGTTCCGAGGTAGGTGAATATTTGCAGGAAGAAAACACGGCCGATGTTAAATAGACCCGATAAGGTAGAAAATCAAAGTACGACAACAGATGAGCACGCAAATTATGGAAAGAAATCGGCTAGACGAGTGGATGCATGAGTGTGGGAGTGTGTGTGAGCGAAAGAGAAATGTGTGGGTGAGCCTGCTTCTTGATTGAGTAAACGTGGAGAGACAGAATGAGACACTATGTTTGTTTGGCAGAGAGCTACTTGAACCCATCTCTATGCTTGTATTTTCTGTCTTATCTAGGTTCAGTGGAGATTGAAAGGCAATAGCATCCACATTGGCTATTATCTCGATTCTCTTCTAAAGCTTTGGGCATAAACCACAGTTATTTAGACGATACTACGTCAGGCAGTGTCTGATGTATCTAGTGATTTTATGTTAACTTTGCGAATTCTTCATCTGCAACAGGATCTCATTTTTGTCTCTTGTCTCTAAGAAACCAGACGACGACCACTGTACTAGGAAGAAAATGAAGAAGAAGTTTGACATGTGTCAGATACTAGGAAGAGAGTAGTAAGGGATGAAAGTGTGTCTATGTCAAGGAACTATTTACAGAATAAATAGTGATTAAAGAGTATCTATGTCAAAGAACTACTGACAGAGAAATTAATGATAAACATTGTCTATGTTACATAACTATTGACAGAATAATTAGTGATTAAAGTTTGTCAATGTCAAAGAATTATTGACAGAGAAATTAGTGATTAAAGATTGTCTATGTTACAAAATATACATAATAGTTGTAATTAAGATTGCCAATGTCAAATGAATATTAACATAATACGTAGTAATTAAAAATTGCCAGTGTCAAGGATTATTGACAAAGTAATCAATGATTTATATTTGTCTATGTTAGAGAACTATTGACAGAGTAATTAGTGTTTTAAGTATATCTATGTCACGGTACTAGTAACAGAGAAGTCAATGATAGAAGTGTACTTATGTCACGGTACTAGGAACAGATGGAGAGCCGCGGTAGCGTAGTTGTTAGTGAACTCGCTTCTCAAGGCTGATGGTTTGGGTTCAACTCCCGCAGTGCGCGTGGAATTTTTCCCCACCGCGACGGTGGGGTCAGGTCGACCCAGCCTCAACTGGGGTACCAGACATGCTCTGGGAAAGTAAAGGCGGCCGGCGTGATGCTGACCACATCACCCATCGTGTGCGACGGTCAATGAAAAAAACAGGCCTAACACTGTATTGCCCTATATACCACGAGGTATGAAAGGGCTTTTTTACTTACTAGGAACAGATAAGTCAATGATGGAAGTGTATCTATGTCCCGGTACTAGTAACAGAGGGACCAATGATGGAAGTTTATATAGATCACGGTACTAGTAATATATAAGCCAATGATGGAAGTTTATATAGGTCACAGTACTTGTGGAGTGGGTGGGATGAGTGGAGAGGAGTGGGATGCACAGACGCTCTATTCACTCTGAGACAACTGAGTGAAAAAGCAATAGAATATAACAAAGAGCTACACTTATTATTCAGCGATCAAGAAAAGGCATTTGACAGAATAGATAGAAGTATTCTATGGAAAACACTAGAAAACTATGGGATCAAGGGACAACTGCTAGACAATATCAGAGCAATATACATAAATAGCCACAGTGTGATAAGAACAACAGACGGAATGACAGACTCATTCGAAACAAAATCAAGAGTAAGACAGGGGTGTGTGCTCTCACCTCTTCTCTTCAACATATATATAGACAGAATAGTGAAAAAGGCACAGTGCGAAAAAGACCTTGATGACATAGACAATGATCACGACGACCAATTAAACAACCAAATCAACGAATTGCTTTTTGCGGACGTCCACAGTTTAATGTACGAAGATGAAAATTAGCTACAATTTCACATGAATTCATTGCTAATAGCATGTAGAAAGTACAACATGAAAATCAACAAACAAAAGACCGAGACTATGAAAATCAGCAGAACACCAAGCCAAGCAAACATACAAATAGATAACACCAGAGTAAAGCAAGTTTCCGAATTCAAATATTTAGGCAGTATTTTTACAGAGGACGGAAAACTAGATAGAGAAATAGAGACAATGTGTCAAAAAGCAAATTCAGTGACCTACCAGCTGGCACCATTACTACAACACCCAAAGATCAAGATGGAAGTGAAAAGACAGATGATAAAAAGTATTTTCTACCAACACTTTGTTACCAGTGCCAAACTTGGTCTCTTACAGCAACACATCACAGAAAGCTCACCACGTGTGAAATAAAATGCTTGAGAAAGGCAGTGGGAGTCACCAGGAAAGATAGACTACGAAATGAGGACATCAGAAGCAGAGTGGTCATAACTTCATGCACCGAATATATCGAAAGCCAACAAATGAAATGGTTTGGACATTTAATGAGATTGAACTACAACCAACCACTAATAACAGCATACAATAAAAAGAGATCGGGTACTAGAGCTAAGGGAAGACCAAGAAAAGATGGATAAACAATATCAAGACCACACTACATAAACACGGATACAACACAACAAGGGCAACTCATCTAGCCCTAGAACGCAAATTAAAGCTCCAATCCCTACGCTTAACGGCAAGAGTGGACAGCCAACTACATCTTCCACCTGGGAATAGACAATAGACAATAGGCGGTACTTGTAATATATAAGCCAATGATGGAAGTTTATATAGGTCACGGTACTAGTAATACGAGCCAATTATGGAAGATTATATAGGACATGGTACTAGTAATATATAAGCCAATGATGGAAGTGTATCTATGTCACGGTACTAGTAATATATAAGTAAATGATAGAAGTATATCTTTGTCATGGCACTAATAACAGAAACGTTATTGATGAAATAGTACCGCTATCTAAAACTAAACACAGATTGGGAAAATACTCGACGTTTATGATGAAACCCAACCTATTAATGAGAGTGTATCCCTATTAATTAGTGGGTGCACTGGCTAGAGACAGAGTGAATTTCAGATGCGCTGCAAAGAGAGCAACATCCTATAAAGGACATGCAACTTGATGATGATGTATCTCTATTAGCGTCTGTAGCTAGCGGTATTGAGCTTGATCACAACACAAGCGTACCTGGTTCAAACTCCGCGGCTGTTTTGGGTGAAATCGGATGCACATGTCCTAAACGTGTAGAAGTCTATGCGTTTAGGAGCCTACCAAACCAATGTGCAACGTATACACGTTCTTGGCAAAGATCAAACATATCACAAAGAGTGATTAAAATTTGTCGTAAAGAACGAACGAAAGAAGAAGAAGAAGAAACTCCGCTGCAGATGATTTGAAAGCAAATTTGTTTCCGTTGTATTTTTACAAAAGGTAAAATAGATCTCACCGTTCAGAAAGCAATGGCAAACTACTAAACGTATAAGTCGTGCCTAGAAAATCGACGACTCGTTTACTGTTGTTGTTGGCTAAGTCATGTAATCCATCTCTATTACTCGTAGAAACTCAGGAAAGAGTCTAGAACATAGATTCCCATACATTTTCGGCCTACCACCCAGTTTGCACGACATAAACATTGTAACGTCCCACTTCCCATTATAACAGTTTGTCAACACCACCCTCTCCCGCATATATGTACATGCTCTGTTTTGACTTTGACATTTAAAATTGATATATATTTATGTCATACATTGTCAATTTTCAAATGATTATATGCATGAAATAGAAAATTGATGAAAAAAAGGGATCGTGTAAGATGGGCATAAGATGAATTAAAATGCAGAATTCAAATTATTTATGATTATTCAATCCCAAAATCTCGAAAAGTTACTCCCCCCAAATGCATCTGAACTAATTATCAACCCTTCCCCCCCCGAAGGCTTCAGCGCCCACAAGAGAGCGGTACCGCCCGCTTTGGGAACCCATGGTCTAGAATGACAGGAGTGCTTGTCTATAATAAATCATATTGACATAGTTCATAGTTCATAAGTACGGTTCCAACTTCACTGCAACGGGTCACCCCATAATTTCTCCGTTCCTGTGTCAATGAATATCACACGAAATGCTAACAACTGTGAAAAGTTTCCTGTGTGAACTAATTCCAAAATGAAACAGCCGCGTACCGCCACAAAAAAGCAACCTGCACCGCATAATATGCATATGGCCGTCGCGAATGTAGCAACACAAAACTGTTCATCACTTGAATAGCAATTCTTGTCGAAGGAACATCAATCACGACAAAATCCAGCTTTCTGCACTCGCAATATAACTGCATACGGCAGATTGAGCTTGTTCGTCATAACCGCTGTCCGCCATTTTCTGAATACACACAACAAACGCACGGTTGACACAGCAAAAGCATTCCATGTAACAGTCACAGCTCACAGCGTTGCTCAAGCACTAACTCAGTAGCTCGGCAAACGAAACCGGAAAATACCCGACCAAACATGGCGGGAATGCGCTAGCAAAGTCGTGTTCAGAATCAAACCGTTCTGACTCTGAATGTCATATTGACAGTATGTTTCCAACAAAACTCTATTACACTAACATTCATTTACAATTTGACTGTTTTACATATGTCTACTGGAACAAGACAATTTAATTCCATATTCTTTCCATATCCTTTTCGTGCAATATTTCATATAATAATCCGATTACTGTTCTCTTGACAATTTTTTTGTAATAGCATATCCTCTCAAATAACATCAGACTATTATTATGTATCATCTCATTTATTTGCATATATTTTTCAAACATTTTTCTCTTTCTTTATTTTCTCAAATCCTGTTCTGTCTCGCAGCTTCAGGAAAAGAGAGATTTTCTAGAACGGGATTTTGTGTGCGTTTCGTAAACAATGTCTTTCGTTGTCTGTGTTATCTGTGAGGTATGGAGTTCCTACATGGAACTAATGTGAGGTATGGAGTTTCTACATGGAACTGATGTGAGGTATAGAGTTCCTACGTGGAACTAATGTGAGGTATGGAGTTCCTACATGGAACTGATGAGAGGTATGGAGTTCCTACGTGGAACTAATGTGAGGTATAGAGTTCCTACATGGAACTGATGTGAGGTATGGAGTTCCTACGTGGAACTAATGTGAGGTATAGAGTTCCTACATGGAACTAATGTGAGGTATGGAATTCCTACATGGAACTGATGTAAGGTATGGAGTTCCTACGTGGAACTAATGTGAGGTATGGAGTTTCTACTTAGAACTAATGTGAGGTATGGAGTTCCTACATGGAACTAATGTGAGGTATGGAGTTCCTACATGGAACTAATGTGAGGTATGGAGTTCCTACATGGAACTAATGTGAGGTATGGAGTTCCTACATGGAACTAATGTGAGGTATGGAGTTCCTACATGGAACTGAGACCGATATTTCTTGTCTCTCTCAGCCAAGTTTGTTTCAGGGTCTTCTTAGGTCATCCTCTCTTCCTTGAACCCTTCGCATCCCACTTCAATGCCTGCTTTGATGTTCTTTGATCATTTCTTCTCAAGGTGTGCCCAACATCTCTCCATCTTCTCCTTCTTATAACAGTTGCTACTACTTGTTGACCAGACATTTCTCTGAACTTCTTCCATTTTATGTTCATTATTTTTCGCAGATATCTATTTTCAAATGCATTCAACTTGCTTTCAATATATATTCTTAATATAGTTTTCCCATTTTCTATACAAATTGTCTCCAGAGCATTAAGTGGATCTGCTGTCATACACATGCACATGCAGGCGGCAGTGAGAGAAAGCATCAAATGAATAAGAAGTTATAAGAACCCCAGATGAAGCTCAGAGCCAATGAATATGATAAATAAATAGACAGTAAGCAAGTACTTAGGGCCTATGGAAAAAAGCAATTAATAAACACATAATTCGAACCACAAACCGTAGACGAAAACGCAATCGAACATAACAAGACCTGTAGTGTGACATTCATAGACCAGGAAAAGGCCTTCGACAGAGTCGATAGAAACAAACTATGGGATTGTCTACAAAAAATATGGAAACAGCAAACATCTCATCAAGGTCTGCAAGAGTTTATACATTTCAAGTGAAAGTTACATAAGAACAAAAGCTGTACAATCAACAACATTCATAGTAAATTTAGAGGTTTGAGAGGGATGTGGGCTCTTCCAGCTGATGTTTATAACTTAGATGGACAACATAAGTAGAGAAGCAGGAATAGAGGAAGAAATTTCAGAACTTTTATTTGCAAAGAACCAAGTACTTACTGATTGCAGAAAACGAAGAATCTCTCCAGAACAATTTGAACTTAGTTAACATCAAGGGTGAGGAGTACAAAATGAAAGTAAATATAATAAAGACAGAGACAATAGAAATAAGTATACAACCAGAAAACGTTACAATAAAACTCCAGAACGTAGAAATATAACAAATTTGGAGGCCAAGTACTTAGGAGCAATTAAAAACTAAAAACTAAAGCATATCTTATAAAAGAGATTTTGGGGTCAACTCTATGTTACCAGTGTCAAATGTGGCCAATAACAGAAAATCAAATCATGAGCAGAAAAAAAATAACGACAGAGATGAGCTGTAGGTGTGTCAATAAGAGACAAAATTAGTAATGAAGAAATCAGAAGAAGACTGGATGTGAAACCAGTCATGCAATTCAGAACAGAACAACAGATTAAATGGTTTGGACACCTGACAAGGATGCCCTGGTATCGCCTACCACAGAGAGCCACACAGAAAAAAGTATAATGAGTACAAAGCAAGAGGAGGACCACGCAAAAGATGGAGCTACAGAATCAAGAATAGCCTCACGATAATGAATATCAGCCTACAAAGTGCCTTAAAACAAGCCCACACAAGATCACTACGCTCCCCCCTACCCCTCGCCCAACACTTCTATAAAGAAATAAATGGTGGAAAAGAAGAAGAAAAAGAAAACATGATTTATCTTTGCTCCTACTGCACAGCCATGCATACAAGCGCTTTTCATACCACAACTAGGTGATTCGAATTCTTTATTCGGCAATTGTTTTCTCCCAGTGCCCTTAAACACTTGTTTACCGACTAATTATTTACCAGGCTGCATCAACGGCATTGATCGTCACGGAACTGAGGATAGATAAGGAAGATGTTCTTCTCTCTCTTTTTCTACAACTTGTTGGTGGAAACTAAATTTACTTTTATGTGAATCTATCTAGCGCTAAAATACTTTTGGAATTATGTGCTGTACATATGGAATCGAGAGTCGCTGTAGCGTAGTTGTTAGTGAACTCGCTTCTCAAGGCTGGTGGTATGTGTTCAGCTCCTGCAATGCGCATGGAATTTTTCCCGACCGCGGCGGCTCTCAGGTCGACCCAGCCTCAACTTCGTACCAGACATGCTCTTGGAAAGTAAAGGCGGCCGGCGTGATGATGACCACATCACCCATCGTGTGCCGACGGTCAATGAAAAATACAGGCCTAACACTGTATTGACCTATAAATCACGAGGTATGAAAGGGTTCCTTTACTTTTTTACTTTTACATATGGAATCACGCTGCGGACAGTTTGGTTGAAAATTGTTTCGCGTGGATTTTACAAACGGACGATAGCACCACCCTTTCAGAAAGCAATGGCAAACTACTGAACGTAATAATGCCTAGAAAAATCACAAACAGCGTTAACAAACTGGGGTTGATTCGCAAAGTCCTGTAAAGGATATACAATTAACTTTAACTTTATATATAGAGCTGGAGATGTGAGAGGCAGAGTGAGTTGTGTGTTCTATCTGCGAACAAAGGAGCCAGCAGTATGCACTCTCTTCGACATCTTTTGGGGAAGACTGAGCACCTATGAGTCTACCAAGTGCATTATCAAGCCAGTTGTTTAACCAATAAACAATAACAATGTGTCATAACTTTCGTTTTTTCACAGTAATTCCTTATTTATGTTGCAGGGGCGAAACTGGCATCGATTATGTAGAAAATAGTCAACTATAAGATGTGGATTGTGTAGATGATATTGCCTTGTTAAGTAGAAACAACCAAGATATGCAAAGAAAAACAGACAACTTGTCATCTATAGCATCAAAAGTTGGACTGCAGATAAGCTATGAAAAACAAATATAATGAAGACACCTATGGCAAGTAACGCAGATATCACCCTGAAATCTAAAATGATAAAAATAACAGAGCAGTTCACCTATTTAGGTAGCAATTTTGATTGCACAGGAAATGTTAAAAAGAAATTATGATACGAATTGGCAAAGCAACATCAGCTTTTAAAAGTCTAAATAAATATGGAACTGCAAGTTATATAGTATTAAAACTAAATTACGAATTTTCAATTCAAATGTTGTATCAATCCTAACATATGCAAGCGAGAGTTGGAAAATGACTAAAGATATAGAAAGCAAGTTGAATGCATTTGAGAATAGATGTCTGCGAAAAATAATGAATATAAAATGGAACGAATTCAGGAGAAGTGATGAAATCAGAGAAATGTCTGGTCAACCACTAGTGTCAACTGTTATAAGAAAGAGAAGATATGTTGGACACATCTTGAGAAGAAATGATCAATGAATATCAAAGCAGGCATTGTAGTGGGATGCAAAGGGTTCAAGAAAGAGAGGACGACCTAAGGAGACCCTGAAATGGACTTTTCTGGGAGAGGCAAGAAATATCGGTCTATACACATGGAGGAGATTGAGCGAGTTGCACACAATAGAGCGGTATGAGACATTACTTGCAGGCCATATGTAACGTATAGCGGTACGAGAGGAATTATTATTATTATAATTTTAATTCCTTATTTAGAATTTATTTTAAATTTGTAAGCACTGTTACTATAATGAATGCATTTTCCTCGATACTCTGGTCTATTTTTTTTTCTCGTGTCTTGTCGGAGTAATCTGACAGTGTTTAGTTAATCTCATATTTCTCCTTCTTTTATAATATTATTAAACGTTCTAGGAGGCATCCACTGTACCGCCGTGGTCTGCGAAAATTCCTTCATCGAATGAGTAGTCTCTTAGATTCCCAGTGAGGTTTTTCCGGCTTCAACCGTATCTCAGGTTGACCAAGATCCAAATATATACCAGACCAACTGTATTAAATGAAAGTAGCAGCTTTATGACCCATTGTTTATCCTAAAAAACAAAATAAGAAGCCGTTTTTCATCCCATGAAGTATATTGGAGAATACGGTACTTAGTGTGTATTAGTTGCACTGACCATCGACACACTATGGAGGACTGAGATCAACAACACGCCGGCTATCTATAATTCCTTGGGCTTTTGTGTTATCCATATAAGGCCGGGTTGACTTTAGACCTGTTGCAATCAGAAAAAATGTAACTCACACTGTGGAACTGAACCCAGATCACGCGTCAAAGTAGCGAGTGCACTAACCACTACGCGATCGCAGTTCTCAACATGGGCTTTGATCCCGCAAAATACTGAGCTATCAATGCATCTCTCAATATATCACATCGTATTTTTTTGTTTAGTTCGTTCTTGACGACCAATTTGATCATTCTTATTGTGATATATAATTGATCTGTGTCAAGAAAGTCTATATCGTTGTATCACCGTTAGGTCTCTACTTGGTTAGGACAGGCGCATCCATAACAAATCAAATATCGGCCTACAGAAATGTGCAAGTCTGTCTTGTTGACTGTCAAACACTTTCCTTTCCTTTGCGTGTGCATTTCTCTTTAATGATCCATTTATTTGAACGCCGTATATTTGAACGTGGATCTACGCCAAAGAGCTTTTTGTACTTTGGAATCTTACTGACCTGGTCGTTCCTTTTTGCATCGTATGATAAACACTCTTTAATAATCTTTTAATACCGTCACATTGTAAGGAAATAGTTCCTTTGCTTACATTGTCCTAGAAAGGTAATTTACTAAGAGCGACTTACAAGTCATGTCCGGTCAGCTCAGAGCATAACCAAATGATATTCGATGAATGAAATTAAGAATTACAACAACCGCTCAGAACATCTCCACATGCATTACTAGGTTAAGTTTGCCACAAAAACATAAATAAGCATATAATAAATGTAGAAAGATCGTATAATAACATTAAATAAAATCAATAGACGATAAAATACATAGATTAATATAACTCTGTGTGGAGAACCAGCTTTATGACATGCAATGCATTCAGGCTCCAATTTTTGGGTGAAATTATGCGCATAGAAAATCCCCTGAGTTAAACAAAAAATAGAAATCAAGATGGCTTCATAATTAACAAGAATAGTTTTTAAAGTAAAGTTACAAATTCAGAAAATACGCTAGAGTTTATATCACTTCTGATTACAGTCATGTATTTGTTGTTGTATATTGCTTTTGTACTTTGTAAAGTACAGCCCTATGTTTTTACGTGTTTCGCTAGTGTTTTAGAGATAACACAAATGTTGGATAGTGATCTTGAAGAAGTAAAAATAGAAAGACCAATATAAAACATAAAACAGAGGAGATATCACAGATTAATAGATAAACAATATAAAACATAAAACAGAGGAGATATCAAACAGATAAATAGATAAACAATATAAAACATAAAAGAGAGGAGATATCAAACAGATAAATAGATAAACAAAACAAAACAAACATGCAAACATATAAACCAAATTTTCTTCGTCTTCTCGTTCGCCCGCTACGAATTCAAGTGTAG
The DNA here is from genome assembly GCA_020796225.1 of Arion vulgaris. NCBI lineage: Eukaryota > Metazoa > Mollusca > Gastropoda > Stylommatophora > Arionidae > Arion > Arion vulgaris. The sequence continues at coordinate 74,477,841 of CM036753.1, forward strand.
TCAGTGCGTCCAGTATGGTGCTTCTGGCTGAATTTTACGTGATTATTTGCTTTCCTTATTATCAGTGTCCTCTGCCATACAGGCAAGCCTTCTCCGACTTCAAACTTAATACAGCAAATAAAGTAGAACAAATATATACAAGGTTAAACGTAAACAAGAAACATGTAGAAGAGATCACACTGACTGTAACCAAATTAAGTAAAGGAACCCTTTTTTTAAAGACGTGGTAATTCGGTATTTTTCATTGACGGTCGGCACACGATGGTCGTGTTGTGGTCAACATCACGGCTGCCGCCACCTTTACTTCCCAGTGCTTTCCTTGGTACTCAATTGAGGCTAGGTCTACATGTGAGCCGTTACGGTCGGAAATAATTGCACGCCCAATGTGGAATTGAACCTGGACCACTAGTCTTAGAAGTGAGTTCACTAACAACTACGCTAAATAAATTAACCCTCTTTTGTGGCAGTGTTTCTGACTGCTATTAACTTTGTATCTAACTTTGTATGAAGGCAATGGAGAATATCATTATTTAGTAACATCACACAAACGCTCTTGTCTTGATTATATTTATCAACTATTCTCACAGATTTACATGGAGAGTAAGATTCATGTTTCGCCTGTGTCGTGGTGGGGCTACAAAGGAAGCAAAGAATAGTACCACTGTGACCTACAAAGCATTTCGTCCTTCCTTCCTTTCGTTCGCTTGAAATATTGTCTATATATTCAATGTTGTCTCTTGTATAAACGTCACTGTCTTTTGTAGCTCACACAGAGTTCCTTGTAGTTTTCTGTCGAGTGTTGTTTCATTAGGCCATTGAGTTATCCTCAGTGTATCATATTCGGGGCAGTCTTGAAGTATGTGCTCTGATACATACTACAATGTGCGTGATTTATTTTACTTTCTCGCCCGTGTGGTGCCGGCGCTCGTAAGGGGAGCAAAGAATAGTACCATTGCGACCTACAAGACATGTCGTAAGAGGTGACTGATGTAGGTCCTAGGAAGCTACCCTAGTAAATAAAAAGCATCGAAGAAATCAGATGTGCTGGCCTACTTGTAGGTGAATAACTGGTACAGTGTACAATCACTTTTAGGCTCAGATCACATACAATTTACACAGAGTGGTTAACAAGTGATCGATATGGAGCGTTCAAATAAGAAGAAGAAGAAGAAGTATACAATAACAGAAGACAATGAAGAAGATCATTATACAGTGTGTTCAACTTAAAAGTAGCCAGTGAATGGAGCTAATCTGGCATTTATGTATGGAAATGAGAAGGTTCAGTTATGACGTAGTATAGGTCAAGGTTGTGTGACGGTGTGTAATTGTAGTGCGGGAATGAACAAATATGACGTAGGACGAGCTAGTCAGAACCGGTTTAAATAGTACATAAACACAACTCAATGTGTACCTGGCAACTTTCGAATTGTCATTGGGGCTGCAATTATCTTGAACACCCTGTATAATAGCATCCCACTGACTTTCTTGTACATGCACACACAGTCTATGACTGCTTCAATTATATTTCTCTTCTATTGTCACAGATTTACGTGGAGACGAAGATTCCTATTCGCCCGAGTGGTTACCGGGACCCAAATTGGGGTGTAAAGAATAGAACCACTGTTACCTGCCACGCATGTTGTTAGAGGCGTCTAAGGAGGTTGAGAGTAAGGCTAACTACCCCACACCGTAAAAAAACCACTAGATGGCTACAGAACGAAGAGAGAAAACCGAGTAAAAACTGGCTGAAACCGGACACATCGCCGAAGGATAAGCACCAGAGCTCCAAATGGTTCTGAAGATGTGACGTAAAACACACCAATGCTAAGGCTGCATGAATCAAATTTTCACATGAATAGAATTTATAGGGACGTCTGGTACATCGGTTTTGGCGGTGATCGACAGAGAGAGAGATATCCCTATTTTCTGTTCATGTTGTTATCTGCTTTTTGTTGTTTCTAGTTTTTCCTAGTTTTTTCTTCATTTATTTCGTTCTTTGTTTTTATTAACATATTTTCATTGTGGGACGGTTAGGAATTTATTGTTTGAATATATATGTTGTGTTCGGTGTAAGAAGTGAATTTCTTCCATTATGTTGTATCCTCATCTTGATAAAGAACTTGTGGTCGAAACGTTGCTCTGTATTCTTATTGTTTTTGTGTTTTATAAAATTACAGACAGTACTTTGTTTTTACGTTTCGCCATTGTGGTGTATACAAAATATAAATATAATGAAAGATACCCAAAAAAACAAAAAAAGTCGAGAGCTGCGGTAGCGTAGTTGTTAGTGAACTCGCTTCTCAAGGCTGGTGGTCTGGGTTCAATTCCCGCAGTGGGCGTGGAATTTTTCCCGACCGCGACTGCTCTCAGGTCGACCCAGCCTCAACTGGGTACCAGACATGCTCTGGGAAAGTAAAGTTGGCCGGTGTGATGCTGACCACATCATCCATCGTGTGCCGACGGTCAATGAAAAATACAGGACTAACACTGTATTGACCTATATACCACAAGGTATGAAAGGGTTCCTTTACTTTACCTTTATACCATGTAAAAGTGCAAATTTATTCCCACAAAAATGTTTACCCGGCAGTTATATTACTAGTGTCGAGGAACATTGTTTCTTAAAAATCTGAATGTCACATTTTTAATCACTACACTCCAATATGGTCAACCATGCATGATATAAATGATAGTGTTATGAGGATGCCAGGTAAAATTGAGGTAAACATGTTTCAAATATCGACCAAATCTAATTGTTTTTGTGCTTGTAGAAACGTTAGCACAAACTGGCAATTAGATTACCTTCTCTGAAGAGATATAATACAAACTTACCGTCATATTATGTGGTTCTGCAACAGTAAGCAGGCCTATTTCAAGTTGAGCATATATATGAATATGATTACTATTCCATTTCTTGAAGAGGCAGCAATAAAACAACGTTTGTATTAAATTGTCATATTTTGAGAAGTACTAAGTATTTGTTACATAGAATAAATATTAATATGGAACTAAATAGAGTATTAACAATACGTTTTATGTTTGGGGCAAGGTCGTGTTTGTGATAATGGTTCTAAAACGATTGTGGGGGTTGATCTCCTGCTACAGGTTCGCTCCCACGTTGAGCCATCAGGATATTTTTTCCAGAGATCCCTGATCTCAGTGTAGATGATATCTAGTTTCTAGTCATATCGGAGATGGACGATAAAAATAAAACATAGGTCCAGTGTTCAGTTTGAGCACGCAAAAGGAACCATTAGCAGTTTAAAATCGAGAAGAGCAGACTTGAAATCCGTTGCCCGGGAAAAACTCCTTAGAAATGTGTTTGTTAAATTGCTAAAATATATCTTTTGATTTAAAAAAATAAGAGTTTGTTGTTCGAATCTAGTGTTTGGAAATGTGTTTGTTTCAGAAGCCCTAATTCACTTGTTCACTGTTTATTTATTGACAATATTCAAGGGAGATAAATGAAACGCGAGTTATCCTATATTCATTAACAATAATTAGTACAATTGAAGTATCTGTGTTATAGTCCGTTCAACGTGTCATGCACACAAATAAAAATGTGTATGTTTGTAACCATTTGATTTTAAAAATAAAAAAATCTTGTATGTGAGCTACGCTACGTATGTTCCCGACGATAGGAAAAGATGTTTTTGCTATTGAAACAATTACACCATCTAGAAGTTGCCTTCTTTGTGCTATATATTTGAAGTCTCCATTGACATAGTTGAAGAAAACTAATGTTTGCAGCCATTAAATACATTGACTATAAAAATAGCAAAATGCAGGATGAAATCCATAGCTTTTTGAACAATTCTTATATTTTCCGGCACCAGATCAACTCAGGGGTTAACCGTCGTAAACAATCGACCGTCATAAGTGTGGCACGGACTTTTAGTTAAAAGCGTATACCGAAATTAGTGTGAAGCTATTGGGTCATACTGTTAACTTCTCAAAACAGACATTGATATAACATTTCTAATGCGTTTGAAGTTACAATGCAAAAAGTATCATTAATACTATACGCGTATTTCCGCAAAGAGATGCACATCGGTCATCTGTACTACAGTATACAAGAACCAGAGAAAAGAGCTATTTTATTGTAGTGATACATCATTACTACATATGTTAGCACATGCACATTGTACCGAAGAAGAAGCGATTTGAAAAGAACGTCTCCAAGTAGCTCCGCCATTGCTAGTCCCAAGCCTCGACGTGAAAGTGGGATGATATTAGGATATGGCAGCTAACTTTAACTGTAATGTGAGTTATTTAAACATAATAATACAACTAAGTCTACATTTCTTGTTTTATTTTATGACTCTATCGCAAATATCAATATTGGCCCCATGCATGAGCTGGGATTATACGCCTGTGCATGAGACTTGTCATCAAATGTCATATTGGTGCATTTACTGTAAAAACTAAATTTTCGTTTCAGACTCGCCAAATATGCCGCCAACATCAAAGGAAACCGTTATATTACAAAATCCAGGTTTCCTATAGCAATTTCTTAAATCGGACATTTGTGTCGGTATAATGTTAAGATTGGGTGCAAAGTTTCGCTACTGTAGAATTTATGGTTTTGCTGCAATTCGCATTGAACTGTGGAGCATGAGTTTTGTTGAGCGGACTATAGTGATATGAATTTACGTACAAATTGAGAGTATTCCATTCCTGCCAAGTGGATTCCCTAGTAAGTTAACTTTCATCATGTCCTGTCATGCTTAAATTTCTACAACGTTGATCCATGCCTCTGTCTTAAGTTGTCTTCACCGCAACATATTATTTGTCACTAATATTCCATACATTTCTTTTTCTATTGTGCGTTTTAAAGTTCTTTTTTCTTCTTTTCCCTCTCTTTCCTTTCATTATCCAAGTGATGGTTGTTCTCTCAGAGCTTATTCTCATAACATGATCATTTCTTCTTCTTTTTCGATCACTGATGTCGATGTATACAGAGTCTTCTACAACAGAACATCGGGAAAGAAGGTAAGAGGAAGACCACGGAAAAGATGGTTAGATGGCGTAGCAGAATCCTGTGAAAGAGCAAAGATAACAATCACACAAGGCACCAGAACAGCGCAAGACAAAAACAGAAAACCACGACACTGGGCAACAACCCGGTAGCAGTGTGACGACAAATGAAGAAGAAGATGTCGACCACTTGTTAACCACTACTTGTGACTTGTATGTGATCCAAGCCTAAAAGCGATTGTACGTTGTTCCAGTTATACGCCTACAAGTAGGCCAGCACATCTGATTTCTGCGATCCTTTGTGTTTACTACGGTAGCTTCCCTAAGCATATACCTCAGTCATCTTTACGACATGCCTTGTAGGTCGCAGTGTTACTATTCTTTGCTCCCCTGCGAGCCCAGGCAAGACACGTAACATGATTCAGTGATTTTCATCTTTCCTTTTTTTTCAAGTACACTTTTCTTACTTTCTAAACAGGTGTATAAATGAAGTCTACTGTTTGATGCTTGTTTGCTGCCATAAAATGTGTTTTTATTCTGGATGATGTATCCTCGTAAAACTACAGAACCTGAAAGTTTACACCTATACCACATACCCTTATATTTTTGTTCAAAATGCAATACCCTGTAATTACATTCTATTTACGTTTTCTATGACTACATGTTACACTGTTGATCACCAAATTATCTACTTCAAATGTTGCATTTATCCTACAACGTGACATGTTCTGGGTATCCCCTGTCTATTTGCCTTGACACGAGAGTAAATAAAATTGTAAATTTGTTTAATGAAACACCGTCAGGCACTGTCAGGGGTTAAGGGTGATGATATATGTCATCTCTTGATAAAGAAAACGATCTATATTGTCCGAAAATGAATCCAATCAATAAATCCACAAACGTTCAAAGGTTTGAAGAAGAAGCTATGTGTGCAAAGAGTTACGCTTTTGTGGGAGGTCGATGGGGCGTTGGGGCGCATTACATGCAAGAATAAACACGCTCGTTCGAAGCAAAAGTGTTCCAAATAAAATCAACACAAGTATGTGTACGATCGATATTCATGTGTTCATTCGCAATTTTTATTTTGCCGTTTTCTTTTTTAATCTTTCTCTGAATTTGTTTTTCCTTTTTAATACAGGGAACAAAATAACTTTTCTCTCGTTGTGCCTGTCATTATTATATTTCCATATTCTCTGTCTCTTTATGTGTATTTTTATTAACTTACATTCTTTCTTACTTTTCATTACATTACTTCTTCCCTTTGTTATTGGGGGTTCTGTTTTATGTAGGCGATGACAGCTTAATTAAATCGTGGATATGTCTAATAATTCGCAAATATGATAAAAAATACATGCACAAATTTGTTCACGTCAGAGTGAAGCTGCGTAACGTGAATAAATAGAAAATATAACAAAATTATCGGTCCGTAATGATTAGCCAGTACAATAAGAAAGTTATGAATAAATGATACGAAGTTCCAAATTAATTTTTGTGTGTTTTTCTACAACCTTAGCAGCAATCTTGAAATAATGACTACATTTGTTGTTCTTATTCTGTGATCAGGTGTATGGTCATGCTAGAATTTCAATCCTGTCGTCAAGGCGAAGTTCATTGTCTGTTCCCAGTCGGAACAAGTACCCTAGTCGGAATAAGTACCCCAGTCGGAACAAGTATCCCAGTCGGAACAAGTATCCTAGTCGGAACAAGTACCCCAGTCGGAACGAGTATCCCAGTCGGAACAAGTACCCCAGTCGGAACAAGTACCCAAGTCGGAACAAGTACCCCAGTCGGAACAAGTATCCTAGTCGGAACAAGTACCCCAGTCGGAACAAGTGTCCCAGTCGGAACAAGTACCCCAGTCGGAACAAGTATCCTAGTCGGAACAAGTACCCCAGTCGGAACAAGTACCCCAGTCGGAACAAGTATCCTAGTCGGAACAAGTACCCCAGTCGGAACAAGTATCCTAGTCGGAACAAGTACCCCAGTCGGAACAAGTACCCCAGTCGGAACAAGTATCCCAGTCGGAACAAGTACCCCAGTCGGAACAAGTACCCCAGTCGGAACAAGTACCCCAGTCGAAACAAGTATCTTAGTTTGAACAAGTACCCAACAGTTTCTAACTTAAATCTAGTGAAACACGTACAAACAAAGTACTATAGTTTTACATTATATTTTGTAAAACTATAGTACTTTGTTTGTACGTGTTTCACTATTTACCAAGTTTTACTGCAGTCTTCCCCTATTTCGATAACTTAAATCTACACCCTCTGGTCAATTTATTAGCTACTGTTTTAGTCAGTCTCCATGTTTATGACTTATACAGCAGAACGAACTGCTTGGCATAAAGGGAAACATGTACACTCGTATTTCATTAGGAATGTGAAACATCAATATTCGTGGGGATATCAAAAACATTCAAACATGCACTGTTCGTGGCAATGGTAATCTGTAGTATACACTGTAGCAGCATTTGTAATAAAAATACACTTTAATCAACAATAACACTACCATTCTCTCATGTATTCGTACGTGTTGACAGCAACGTAATTAAAATGCACTATAAACAGAAGTAAAATTGTTATTATTTCAAGTATGTGGTTATTAGAATTTACAGAATTCACTATCAATATTAACCCTTTAGCTGCTAAGGACGTATATATACGTTTTTCCCATTCACTTCTAAAGATGCATTAACACGTCTGTTATTATCTCTCCTCTGTGGGTAAAGACGTATTAACACGGTATACATTGCTACTGTCACTGTTATATGCGTACATTCACGTTTGTGACCTAGAAACACAGAGTATATATTTTTAGCTCAGCCTTCGGAAAGTATGTAGCAGTGAAAGGGTTAATATATATTGAATCATTTCATGTATGTAAGTATAGCATTTCCATCAGAAATCTACAGACCTTCAGAAATGGATGTGTATGTAGAATAGAGGGACTGAGATGGTATGATAATGTTACGAAAGAAGAACTCAGAGAAAGAGCTAAGCAGATACCAGTGGAGAGAGATCCAAGGAAGAGACGCTGGCGATGGAGAAAACACACATTGAGAAGATCGACCGGAAGCATTGCAAGACAGGCGCTGTTTTGGAACCCGCAGGGAAAAAGGTGTAGGGGAAGACCTAAACATACCTGAAGAAGAGAACTGGTGGCTGATATTAAAAGGATAGGTAAAACATGGAAATAGTTGGAAGGGATGGCAGGATAGAAGAAGAGCTGGAAGACGTTTGTTTGATTCTGAACACGACTTTGCTAGCGCATTTTCGACATGTTTGGTTGGGTATTTTCCGGTTTCGTTTGCCGAGCTACTGAGTTAGTGCTTGAGCAACGCTGTGAGCTATGACTGTTACATGGAATGCTTTTTGCTGTGTCAACTGTGCGTTTGTTGTGTGTATTCAGAAAATGGCGGACAGCGGTTATGACGAACAAGCTCAATCTGCCGTATGCAGTTATATTGCGAGTGCAGAAAGCTGGATTTTGTCGTGATTGATGTTCCCTTCGACAACAATTGCAATTCAAGTGATGAACAGTTTTGTGTTGCTACATTAGCGACGGCCATATGCAATTTATGCGGTGCAGGTTGCTTTTTGTGGCGGTACGCGGCTGTTTTATTCTGGAATTAGTTCACACAGGAAACATTTCACAGTTGTTAACATTTCGTGTGATTTTCATTGGCACAGGAACGGAGCAATTATGGGGTGACCAGTTTGCAGTGAAGTTGGAATCGTATTATGAACTATGAAGACCTGTGCTCTGTTGGGAGTTGAAATGGGAAGAAGAAGGATAGCATTTACATTCAACATCACCTTTTCTCAATAATACAATTTTGAATTTGTTTTCTAAACATGAAGTGTGAATATCTGTAAATTGGTGAGAAATTACTTAAGAAGTTTATATTGACTTACAGGACAGTATAACCTGAAACATATCCAATATTCTCACTAAGCTAGAACGCTTCTTGTCACAACGCCAAAATACTTCAATGTATTTTATGCACATACTTCAATTATTTCAATGTGGGAAGGAGAAGAATAAGAGGAAGACCTAGAAGATGATGGATTCCAGATGCCATTGACGATCTGAGAAGAATAAGAGGAAGACCTAGAAGATGATGGATGCCAGATGCCATTGACGATCTGAGAAGACCACCTTGCACCGAACAGAGAGTTTTTTCAGGACTGCTTTCATGAGAGCCAAGTTCCGGAAGGGAAAAGCTACTTGATGATGATGATGATGAAAATGTCCATCTTCTGTGATCCAGCACCGCCTAGCTTCTTGCTCTTGTGCCCTACGCCACGTATGTAGTATTGATATTGCACAGAGCATTGAAGAGCTGGGAAGACTATGGGATCTTTTACCCACCCTAGACTGGAACTAGTAGTAAGTGCTAAATATCAATAGTGGACAGAGATAAATGAAGTTATTTATACCCTGACAGTATTTAGTTTCACGTGTCCATTTTACTTTATTGACTGCTCAGTCAACGTTATTAATATCTGGGGAGATAATTCATACACTCGACTTCATGCACAATAACCGTTCTGTATAAATGTGTTAAATATGGGATCTTCCTTGCATAGTTACTCCTCTTTAATATCCGAGGCTACTATAAAATAACATGTCTACTTTCAACACTCAATAAAATAACAGATTCATTTAATAACACTTCCAGATAAACATGGGTTTCAAGTAAATAGTGTCCCTGTTTTATTAGTCTTCTTCTTTTTCTTCTTCTTACGCTCCGTATCGCCCACTTGTTAAATCATTCTTTGTATTTGTATGTGATCTGAGCCTAAGAGGGGTTGTACATTGTGGCAGTTCTGCGCCTATAAGTAGGCCAGCACATCGGATTACTACGACGCTTTTTATTTACTATGGCAGGTTCCCTAGGCCCCCAACCTTAGCCGCTACTTATGACATGCCTTGTAAGTCACAGTGTTACTTTTCTTTGATCTCTTGCCAGCCCCTGCAACAAACGGGAGGTTTTATTAATGAATGAAAATGCATATCCTAAAGGACGTAGCCATCAACCACAGTAAACTAGTCGTTGATTCTCTAGGCCCCACTTATACGTTCAGTAGTTTACCATTGCTTTCTGAACGGTGCAGTCTATTTTTACCTTTTTGTAAAAATCACACGGAAACGAATTTGCTTCCATACTTGCCCACCATGGGGTTTGAACCAGGTACGCTTGGGTTCGTGATCGAGCTCACTACCCGCTTGAGCTACAGACGCTCATAACCAAAGACGTTTTATTAATAACTTCCGCATTTGGTTAATGTGATAAATTTCTTTGTTTTAATTGATGCAGTTTCTGTGTAAATGAGCATACATAACGTCATGATTTACTTACGTTCAATTTACTCTATTTCAGACAACTCACTTGTTTAATTAATGAACACAACAATTGTATAAATGGTTTCTTAATGATATTTCAATGATATCGCTAAATGATATCGCTTCTTGCCTTTTCGCTAGGATCAAAGCGAAGTGCTCACTTTATCTCGGTCAAATGGTGGGAGCCGTCATAAAAAAAGCTAAATTGCACAATCAAACACACTTAAACAAGCTCCGAGCAGTTCTCATTCGAAATAATGACAACGCTCAGAGTTTACTCGTTCATATGTACTGGGTCCATTCGTTGTGGTACTTCCGGGTATCGTAAATGAAAAATCCTAACCTGAACAGCTTCGTGACGACTGCACTAGCTATGCGGTCATTAAATTCCTGAGGCCCACGTCCCACCTGTCCTATACCGCGCTAAAAGGCGGTACTATGGGCAGTAAGGACAGTTTTCTGTTTTCCCAGATAGAGAAAATACTAAAATAACAATGTTATCAAAATATCAAAAATAATAAAGATAATCATATAAGGAAAAACACAATCAAACTTGGTTATGTTTCCGTCAAGTTTTAGAAGAAATAGCTGTATATAACCAAGTAAGAGAACAAAGGAAAATAAGTGAATATAGTTTAGAAGAAATAGCTGTATACAACCAAGTAGGAGAACAAAGGAAAGTAAGTGAATATAGTTTTAGAAGAAATAGCTGAATATAACCAAGTAAGAGAACAAAGGAAAATAAGTGAATATATTATTGAACAACTATGTTATAATCAAAACTTCATGTATAACAATTCTTCTTTATTAAACATCTATTGGACCTCTGTTTACATTATTCTTCTTCTTCTGTGAACGCTCCATATCGACCACTTGTTAACCACTCTGTGTGATTTGTATGTGATCTTAGCCTAAGAGCTACGGTGCGTTGTGCCAGTTATGCGCCTACAAGTAGACCAGCACATCCGATTTCTGCAATGTTTTTATTTACTAGGGTAGCTTCCTAGGTCCTACATCAGTCACCTCTTACGACATGCCTTGTAGGTCGCAGTGGTACAATTCTTTGCTTCCCTTGCAGGCCCCATCACCACACATGTGGGTTCACATTCAAAGACTGATATTTCCAGATATTTCTTTCTTACGAACGCGTGAACAGATACATAAACTCTTGCATAATTAGTAAAAGTATCTACCTTATTACACGTATCCGGAAACGGAAATCCCTTAATTCTTCACAGAGCTTGGAAAATACCAGCCAAATCTGATGTTCCTTGGTTAATGTGTTTATCGAACTGGCTGAACACGCCCTCCGTTGGAGGTAAATAGCCGATATTCTATTTATAGAAGTCAGTTGTTTTCCTTCTAAATCTCACCAATTAAGTACCACGTGTCAAGTTGACCTACAATGAAATGGAAATAATCAAACAACAAAAGAAAATACCTTACCCTAAGTTACGAACAGGAATTCAGCAATAGCAATGAAACTTCACGTATACTTCAAACAAATCTGGTACAGTTAACTAATTAAGGTCGATATGACAAAGCTAAGAATTATTGTGATCCGACTAAATCTCATATCTTAAAATTTGAAAATATATTTGATCTTAGTTATATTTCATGTAGTTCAGTGGAACCCACAAGGAAAACGAAAAAAGAGGACGCCCTAAACAGATCTGAAGATGAAGTCTTCTTGAGGAACTGAAGAGTGCTTCACTATCCTGGGAGACTATAAAGGAAACAGCCAGAGACCGTGAAAAGTGGCGAACAACTGTTGAGACCCTATGCTCCACGGGGATCGGAGAGGAATAAGTAAGTAAGATATTTCATGTTTGATATATTGCTTTATTGGTTATTGGTTACTGAATTGTCGTTACATCACTCCGGGCATACGCATAAGTGCTCAATCTCCCCAACCCATGTCGAAGGGTATACATACTGATGGTTCCTGTGGCTCGTTGACAAATTTAACACATCGTTGTTTCGATCCACGACCCTCTGGCTTATGAGCCCATCATGCTTCTACTGTGCCACTCTGCTTAATTATACTTCGCTAACAATACTGAAAAATGGTACTACATCGACTATAATTCTAAAAAGCTACACTCCCTTGAGATCCGCAGTAGCGTAGCTGTTACTCAACTCGCTACTTTGGCTAGTGGTCGGAGTTCAATTCTACCATGGGCGTGGAATTTTTTCCGATCGTAGCGGCTCTCATGCTAACCCAGCCTCAATTTGGCACCAGAAAAAATTCTGAGAAGTAAATCCGGCCGGCGTTATGTTGACCACATCACCCTTCGCGTTCCGACGGTCAATGAAGAATACGGTCCTAACACCTTAGTATCTTAATACCACATATTATAAAAAGAGATCATTTTCGTTGTTTTTAATACCCCTTTTACAACAGCGTTTTAATTTTTCTATTTCTTCCTCTCTTTTATTTACGTGATACCAGACGGTTTTTATATTTTACACAGAAATCCGCCTCTAAGTTGTTTTCCCTTTATTGTTGTCTACAACATTGGAGTGGTTGTATATCGTTGATTTGTAACTTTTATCTCTTTGAAATGGCAAGTAGTGCGCACTAGGAAATCTGATTCCAACAAAATGTTATAGTGTAAGCAGAGCATGCAAATATAAGCACGGATCGACATTCCGACATTAGTCAAGTAAATATTCGTCGACTTAGAACAGCAGTCACAAAGGTTTGAGTAAACAAAGCTAATAAAGGATGAATTGAGATAGTAATATTTCTTATTCTTCTTCTTCAAATACTCCATATCGACCACTTGTTAACCAATCTGTGGGATTTGTACGTGATCTGAGTCCAAGGCCGATTGTTTGTTGTGGCAGTTATGCGCCTACAGAAGACCATGACATCTGATTTCTGCGATGCATTTTATTCACTAGGTTAGCTTCTCTAGGTCCTACATCCAGGACCGTGCCGTGCTATGATGCAGAGAGGCAGCTGCTTCAGGCGGCCCCGTAAAAGGGGCGGCATAAGCAGCAAAACTAATATTACAATTGAAGATTATTTTAAGGAAAAAATATTTAAGGGGCGGCATTTTGGAATACTTGCATCATATTGAGAAAATACGACCGCACGCTCTTCCTACATCAGTCGCCTCTTACGACATGCCTTGTAGGTCTCAGTGGTACTATTCTTTGCTTCCTTGCGGGTCCAGGCATCACATAGGCGTATAAGATATATATACGAGGGTTATCATCATAGCACTCCGGACACGTCTATATGTGCTCCGATCTCCACCTCAAAAAATCCAGAAGTTATTATTATAGTTTGAAATTGTGCTTGCAAGAAAAAAGACGCATTTTTAAGAAACATCTTTCAAATGACAAAACATACACAAGTTGTACAGAACTTATATCTCTCTACATACATAGTTAAATGATATAGTTGTATCATTGCTGGTCTATCTTTGAAAGGAATAGTTTCACTTTCTAAAGAAAATGTTTCAAGATTGATCTATCAACAGACTGAAGTATCTAACAACTGTATAACTAGGGAACTCAATCACAAATGTTGAGAAATGTGGTTCATGGGATAGGAAATCGATCAAGAATGAACACTTAACTGACATTTGAGCAATGCACTGTCGCTAAGCGGTGAGAAACAGAAATTGTATATTCGTGATAAGGCTTGCTAAGAGCATCTGAATGGCTGCGGGTTTCAACGTACAAAAGCATCTTCCTTGTTATCGCAATGTGTCCTTTTTAAAGCATCACTGAATATTAATTGTAATTACAACAATAGTTTTAATTTGCCAATGTTTCTTCATCTTCTTCGTTAGTTCTTCATCAACCGCTTGTTAAACCACTCGTTGTGGTCTGTGTACAACTTGCTCCTTAGAGAGTGAGGTTTCCTCTTGATACTCCCAGAATGCTGCTTGACACTTCATCTCCGTCGTGACTATTTTTCATATACAGGGTGTTCAACTTAAAAGCAGCCCATGAATGGAGCTAATCTGGCATATATGTATGGAAATGAGAAGGTTCAGTTATGACGTAGTATAGATCAAGGTTGTGTGACGGTGTGTAATTGTACTGCGGGAAGGGGCGATGAACAAATGTGACGTAGGACAAGCTAGTCAGAACCGGTTTAAATAGTAAATAGACGTAGATGCAATGCGTACCTGGCAAATTTATATTTATCAATGGGGCTGCTTTTAAGTTGAACACCCTGTAGAAATCTCTTCATATCCTGACGCTGTGAGGCAAAACAGAATTGGAGAAAACGAAAAGTAAAAGAAGAAAAGTGAGGGCGGTGTGTCGGTTATGCCCATACAGACTAGTAGATAAGCACATCCGATTTATGCATGCGTTTTATTTGGGTTCGCATCTCTAAGTCGAGAACAAAACGAAAAAAATTCCCAGGTGAGTTCAACCACCTTGTCGGGCCAGAGCCCTGTTAGCTAGCCTTCGACCTAGCTTCTCCGTCTACAGCGCTGGAAGGTGGGGTTGGCCTGATTACCATGTTCTACAGGTAATCAACAGGTTATTCGTTTTAACTTTTCGCCTTTAGTAAGAGAGACTAGCCTACCCTATATGCTGGATGCAGAGCCAGGCGCAGCACACCTTCCAGACCTCCAAAATTGTTGACATTACCCTTTACTTTCCCTATAATATTGTCGTCTCCTCTTAATTATATATTACCACTGTATGTCTTCCTTTACCACTTTTGAGCATGTATTTTATCGGTTATAGTTGGTGTTTTTAACGTCTTCGTTTCTCAAACTATGACCAATTAGTTGTCTTCGTTTATATTATCATTTTTAGTTGCTAGCTATTTGTAAAAATGTTTCATTTGCTTCAATATCTTCTAATTATAAGTCGTAGCAGTATATAGTAGACATTTTAAACATAATCAACAAGAACATAATATCATATAATTGTTTCGTGTTTTCAATATTACTTCGTTTCTGATGAATGTTTGTAACGGTACAACCTCTGCCAGTTAACTGATTGCATAAAAAACGTGGACATTAAATGGAATAGAAAATGACTTATTTCTCTCCGCTCCTCGTGGAGCATAGAGTCTCAACAGTTGTTCACCACTCTTCTCTGTCTCTGATTGTTCACTTTATGGTCTCCCAGGACAATTGGGCACTCTTCAGTTTCTCAAGAAGACTTCGCCACCAGGTCAGTTTAGGGTGTCCTCTTTTTCGCTTTCCTTGCGGGTTCCGCTCGAGTACTTGTCTAGTGATACTCGACTGTGTCTTCCGTAGGATATACCCGACCCATCTACATTTTCTCCTCTTGACCTGGTTCATCATGGGTTCCTGCCGGTTTTAATCCAGAGGTTCTTGTTTGAAATAGAGAAAGATTAGATACAAATTGAGAAAAAATAAATTCCGATTTCTTCAAAATCGGACATGGAGCCAGAAGGGAGAATAACGTGTGAAAAATACTCAAAGAGACAGTGTAACGGATACAAACGTGAGGAACAGGCAGTTGTAGAAGGACATTGATAGTGGCAGAAATAACTATAATGTATTAAATGAAATAACCATATTACATCAATGTTATCCTCAATCCATCTTTTCCGTGGTCTTTCTCCTCTCCTCTTTGCCCCGACACCTCCTTTCATAATGGTCTTCTTCAACCCTTCTTGTCCAAAACACTTCCATTTTCTCATTCTTTTTTTTTTTTGGCAAACAGTTATTTTTCTTGAATTTTAAATTGTTTTTCAGCGTTTACACACAATATTGGTGTGAGTTATAATGAATAAATCAGTCTTTCATACACCCGTGTCGTCGGTAAAAGAAAAATACCCACTTAACACGGTCTAAACATACCGTACAATAGGAAAGCAGGGTTTTACTCATGTGATTGTTTTCTTTATAAATGTCCTATTGTTATAATAGACTTTACACAGATTTTTATTTTTAAATATTGATTGGCGTATGTCTACGCCTTAATAAAACTTTATATATCTGTTTCTTAATTATCCGATTCTCTTGAAATATACAAGTTTGTAACGTGAGAATACAGTTGAAAAGCATGGCATTCTACCAGTAAACTTAATATGAACCAAATGAATAAAGCAAATTGAAGGGCTACTTAATCGACTATGCCAGTTCTATTGACACTTCCCTGTAAATATCGTCTAGGCTAGTGCATATGACACTTAACATATTAATTTTAATCGTATATAGACAAAACAGTCAATTTATGTTAATATTCACCATCAAACTGATTAGTGACATGTTTCATCGTGTTGCATATGCTTGTTCCTAACCTAAGTGTGATTTTTCGCCTAGATCTCTTCTTATATTTGTCGATATTGTCATGAATTTTATGTTATGTCCCGTAGCAGCTTCCGACCGCGTCACAGATCCTTTCAGTGATGTCATTTCATATTATTTCTAAGCCCGAAAGTGCAGGATGTAGAAGGGCAATTTTCTTTCCTCACGTGTGGAATGTCGAGTGTAGGATTGAACCCACAATCCTCTTGTGTCCACTTGTATCATATCCGTGACAGAACTCTGGTACATATTCAATCAAATATAAATCATCGACATTATGTGCCATGTCGACTGGAGTAGGCTAACATGGTTCTTTCATTATCATCATCATCAAGGTGCGTATCCTTTATAGGACGTTGCTCTCTTTGCAGCACATCTGAAATTCACTCTGTCTCTTGCCAGTTCACCCACTTCGTCGATGGCCATTTCATGGTTTCTTTAATATCTTGTAGCCATCTTCTTCTTGGTCTGCCTCTGCGTCCTGGGACCCTGCCTTCTAGTAATATTCTTTCCAGGCCATCGTGACGCTTGATGTGACCACAGTATGTAATTTTCATGGTTTTTTACATACATATATCAGTACTGACTAACAGTTTGGATGTTGAAACTCAGTCGCACCATGAAGACAGTCTAGGGTGTTTCTCTGTCTGTCGTCTCCTGTATCGTCTCCCATTGATTTTGCCAGTTGTCCCTGTGATCTAAACATTCCTTCCTCGTTACATGCTTCACAAATTATATTTATATCTTTCTAGTATTGGTAATGTGTTTTCTCTGTTTATGTGATATTGTGTTTTCTCTGTGTCTTGAGCACTTTTTATCTATATCATCTGTGTGTCCGGTTTCATATATAAGGACTCCGCAAGAGATTTATATTGTTGTCGTTCTGCCGTTTTTCTACCAATTGTTTCTCATGTCAAGCCACAATCTTTCAACTCTTGCTCCACAGTTCTTCTCTATGTTTTCTTACGAACGTCCAGGCCTTCTTTTCCCATCCGCTGTCCATCGAAGATCCGTCCTAGTTAATTTCTGTAATTGCATACGACATGCATGATCAATCCACCACCATCGCCACTTTCAGCTCATAAAAATTAGTAAATTTTACAGTCCTATTAATTCTTAGCAAAACACGTACAAACCAAGTTTTACTGCAGTCTTCCCCCTTTTATTAATTCTTACCATTCTGCTGTAGAACCACATTTCTCTGACCTCCAGAAATGTTACTGTCCTTTTATTTATTGTCATGACACGCATCCACATGTCAGTACTGGCGTTATGTAACTTTGAAGTAGACTATAACTTAACAGACAACGACTTATTGTGAACAATGCATATAACAAACATGTAGCACGTAGATATATATATATATATATATATATATATATATATATATATATATATATAGTACTATAAAAATAGTTACCGTAATAAAATTACGAAAACGATCTCAACTGTATAATTCATTTCACCATTACCATTTTATTGTTATTTTGTTATTTAACCCATTCACCCATGTAAACCAATATACAGGTTCCATGTATTTTTTTTAATGTTGCACATCCTAAATACTATCTAATCCAGTATTCAATGCAAAATAAAGTATTTGGTAGTTAAATAAAATTAGGAGTGCAAAGGTTAATGTTGTTGTTGTTGTTGGGATGTAGTTTTGTCCTGGTCGCATCATTACTTGTCAACAAAGAAATAAATAGCATGCCTAATAAGCTTGCGTTATGCAAATCAGAAACTCACCATTAGTTTCTACGCTACAAATCGTATACACATTTTGTCTGCAAATGTCATGTAACTGTGACATTTAATGACAGTTTTGAATGGTTTATTTATCGTCAATGAAACATAACCACATAACGTGCTTGACTCTTTTATCTAATGAACTCTTATTATTCTTATCTCCATTGGCAATACATTTGTTCACATAAATATTTTAGTTTTCTCTAACGCTAATTTTGCTTTGAGTAATCAGTTTTGTATTTTTAAGATTCATCTAAATTTAATAAAAAATTAACATGAAATGTACACAGTGGTAAAAAATAGAAGACGAAGCTGAATATGACACATCTGAGAGTGATTGATTGATTGATTGATTGATTGATTGATTGCTTGATTGATTGATTGATTGATTGATTGATTGATAAGACCATCATCATTGCACTTCGGTGAATAACCATGTTTGTTCCGAACTATTTCTAAGACGTAAAGATCTCAACGACACTGAAAAGTGTGACACCTGCGACGGTTGAATTGTAATATGACGATAGTTAAAATTTTGCAGGAATTTTATTTTAATATTTTAAAGGAATTTTTCACTAGAAAGCATCTTTGCAGGTTATTCTTTTAGATTTTCAACTGACAGGGGATCTTTTAAGGGATCCAGCTTGTACATTGGATATAAGTTCTTCTGTTCGTCTCCGAGAGTGATAACTAAGGGTGATATGACTAGAAACGGAATCTTACCTGCGTTCAGATTAGGGATCTCTGGACACATTTACTGATCGCTTTAAGCGGTGAGCGAACCGAGTACCTCTAGAGCGGGAGGCCAGCACCTTACCCCCATGCCACAGAGCCCCCTCTCCCATTTATTTGAGTCTGTGATCCAGAAGCCATCAGAAACGCTACCATAAATTGGACTCAGGAGGAAACGAAAAATAGGCAGACCATAAGAGACATGGCGGGAACAGTTTTACGGAGAAGCACTGTGTTGTCTAGACTTTGGGCGTCATGTGATGGAAAGCAATAGACCAAACACGATAGTAAGGTTGTGATGTCTCAAAAAGAACGACGCTAGGTACTTTCGTCACTAAATGCTTTGTCGGTCCGTTGCCAATGTAATGAAGAATAATTATTTGATTTTAATATGTAATAACACGTTATAGACAAGTCTAACAACATTTAATGCTTTTCCGCTAAATTCTGGAGGCTTCTTAAGTTACACATAACCTGACTTTCGTCTGCATCATATATCGGCTCATTGCTTTCTTCTTTCTAAGCTATATATCAAAAACATCATGTATCATTATGTCTGGAGTTGACAATCACTGGTGTTCGAAATATACTGAATGCTGACTATCAGTTCGAATATTCGAAAATATTATAGTATCTTGAACTGTGATTGTCCAGAAAATGTCTCTATGTGGTCATTTGACTGGTTCCTCCACTCCCACTCTATTCAGAGCAACATGCAAACTTGCATTCCATCATGGGCATGCTCAGCAGTAGAAGACTTAGATGGTTAGGGCATGTGCAAAGAATGGACAATGGCTGCATTCTAAAACAAATGTTGTTCTGTAAACTTTCGGAGGAGTAGAGGCACCAAGGAAGACCACTGCTCAGATATAAAGATGTCTGCAAGACCTCAACTTTTCTATCGGTTCCAGCGAATGGGAACAACTTGCTGATGATCGAGATATATGGAAAACAACATTACGCAAAGGTGCAGAATCTTTTGAAGAGAGACTTAGGGATGAGCTGAAATACAAGAGAGACAAGCGAAAACTCAGAAATTGTCACAGTGAAACACTTGCAATTTACCGTCTGTAAAGACGAAAAAGGCCATATACTCTATCCACAACCGCATATTGTATATGTTGTCACCATGTGATATGTAGCTCTTTGATTATCTCATAACATGCCATAAAAACGATCATCATTTTCTTCTGCTTTTCTCTTTCTCCCTCTCTCTCTCTCTCTCTCTCTCTCTCTCTCTCTGCAATCCTTCTTTTCGGCCATTTTTATCATTCTTATTGTGATATATAAACAGCCTTTGCCAAGAACGTTTGTTTTAAGTCACAACTTCAGTACCACTTGGAGCTCTGGTGCTGTCTTTGGGTGACGTGTCCAATTTCAACCAGCGTTAACTGGGTTGTAGCTCAGTTTGACAAGTAATAAGGGTGATGTGAACCAACCGCCCTCCCAACCATAATAATTTCAGAGCGTGAACAATTTTGAATATCTCGATTTATTGATTAAAAGGGTGACCATATGTATACTGTAACAAAACGATAAGACAGCGCTAGGGTCAAAGAGCTGACACTGACCAAGAACGTCCTCCACTTGGTAACCATAGAATCCAATTACATACTGCAGTCTGGCAACAAAGCAAAGGTACGGATTGAGGAGAAACTACCCAAAAGAGGAAATGGGGTAAAAGTGGCTGTAGAGATTATCTAGCAGATGCGATGAACACCATCAGAGAGGAACTGCTTCTACACGTTTTACACCGACTGACGTCTAGAGTTCGAGTCCCGGCACAGCTACTGAGCTACAGTGCCCACAAAAGCTGAAGCCAAGTAACCGACGTAATGTGGTACTGACAATTCTAAAATAGTTGATAATGCCAGAGTTTGAAACATACCGTACACGTAGAGGTATGCCGCACAGCTGACTGATTTGGTCTTGCCAGTTGTGCTGATATACATATCTATTGTCTATTCCCAGGTGGAAGATGTAGTTGGCTGTCCCTTCTTGCCGTTAAGCGTAGGGATGGGAGCTTTAATTTTCTTTCTAGGGCCAGATAAGTCGCCCTTGTTGTGTTGTATTCGTGTTTATGTAGTGTGGTCTTGATATTGTCTATCCATCTTTTCTTGGTCTTCCCTTAGCTCTAGTACCCAATCTCTTTTTATTGTATGCTGTTATTGGTGGTTGGTTGTATTTCATTCTCATTAAATGTCCAAACCTCTGCATTTGTTGTCTTTCGATGTATTCGGTGCATGAAGTTATGCCCACTCTGCTTCTGATGTCCTCATTGCGTAGTCTGTCTTTCCTGGTGACTCCCACTGCCTTCCTCAAGCATATCATTTCACACGTGGTGAGCTTTCTGTGGTGTTTGAAGAATTAATCACCCACATATATGCATATACCTGCCAATCGTCCATCATTTCTGTAATGAAATATGACAGTTTACACTCGCTGGTTGACTCATACCACGAATAAACCATGAATTGCTGAAAGGTGGTTGCTCTAAATTGAACGTAAAATCCTCAATCGTACGATAGATGATTGTTTCGTACACCATCTGTCGTAAGTCACACGGAAGTCACACGGAAGTCACAGTGAGTGCTCAATGAGGCGTTGTTCTACAGCGATCGCTCTGTCCACTAAAACCACACACATATTAGAAAGTGTGGTCAACAAAGAGTATTTCTAGCTTGCCTATTGCACTAGAACCGGCCGAATACAGCAGTGACAACATAGATATCTCATCCAGTAGGATCATTTACTACTTACAGCATGGAACTACACGTCGTGGGTTTGGGATCTTAAGCCATTTGAGCGGATATACTAGATCGCAGTATTGTGTAAGATGTACCAACAGTTAGTATACTAGATCGCAGTATTGTGTAAGATGTACCAAAGTTAGTATACTAGATCGCAGTATTGTGTAAGATGTACCAAAAGTTAGTATACTAGATCGTAGTATTGTGTAAGATGTACCAAAGTTATTATACTAGATCGCAGTATTGTGTAAGATGTACCAAAGTTAGTATACTGGATAGCAGTATTGTATAAGATGTACCAATGTTAGTATACTAGATCGCAGTATTGTGTAAGATGTACCAAAGTTAGTATATTGGATCGCAGTATTGTGTAAGATGTACCAAAGTTAGTATATTGGATCGCAGTATTGTGTAAGATGTACCAAAGTTAGTATACTAGATCGCAGTATTGTGTAAGATGTACCAAAGTTAGTATACTGGATAGCAGTATTGTGTAAGATGTACCAATGTTAGTATACTGGATAGCAGTATTGTATAAGATGTACCAATGTTAGTATACTAGATCGCAGTATTGTTTAAGATGTACCAAAGTTAGTATATTGGATCGCAGTATTGTGTAAGATGTACCAAAGTTAGTATACTGGGTCGCAGTATTGTGTAAGATGTACCAAAGTTAGTATACTAGATCGCAGTATTGTGTAAGATGTACCAAAGTTAGTATACTAGATTGCAGTATTGTGTAAAATGTACCAAAGTTAGTATACTGGGTCGCAGTATTGTGTAAGATGTACTAAAGATAGTATACTAGATCGCAGTATTGTGTAAGATGTACCAATGTTAGTATACTGGATAATTCAGTATAAAATCCAATAAAAGTCCATCTGAAAGTAAACAAAAAGGACTGAGTTTAAGTATGAAAAATTGTCATTATCAAACATTTGATAATACTAGAAGAAATAAAGTGGGATCTTGTTCCTTCTTAGAGAAACGGGCAAAAATTGACAACAAAGAGAAGTGATTGAAATACCAAGAGAAAGATTGATACAATTTGTGATAGATGACGTGAATATGATTTTTTTATTTCGATCCAGAAGCACTTGAACTTTGAGCTCTTTAGCTCGGTGCCATGGGCATCGTAACCCTTCGGTTTGGTGCCACGAACACCGTAAATCTGGAGAACCTGTGGCGTTTCTGCCAGCCCGCGGAATTGAACCCACACTCACAGAGAGCTTGTCACCCGTCGTCCCAAAACGCTGCGAACACGCTAGGAAGGCGGGCACTTGACCGTAATAACAAGAGAAGCATGACATTCACAACCAGCAATAATACAAGAATTAAGATCAAAGGTAGCGTATACTAATTTAAAAACAAGATTACCTGTATATGCTAACTTTATCACAGTACGTGGATTACAAAGATTAAAAAAGTATTTTGGTAATCAGCTAAACCAGTAAACTGTAATCTTTTATCCCATTCGCTCTTGTGTGAGTCATTAAAAGCTCTGATGTCAGGTTCGTCGCGTTTATAGCTTTCAAAATGGGCCGTTAAATCGGTTAATTAGAAACAAGTTACGCAAACATTGCACATCACACATCAGTGGATTGAAATAAAGCACATCAATTGTTTTATTTTTATGTTTTCCAGGATATATTTCCCTCGAGATAACACTTTGTTGTAGGCGTTGCAAATTTTCTTTGCTTTATTGTGATTTACTGTTGTTTATACTGATTAGCAATAGCATATTGAGGGATATCAATTCTCATGCACATCGGTTTGCACTTCTATCATAATTACACTCACAACAGGATTTCTGTGTTTAGCCGCTTGGTCTAATAACGCGCGTTGAGATGTTTATGGCAGAAAGCTGCACAATAAAAACTATAAAACGGCGCAACACACTATGAAGTTTAACCTTTATATTTTGTTATGAATTGTTTCTGGTTTAATTAGTGCTACTTCTAGTGTTAGCCCAAACTACGAGTAGTTTCCATATATATTTTCTCCAATGTTAATATCATCATCAAATAGCTTGTCCTGGGCAGAATTTCCACACGAACATTCCCTCGGAATTTCTCTCTCATATAAGCCAGTTGTCCTGTTTCTGCAGCCGTCATGTTCAAACCATCACATACATTCTGAATCCATCTTCTCCGTGGTCTTCATCTTCTTCTCTTTGCCGGTATGCCTCCTTTCATGATAGTATTCTACAGCCCTTCCTCTACTTTTATATGTTCAAAATAAATATTTTCTCTTTCTTATTTGTAGCATCAGCCAGATTTCTTTGATTTTGAGTTCTTTCTGGATACGTCTATTTGTTCTCTTCTCTGTCCATGATATAGGAGAACTATCAGGGAGCAACTTTCAATGTTAATATACCTGTGGCTTATTGGTCGATCACAACCCAAGACTACCTGGTTCAAACACTATGGAGGCCTGTTTAGAATCACATTTGTCTCTTTTGGATTTTTTACGAACGGTAAGAGACCATATAAGAAACTAGGAAATTAGAAGAACAGTCGGAACACCACCAGCTATTCTATTCATTGAAAAACAGAGACTCAAATGGTTTGGCCACTTGGTGAGAATGAACCCGAATACACCAGTTGCAAGAGCGTATTACCTGATAATGGAAGCATCAAGAGGAAAAGGCAGACCAAGAAAAAGATGGATTGATGAAGTTAGAGACATCTTAAAACCCCTCAATACCACAGGATAGCAAGCGACCGAGCGTGCAGTATCACGGAAACCGATCATCATTTAACCTGTTACGCCTAACGACAAAAAATCAAAGAAGAACAAAAGGAGAAAAATAGACCCAACTGCTAAGAAATCAATTGCAAACTACTGAACGTATAAGTGGTGCCTAGAAAATCAATGACTCGTTTACTGTGGTTGATGAAGACGTCCTGTATCCATATGTACCTTAGTCTACAGACTCCTATCATTTCGTGGGTGTTCCACGACGATAATTGTCTCATATACCTGCATTTGAAATATCGTAGTATATGACCTATCCATTGCTGTCTCTTTCCTTCACTACCTGAGTCTGTCCTGATCTCTTCTACAGGGTGTTCAAGATAAAAGCAGTCTCGTCGTTAAGGAAGCATCGTCGTCAGGGGAGCTAATCTGGAATATGTTTATGAAAATGAGAAGGTTCAGTTATGCCGTGTGAGAGATTGTCTTGTGGTAACCTTGATATTTGTTGGAACCATTTGAGCTGTTGTTTCTTTAAATATTGTAGCACTGATAAGGATCTCACTCTTCTTCTGATTTCGTATTTCTGATCTTTTCTTTTCTTGTAACATTTTGAATTCGTCGTAAACACTTCATCTCTGTCGTTGGATTCTTCTTTTTATCCTTTGCTGTCAATGTCCAGGTCTCTCCTCCTTCTTCTTCTTCTTCTTTGCGTTCGTTCTTTACGACCAATTTTAATCACTCTTTGTGATATGCTTGATCTTTGCCAAGAACGTATAAACGTTGCACATTGGTTTGCACCTAAATGCATAGACTTCTACACGTTTAGGACACGTGCATCCGATTTCAGCCAAAACTCCTTAGTCGCTTCTTACGACATGAGTGGCAGGTAACAGTGGTTCTATTCTTTACACTCCAAATTTGGGCCCGGTAACCACGCGGGAGAAATGTTCAGGTCTGAGACTGATAGTAGAATCAGGCCCATATCAACAATAACAACAAAAACTAACAAGTAGATAAAGCTTCTTCTACTTCTTCTTCGACGAACGCTCCATATTGACCACTTGTTAACCACTCCGTGTGATTTGTATGTGATCTGAGCCTAAGAGTAATTGTACGTTGCGCCACTTATGTGCCTACATGTAGGCCAGCACCTCCGATTTCTGTGATGCTTTTTATTTACTTGGGTAATTTCCCTAGGTCCAACATCATCGCCTCTTGCCTTGTAGGTTGCAGTGGTACTATTATTTGCTACCCTTGCGGGCGCCCGGCACTACACGAAATGGTAAATGAAACTTATCACACGCGACATTAAAAAGTTGTCATACTTGTATTAGCAAAATAAGTAAAGATAACTACTGAATTGTGAAACACTAAACGACTATAGAAAAACATACTCACTAAACAACTATAGAAAAACATACTCATTAAACAACTATAGAAAAACATTCTCACTAAACAACTATAGAAAAATGTACTCACTAAACAACTATAGAAAAACATACTCACTAAACAACTATACAAAAACATACTCACTCAAACAACTATAGAAAAACGTACTCACTAAACAACTATAGAAAAACGTACTCACTAAACAACTATAGAAAAATGTACTCACTAAACAACTATAGAAAAATGTACTCACTAAACAACTATAGAAAAACGTACTCACTAAACAACTATAGAAAAACATACTCACTAAACAACTATAGAAAAACGTACTCACTAAACAACTATAGAAAAACATACTCACTAAACAACTATAGAAAAACGTACTCACTAAACAACTAGACAGTAATGTAAAACGTCCTCATTCTAAAAGTGCAACTGTACCAAGATGTCCCTATATTTACTATGACCTGTCCTTTTAGCTAATGGACTGAAAAAATGACATGACAATTTCTTCAAATTAAAAGTACAAATGTGGAAGATCTTCAGATTCAAAAAAGGTTATCGAACAAGGTTGTTAAAAAGTCTTGGTGCATGCCTTACCTGACACATATACTGTAATATAGATGACATGTTTGATAGTATTAATGATGTCAGATAATGAAATATAAGAAACAATGGAACAGTTACAGACATCAGTTTTATGAGGAGTATCATCTTTTCACTCCGGACATGTCCCTATGTACTCCAACCCCCGACTCAACAAATCCGGACATGTCCCTATGTACTCCAACCCCCGACTCAACAAATCCGGACATGTCCCTATGTACTCCAACCCACGACTCAACAAATCCGGACATGTCCCTATGTACTCCAACCCTCTACTCAACAAATCCAGCATCGTCCAGTGGTTTAACAATTAGTATACGCACACTAGAGAGACACTTGGTGGCATAGTGATTAGTGCTTGCTTCGTATGCTACTGATCTCGGGCTCAATTCCACAATTGAGAAATATTTCTCATGTCAACCAAGCTCCAATTTGATAACACAGAAACACTAACTTTGGTTCGAGATATGGTTTGTGGAAAAATTGGTGCAGCCAGAAATGTTTGTCATGTAGCCTGTCATATTGTTGAAGTTAATACGCCAGTTCGATATTTATTAATCAATCTCTTTGTATATTTGGTATGTCGTTCTTTTCAAGCTGTATCAATGTCGACATCAGTCTCACAAAATCTTGTTGTGGGATTCACAGTCCTGAAACTATTCTGTTCGGAAAGACTCGCTCAATGTCACTACGGTCCTCAATTGTAGTGCCTTTTTATATCGTAGCGGTTTCAGCCAAATAATTACCTTATTGACTAAACCTGACTCATGTGGGCCACGAGACAAAATTGAAGATTTTTCTAATCCAAGTTGACACCAAGCGTTGTCTTACCAGTCCTGTGTTGCTTTTACAAATCATAATCATGGAGACCCTGAACAAAACAAACGTAGCTATTTACACTGACGGTTCAGTAACTTGTCAACAACGATGTGCGTGAGCTTTTTCGGCACAGTCAGACCGAAAAATGAATAACCAAGACTAGTAGGATCTGCGACAACCACAAATGGAGGTGCGGGTGGTTACAATCGGGTTGATGAGGTTCGTTTCTCATAATTAACTCTCGTTTCCCGTCTGCCCAGCGTATTCGTAGCGCGTTGGACTGCGGTGACTAGCCCTCTGTGAGTGCGGGTTCAATTCCACGGGTTGGCAGGAAAGCCACAGATTCCCCAGATTCACGGTGTTCGTGGCACCGAACCGAAGGGTTACGATGTCCATGGCACCGAGCTAAAGAGCTGAAAGCTCAAGTGCTTCTGGATCGGAAATCGATGTTGAATCGATCAAGCGATTTAAGCAGTTTGGAGTTACCCGTTGTTCAAGTCGAACTGGATGCCTGAGAGGCAGAGTGAGAGGTGTGTTTAATCAGCGAGCCACAGGAACCATCAGTATGCATACTCTTCGATATCTGTTGGGGAGACTGAGCACCTATGGGTCTGCCTGGAGTGCAATGACGTCAGTTTAGTAACCAATAACCAATGGATCGGAAAAAAAATTTACTCTCGTTTGTTCATACTCTTACAGTTACAGTTATAGTTACAGTTACAGTTATATTGTATTTTAAAGTATTATTAATAAGAATAAGTCCAAAGTGATCTTGGTAATACTTGTACTCTCAAGGCATCTAATATGTGTACTCTCAAGGCATCTAATATGTGTACTCTCAAGGCATCTAATATGTGTACTCTCAAGGCATCTAATATGTGTACTCTCAAGGCATCTAATATGTGTACTCTCAAGGCATCTAATATGTGTGAATTAAACAGACAGTAAACAAGTATTATTAAAAAGGTCTCTGGAAAAAAAAAAAATTTACCAAACAGAGGATTCGAACTACAACATTACTTCTTACAGCCTCCATTGCCTAGCCCTGCAGTCAATCGTTTTTAATAGCACAACCATCTTGCTCTTCAAAACAAGATCTTCACTGAATTGTGTTTTTTCAAACAGCATCGACTACAGAATATAGAAAGATTAGGTCAGATTCTATCGAACAGTGGTTGCACAAACACATACGATAAGCTGTTGAGTTTGTATATATGATACTAAACAACAAACACAAACATAGGTTTACACACTTAACATACATCATTCTCTGATATATGTCATGATTAATAACTGAAATATATCGGAGTAAACATGTTTATTCACCAATCTACAATAGTTATGTTCTAATCAATCACTCAATCATCGTTACTTCTAGCTTATTGTTTAATTCCATTACTGAAACACGAAATAAACCAACTATACGTGAATATGACAGCAGTTTCCGATAACTAGAAACAATTGTTACATACAAATTTAGTAATTTAGGAGTAAAGTCTATATTTTTGAATTGATCTTTACCAGCTTAGACTATTTGTTTGTTATAAACTATAAGTTATAAGAGGACTATCATCATAGCCAGTGGCGGCTCGTCATTATGGGACAGTGGGTTCGGGCCCCACCAAACATAATGTGTAACGTGTATTTATTATTTTATCAATTAAAATGTAACCTAACCCAAAAACCATGATTTTTCGAAAATTTTTGTCTGGCCCCACAAACAAAAAGGATCACGAGCCGCCACTGATCATATTACTCTAAACACGTCCATATGTGCTCTAATCTCCTCCTCAACAAATCCAGCATTGTCCAGCGTCCCAACACGCCAGTTCGATGTTGATTAATCAATCTATTTGCATATTTGGAATGTTGTTCTTTTCGGGTTGCATCAATATCAACACCCATTTCTCTCAATCTGGTCAACGAGTAGGATTCACATCCCTGAAACTCCTTCCTTTGGAAAGAATCTCTCATTGTGTTAAGAATGCCATTTCGGTCTATAGCAGTTCCTTCTGATGTCATAGCCGTGCCATCCATTCTATTAGCTTTCATTGCCACTGACTCCTGCTTACCAAGAGATAAAAATGAAGGTGATTTCTCTGATCATTGTCTGTACCATTACTTCCAGGCAGTTTCGTCTCGACATTTCTGATTCGACTTTACGAATCATGCTCATGGAGTCCTTGAATATGAAAACACGAGAGTGTTGATAATAAGCACTGAATTGTAAAATTGACGAGATTTTAAATATATATTAGAGTCCATTACAATGAAAATAAAAACGGAGAGTTTTGAACTACTAATTTTGGCCTTACTTTGAACTACCGGATTTCTCAAAATGATGACACATCTAACAATGTAAGTATAAATTGACTGTTTTACTTTGGCACTGATTACTCTTAAATTTAATACATATATAATGATCTGGTAACTATTCAATAAGTTTATCGCCCGAGTGGTTACCGGGGCCCAAATTTTGGGGTGTAAAGAATGGAACCACTGTTACCTGCCACGCATGTCGTAAGAGGCGGCTAAGGAGGTTTTGGCCGAAAAAGGATGCACGTGTCCTAAACTTGTAGATGTCTATGCGTTTAGGGGCCTACCAAACCAATGTACAACGTATGTATACACGTTCTTGGCAAAGATCAAACATATCACAAAGAGTGATTAAAATCGGTTGTAAAGAACGAACGCAAAGAAAAAGAAGAAGAAGTTTATATATCAGATTATTTGTTTCAATTGATTGCGTAATACAAGAGAAAACATTTTCATTTTCTTATGTGTCGAAATTTTATAACATTAACATTATAATAATCGTACGATGTACGCACAATTTGTCTATGTTTGACTTTTGAACTTAAACATATTCCTCATTTATCAAAGATTTTTTTTTTAATAGACGTAACATGGAGAGAAAATCATTTTTTTATTGCTGAAGGAGCAACCGACTTTAAAGTTTTGTATATGGCAAATTACTAGAGAAGATAGTGACCAGAAAGGTAATGTGTCACTTGGAGAATGACCACATTCTCCTTGACACTTTGGGTAGCTACCGGCCAATGAAAGGGACATGGGACAATGCTGGCACGTTTGCATATGATGTTTATGAAGGCTTCCAATCCAAGCAAGAGACTGTTGCTGTGGCCATCGACTTGGAGGATGCTTATAACAAGGTGAATCTTTCAATAATGGTGCGCTCTTTGATTACATGTAAAGTTAATCCTTGGCTGGTAAACTGGATAGCTGCTTCTTTAATGGAGAGAACCGTTGCACTCCGTTTAGGAACATGGACATCGGATCCTGCACGTATATGCCCGGGATTACCCCAAGATTCTCCTCTATCACCCGTGTTGTTTAATATTTACACAGCAAATGTAGCTAAAATTCAGCCAACCGGATTGGGTCGGACATTGACATTTGCAGATGATATCTTAATATATAGGACTGGGTCAGATAGACGAGAGATGGTTGACGACATTCAGAAAACATTGCATACCATCTCGGGTTGGTGTAGAGTCTCGCTCTCAGGTCAATCCTGAAAAGCGTGTATGTTGTGGTGCTCGTTGAATAATCACATCGTCAAGGCTGACCTACCCTGTGTAATCTTTGATGAACATACCATCGAGTGCAGAGACAGGCTGCGCTATCTTGGAATAACCTTTGATCGTAGTCTATCTTTCAAACACCATATTGAACAGACGATACAACGGTGCAAGCGTGGTCTTGCGGCTCTCAAAGTTATAGTGGCCGCACACCTTGAGCAGAGACTACTTGCCCTTTTGTTCGATCGACTGGTACTGTCAGTGGTAGATTACGGACTCGGAATTCTTACGATATCAAGATCACAATGTGAACGACTCGAACGGGTTCAGAATGAAGGTATGCGTATAGTTCTGGGCTGCACTAGAGATACCCCCATTGTGAAGATGAGATATATGCTTGGCCTTCTGTCACTACGCTCCCGTCATGCAATCGCCCAAACCAAGGCATATATGCGGGTTACTTCGGATACGAGACATCCACTTCACAAGAACACTAATGATGTTAAGGGCACGAGAATCAAGCGTGGCATGTCGTGGATGGCCCAGGCTGAGAGAACAATTGGCCAGGTGACTACGTTTGCGACTCTACCAAAAGGGAAGAATGGATCCCAACAGATGGTAGCATGATGAACTATCTCAACGTTATCATTACTCTTGGAAGAGAATGTAGAGATTGGGGTAACATGAAGGCTGATCTCGCAGTTAAGCAGCTGATAGAAGATAATGCAAGGGATGATGATGTTGTTGTATATACCGATGGGTCGGTTCAACGTGGTGAGAAATCCGGCTGGGGTTTCTTGGCTAATGCGCCTGGTTATTCGGGTGCAGAGAACGGGATACGTCTCTTTAATATGCTCAGTCCCGCACCTGATTCTCTGAAAGATATTATATTTGTGTCCGCAACAAAGTTGTCAATCACATCATGAGAAATTATGATAGATACAGAGACTTCATTTTCAATGATAGTACCCATGATTGTATGTATTCTCAGCAGTGCAATGTTTACATACTTTAGCAGTACGGGGCACTTATGTTGAGTTCTCAGTTGTCTTTCAGTCTGAATCACACTCACACACCTACTTATTTATATGTATTTATAAATTGTCAAAGCAACACCAGCGTTTAAAAGTCTAAATAAAATATCGAACTACAAGTTATATAGTATTAAAACTAAATTACGAATTTTGTTCAGTTCAAATGTAGTATCAATCCTAACATATGCCAGCGAGAGTTGGAAAATGACTAAAGATATAGAATGCAAACTGAATGCATTTGAAAATAGATGTCTACGAAAAATAATGAACATATAATGGAACGAATTCAGAAGTGATGAAATCAGAGAAATGTCTGGTTAACCTCTAGTCACAACTGTTATAAGAAGGAGAAGATGGAGATATGTTGGACACACCTTGAGTAGAAATGATCAAAGAATATCAAAGTAGGTATTGAAGTGGGATACGAAGGGTTCAAGATAGAAAGGACGACCTAAGGAGACCCTGAAACGATCTGTGCTTAGAGAGGCAAGAAATATTGGTCTCAGTTCTATGGAAGAGATTGAGCGAGCTGCCCAGGATAGAGCAGTATGGAGAAATTATTTGCAGGCCCTATGTATCGTATAACGGTACGAGAATTATTATTATTATTATTAGTAAGTATATATATATATATATATATATATATATTAAGATGTGTAAAATGGAAGAGTTGAAGTATCAGCGACATGTCTTATTAATCGCAACCTTGGCTAAAGAGTTCATAACTACTCCGTTACTATTTGAGATCACCGTACTGTGTAGTAGCCATCCCTGAATCCCCACATTCACATGAAAGCCATTCTAAAATGGTTCTTTTAGATTAAATACCCTGCTGCCATTCCTCGTCAGTGTCCACTGAATTTCTTGTGTTAACATTTCATAGTATCGCACTATGTGGACACGTAAACACCATCAACTGTTCAAATGGGATTTCGTATTTCTTCCGTCCACCTTACATGCTTTTCAAATCAATGCTTGATTGTAACTCAGTCCCGGTCTTCCCAGGTCTTCTCACGTTTCACATAATCACAGTAGTTTTCTCGCCGCAAGTGCTCGCTTTAAGATAATTTTCTGACGTTTCAAATATTGATTGGTATAAAATGTGGAGCCCCAGTAACACATGGGGCGACAACCTGTCAATACCACACAACCAAAAGCGAGTGAATCATTGATAACATCATCAGCACTCCACTTCCGTGAAAAACCATGTGTGCTCGATCTTTTTCTTACACGGGAAAACATCAGTGACGGTGCAGGAACTCCTTAGCACCGGCTAAAGTCCCTCATGTAATTTAAAGATGGTGAAAATGTTGGTAAAATTATTATTGTAATGTTTTAACTAATTTTACACAGTCAGCTGCTTTAAAAAAGTGTCAATGAACCATTTTTCATATTTCGAGGTACATTGGATTATACGATGTTAGGCTCGTATTTTTCATTGACCGTCTGCATACAATGTGTGATGGGGTCAATATCACGTCGGCCGCTATTACTTCCTAGTGATTTACTTGGTAACTAATGAAGGCTAGGTCGACCTGAGAGCCCTTACGGTCGGAAAAATATTCCACGTCCACTGTTGAATTGAACCCAAACCCCGCGCCATATTAGGGAACTCACTTACAGCTACGCTATGCAGCTCTCGCCTACTTTTATTTATTTTCAACTGCTAAGCTTCTTTTACGTGATCAACTTGTAATTATTGCGATTATTGTCGATCTCTGATAGGGCTAGGAACTAGATCTCATCTACACTGAGATTAGGGATCTCTGGAACTATATCCCGATCTCTCCACACGGAGAACATACCGAGTGCCGCTAGAGCAAGAAGCGAGCACATTGCCTCAACGCTGACCGAGTCACTCATTACAAAGCTGAGGTATACGCTAAATGTACTACATCTATTTACTAAAAGAATGCAGAAACTATTTTACTAAAAATGCTTTGAATATATAAATAAATTATTCATGCACCGAATACATTGAAAGACAACAAATGCAGTGGTTTGGACATTTAATGAGCATGAAATACAATCTACCACCAATAACATCATACAATAGAAAGAGATTAGGTACTAGAGCTAAGGGAAGACCAAGCAAAAAATGGATAGACAATATCAAGATCACACTACATAAACGCGGATATAACACAACAAGGGCGACTCATCTGGCCCTAGAACGCAAATTAAAGCTCCCATCCCTATGCTTAACGGCAGGAGTGGACAGCCAACTACATCTTCCACCTGGGAATAGACAATAGACAATTGAGTAAATTATTAGGACCTCCTACAGTAATTTACGAGCTTTATATAAACGCGAAGCAGTACTATAAAATGAAAAACATCGAATATTGTGATCGAAAGTTAAAAGTTGGGTAAGAACATTAAAAAAAATTGTCTTTAAGTTTGTTCTGGCCTGAACACTGGTAAAACACATTTAACGGTAGTAGATTTTTGTTTTATTTCCGCTAGAGACAGCAGCCATAAACATGATTTGGTCAAGAAAACAAGCATTACTACAACTGACTTCAAGGGTTAACTAACATTTTTTTTTAAAATTATTTTAGTCACGGCACGTACACCCCATCAGAATTACGTCGGTATCAATGACATGCCTTTATGAAACCCATCTATCGGTGATAAATATATATTGTTTTTTCCTTATCCAGAAGCACTTGAGCTTTTCAGCTCTTTTGATCGGTGCCATGGACATCGTAACCCTTCGGTTCGGTGCTACAAAAACCGTAAATCTGGAGAGCCTTTGGCTTTACTGTAAGCCCGCGGAATTGAGCCCGCACTCACAGGGAGCTTGTTACCCGTCGTCTAGTGCGCTACGAACACGCTGGGCAGGCGGGCATCTATATGTAGTATACAAATCCATATACAAACAAATATAAGTATATATATATATATTATACACATATATACACGCAATAGCCTTTTGGTAACCTGTTTTTGACACTTATAAGGTTTACACAACAAATTTCCATTGTTGTCCTTCTGCCGCTTCTGTGGCTAATGCCGTTGGGGCACTGGGGTCCTTGCGTTCCGAATAAGTCTGGTTCGAGTCCGGACTTGGTCTTCTTTTACCATTCGCAGTTCATCAGAGAGCTGTCCTAACCAATGACCCAACTAGCATACTCATACGTGACCACTCCACCTCCATCTTCGTATTTTTATGATAGTCAGCATCATAGGTTTCCAAACTTTTTCTGCCACCGCCCACTTTGCAGGATATAACCTTCGTAACGCCCCTCTCCATTTAACAGCTTTCCAACCCCCAACACCCCATAGATATACATAGATATACATAGATATACATAGATATACATAGATATACATGCTCTATTTCCTTTTTGACATAGAACATTTATATATATTTCTGTAATACATGATCAATTTTCAAATGACTTTATACAAAAAATATAAATGAAATAGAAAATTGAGGAAAAAATGGATCGTGTTAGATGAGCATAAGATGAATTAAAATGCAGAATTTAAATTTTAATTGATTATTCAATCACAAAATCACGAAAATCATTTATTTTAAAATATATATTATTAATTTCTTCTATAAGTAGCCACCGATCCCTAATCGCCTGAACTTCCCCCTTTGCCCCAAATGCTTCTAAACCCACTATCGCCCCCTAGATGGCGTCAGCATCCACTGCGGGGGCGGTACCGCCCACTTCGGGAATCTATGGTCTACCTACATTGATGCACATTTTCTTCCTTTCAGACGCTTTTTGTTTTTCATCTTTTTGTTTTTCATCTTTTTGTTTTTCATCTTTTTGTTTTTCATCTTTTTGTTTTTCATCTTTTTGGTCAGAAAATAGATATAATTGTATTTGGAAGGAGACAAATAAAGAGAGTGAGAGAGAGAATAAGACAAATAAAGAGAGTGAGAGAGAGAATAAGACAAATAAAGAGAGTGAGAGAGAGAGAATAAGACAAATAAAGAGAGTGAGAGAGAGAATAAGACAAATAAAGAGAGTGAGAGAGAGAATAAGACAAATAAAGAGAGTGAGAGAGAGAATAAGACAAATAAAGAGAGTGAGAGAGAGAATAAGACAAATAAAGAGAGTGAGAGAGAGAATAAGACAAATAAAGAGAGTGAGAGAGAGAATAAGACAAATAAAGAGAGTGAGAGAGAGAATAAGACAAATAAAGATAAAATGAAACAGAGAGAGAGAGATAATGAGACAGACATATACAGAATTAGACTGAGAGAGAGAAAGAGAGATAGAACAAGAAAATGAAACATGATGAACTAGTATGATACAGAAAGAGATAAGTAGACGGCGACAGCGATTGAGATAGAGATTACGACGGAAAGAAAGAAACTAACTGATAAAATAAAACCAAGAAAACAACAGAGAGGGTGAAAGAAAAAGAGACAGAATGAAACAAAAAGAGTGAGAAAGAGACAGATAAAGAATGAGAAAGATAAGATAGAGGGCCAGGCAGAGCCAGATAGAGACAGGGGGAAATGGACACAGAGAGAAAAATAGAAAGAGAGAGAAATAGAAATAGAACGAGAGATAGAGAATGAGACAAATAGATAAACAATGAACGTAGAGTTGTTAGTCAAACCACACATCTGATGTACGGTTACAACAACTTTTGACATTAACCAATAAGTACCAGTCAGTTAGATACAACATTTGTTGGTATTGATTGACTGATATTGTGTTACAAAAACGAAGATGTTCCTTCATTCAACACCTCAAGTCAGACAAGATCAACTCCCCAATGACTGACCGACCTCTCCTGCGCTATTTGTTGCATTTTTGACAGACCACGAAAGTTCAGAAGGGCAGACTTGTCTAACGTACATACTCTATTTTCACAGCTAAAACACACTATATTTCAGCATAATCAGAATTTCTAATTCATTTGTTGTCAGTAAGTTCAAATCTGTATGTGAATTAAATGAAATCATTCTTACTAGATCTAATTCAAATGACAAATTGGTAGATAGTGGAAAAGAGTGTAAATATTTTAGAAATAGTTCATTATTGAAATAACTTATAAACCGTCTGAATGTTACATTATTTGTATATCGTACGTCTCTTGTATACACTAATATACCATAGATTCAAAGTTTGTTGAAATATGTAAAAGTAAGACTATTCTTTCCAGAGAATACTAAAACACCATCATAATAGTCTTTAATCATAATCTTCATGATTAGATGTATACCTTTCACCAATTCGATTATTAAAACAAGCCTTCGAACTCTGATGCATGCAGCATTATTAGTTATAAATCCCTCCCACATTTTCTCTGTTGATGTACTGGTCTAGCAACCCACCCCCTCCAATTGCTATAATGTTCTAGTTACAGCAGTGTAACTGTAATATCAATATATTCAAAGCAAAGCTACACACCATGTGAACACTGGAAATGTTTCAAAATTAATTTCTCTTGTGTCACAGGAATCTAGTAGTTGACTAAGATAATGCGTAATCAGCTTTTTGACCTCAGAGATGAGACAGCAAAAACAACAACAAGACACATACTGACTGTAGAAACAACATTAAGACATAATACTGTTTATAAAGCACCATTAAGACCTATGAGAACTTCAGAAGCAACACTAATGCCAATGATGGCTGCAGAAGCAACACTAAAACCTATACAGACTGCAGGAACAACCCTAAAACCTATGCAGACTGCAGAAACAACACTAAAACTTATGCGGACTGCAGAAACAATACTAAAACTTATGCAGACTGCAGAAACAACCCTAAAACTTATGCGGACTGCAGAAACAATACCAAAACTTATGCAGACTGCAGAAACAACACTAAAACTTATGCAGACTGTAGAAACAATACCAAAACTTATGCAGACTGCAGAAACAACACTAAAACTTATGCGGACTGCAGAAACAATACCAAAACTTATGCAGACTGCAGAAACAACACTAAAACTTATGCAGACTGTAGAAGCAACACTAAAACTTATGCGCACTGCAGAAACAACACTAAAACTTATGCAGACTGTAGAAGCAACACTAAAACTTATGCGGACTGCAGAAACAATACTAAAATGTATGCAGACTGCAGAAACAACACTAAAACTTATGCGGACTGCAGAAACAATACTAAAATGTATGCAGACTGCAGAAACAACACTAAAACTTATGCAGACTGTAGAAGCAACACTAAAACTTATGCGCACTGCAGAAACAACACTAAAACTTATGCAGACTGTAGAAGCAACACTAAAACTTATGCAGACTGCAGAAACAATACTAAAACTTATGCAGACTGCAGAAACAACACTAAAACCTATGCGGACGACTGCAGAAATAATACTAAAATCTACGGACTACAGAAACAACACTAAAACCTACGGACTACAGAAACAACACTAAAACCTACGGACTACAGAAGGAACACCAAAACCTATGCGGACTGCAGAAGCAACACTAATACAATGAGAACTGCAGGAATAGAAACTAAAACCTATGAGGACTGCAGAAAGAACACTAAGACTAATGGGAACTGCAAAGACAACATTAAAACCTTGGACTACAAGAACAACTTCAAGATCAATAGACCATAATGTGTTTTTCGATTTTCAGATTTTCAAGGTAGTAATTTTAATTACACGCTTCCTTCGTCCATCTTAGCTGAAATTGGTGTTTTAAAAAACGGTCCAAGTAAAAATGGGGTGTATTCGCGAACTGGCCAGGTTTAAAACAATTATGTCAATTATCTATTATCGGTGGTAGGGAATCAGTACAGTGTCCCCTATGTTGCCGCTGCAGCAATAAACAGTTAAGAAAGCTCCCTCGTCGTCCTACTATTGCTAGAATGATATAATTCTGGTTCATATCTGGACAGGCAGATCATTTACAGGCCCCCTAGCTCAACAGCGTAGCTGTTCATAATAGTATGTATGAAGTAGAAAATGCGCTCCTTTGATGGAAGAAGAAGAAGATCGATCTGCGACCATATCCACAAATTTTACTCTAGAAAAGTGACATAAGATATCAAATACAAACATTAGCTACAGGGTAGACTGTTGCAACTTGAGAACCAGAATGAAACATTGAGAACACATTAATAATGCATGAATGATTAGTCAATGACTTGAAGGGATTAAGTCAAAATCAGACGTACTAAAAGATACATTGATTATTTGATATTATGTTAGAAAATACTTCATGAATGATTAAGGAGCAAGATTAAGATGGAAATAATGGAATGTTAAGTTTTCTTTATCTTCTTCTTTCTTCTTCTTTTGTCGTACCACGGCTACCGGGATGTTGCCTAGCGTCATGGTTTTCTGTTTTTGTCTTGAACTGTTCAGGTGGCTTGTGTGATAGTTATTTTTGCTCTTTGATAGGATTCTGCTTGGCTATCTAACCATCTTTTCGTTATCTTCCTCTTGCCTTCTTTCCTGATGTTTTGTTGTAGAAGACTGTATACTGTGGAGTTTGAATGCTTTCTTATTAAGTGGCCAAACCACTTCATTCTTTGTTTCTCAATGTAATTCAAGCATTGTTCTGTGCCAACTTTCTTTCTTATATTGATGTTGGTGACTCTGTCTTTGTTGGTGACTCTGTCTTTGTTGGTGACTCTGTCTTTGTTGGTGACTCTGTCTTTGTTGGTGACTCTGTCTTTGTTGGTGTTATTGGTAACTTTAGGCAGCCACCGTATTTTACATGTAATTATTTTTTGGACTGTGCTTTTTTCATTGTCCATGTTAATACAAAGTTAGTATGAAATATTATTATCATCTGTTGTTTAGCTGTCAGAGAGACTTTCGGGTGCCTTAACAAAGGGGATATCTGGTAGATTACAGTATTTGCTTTTTACACTCTTGTCTCTCTGTCTGGACTATCGTCTTTTATGTATATGCTTCGTAAGTAGTTGAATTTTGCACTTGGTTGATTGTAGTGCCATTGACATGAATACTTAGTTTATTATGTGCTCCCATATTCCATATTAATGAGCGGAAAATCATAATCACAGAGATGAGGTGTCTTAGAAGAGCTGCAGGTGTGACAATAAGAGACAAAATTAGAAATGAAGAAATCAGGAGACTGGATGTGAAACCATTCATGCAATTCATAAAAGAATAACAGATTAAATGGTTTGAACACCTGACCAGAATGCCCTGGTATCGCCTACCACAGAGAGCCACACAGAAAAGTATAATGAGTACAAGGCAAGAGGAAGACAACGCAAAATATGGAGCGACGGCATCAAGAACAGCCTTACGAACATGAATATCAGTTTACAAAGTGCCTTAAAAACAAGCACACACAAGATCACTACGTTTCACTCCCAACACTTCAAAAGAAATGGTGGAAGAAGAACAAGCACACACAAGATCACTACGTTTCACCCCAACACTTCCATAAAAAGTAATGGTGGAAGAGAAGAACAACACACAGATCACTCGTTTCACAACACTTCCATAAGAAGTAAATGGTGGAAGAAAGAACAAGCACACAAGATCACTCGTTTCACAACACTTCCATAAAAGTAAATGGTGGAAGAGAAGAAGATATTCCATATTTTGGTTTTAGTGATCTTCAATGTTTCTTTACACTTTGTTTTACAGCTACTACTGAACTTCATCAAGAAATAACAAATTAAATGGTTCTATCACATCAGCAGATTATCAACAGACAGTGCGTCTCAAAGAGTAATGCTGCTCGAATACACTGGATACACAGCACAATTCCGTCCACGAAAAAAGTGAAACTCAGAAATAACAGTGGTGATCAAAAACAATGCGTGAAGCGCATACAAAAACCCGTTCTATAAATATCTTCTTATCCTGAAGCTATGAGGCAAAACAGGATTATAGAAATAAAAGCAAAAACTGTTCGCTCTCCCTCTCTCTCTCTCTCTCTCTCTCTCTCTCTCTCTAAATACCTACAAGATTGTAACAAAAATAATGTAAGTTGCCAGTGTTAAATTATTAACTAGTAACGTTTTACCATTAAAAATGTCGTTATGTACGCTCTAAGTAAGAAACTTTCGTAAGTTTATCTTGAGTAAAAACCTTATACGTTTCATTTTGAATTATAATTCAATGACTTATTTTTTTTTTTCTTCTAACACTCCACATAGACCACTTGTTAACCACTTGTGAATTGTATGTGATCTGAGCCTAAGAGTGACTGTACGTTGTACCAGTTATGCGCCTACATGTATTCCAGCACATCCGATTTCTGCTATATTTATTTTACTAGGTAGCTTCCTAAGTCCCTACCTCAGGAGCTTCTTAAGACATGATTTTTAGGTCACAGTGTTATTATTCTTTGCTCCCCTTGTGAGCTCCCGGAAAAACTTAGGCGACTTAAAGTTCAAATTATTCGATAAATGTATACCTCCCATTTTTACTATATCGAAATCCTGATCGATCTACTAGAATTCAAACATGTCAACATGATCAATATTTCGGAGAAAACAAGATTCAATTGCACTTGTTCACCAAGCTCGTGTACACTACAGTATACGCTCATGTCTCTTCACATTTGCTTGTTTTTCATTCCTGTTGTTGATTTCATGATGTTAGTTTACCATCTTACACGGTTGATTTGATCGATGAAGCACGAGGTTTCTCTCAGCATGTCAGGATAAAGTAGACAAGATGAACTTGTTGTTTTATCCTGATCTTTCTCCGTTTAATTCCATTTATATATATATATATATACATTAAAAGAAAGTTGAGCATTGCTTGGAAAACTAAAGAACTAACTAACCTATGGAGGAACTAACAAGAACATAAATCCATATTTAAAGCCTGATTTTATCTTGCAACATATGCATTTTATCTTGGCAACATATGCATTTTATCTTGACAACATATGCA
Organism: Arion vulgaris; assembly: GCA_020796225.1. Taxonomy (NCBI): domain Eukaryota; kingdom Metazoa; phylum Mollusca; class Gastropoda; order Stylommatophora; family Arionidae; genus Arion; species Arion vulgaris. Next base: position 74,519,576 of record CM036753.1, read on the forward strand.
TTTTATCTTGCAACATATGCATTTTATCTTGCAACATATGCATTTTTATTGCACATATGCATTTTATCTTGGCAACATATGCATTTTATCTTGGCAACATATGCATTTTATCTTGGCAACATTGCATTTATCTTGGCAACATATGCATTTTATCTTGGCAACATATGCATTTTATCTTGGCAACATATGCATTTTATCTTGAACATATGCATTTTATCTTGGCAACATATGCATTTTATCTTGGCAACATATGCATTTTATCTTGGCAACATATGCATTTTATCTTGGCAACATATGCATTTATCTTGGCAACATATGCATTTTATCTTGGCAACATATGCATTTTTATCTTGCAACATATGCATTTTTATCTTGGCAACATATGCATTTTATCTTGTAACATATGCATTTTATCTTGGCAACATATGTTTGTGAGACATGAAACATTGACAAAGCGGCAGAGAAGATCGTTAATGTTTTTGAATGCTAATACTACAGAAGAGTACTTAGAATATCATGGACAGAAAAACGAACACACGATTCTGTTCTGCAACAGTTTGATACTAGAGAGGGTTTACTAATTGAGAGCATAAAAAGTAGGAAAATTAAATATTTCGGATTCATCAAACGACATGAGTGCCTAGAGAAAATAATTTTGGAAGGAATGGTGCCTGGAAGAAAAATGAGAGGAAGACCTAGAAGACGATGGGTGCTAGATGTCATTGACGATCTGAGAATACCCGCTGCTGACGCCGACCAACTTGCACAGAACAAAGTTTTTCAGGACTGCTGTCATGGGAGCCAGGTTCCGGAAGGGACAAGCTACTTGATGATGATGATACATTACCCTAATTGATTTTATAACAATAGTAGTTCGAAGTGGCGTATGTACTTGTGATAGTAGTTCGAAGTGGCGTATGTACTTGTGATAGTAGTTCGAAGTGGCGTATGGACTCGTGATAGTATTTCGAAGTGGCGTATGGACTCGTGCTCTGATCATGGTCAATTAGGCCTAAATTAATAGTATGCGCTTGCCTTAGATGCCATATCGCCCATGTGGTTTCCGAGGCTCGCAAGGGAAGCAAAGAATAGTAACACTGCGACCTACAAAGCATGTCATAAGAGCCGACAGAGGTAGGGGCCTAGGAAGCCACCTAATCAATAAAAGCGCTGCAGAAATCGGATATGCTGTAGACGCATAACTAGCACAACATACAGTGGCTCTTAGGCTTGGATCACATACAAATCACAAGTGGTTAACAAGTGGTCGATATGGAGCACTTGAAGAAGAAGAAAACGAAGATAATATACACTACCCTCATTTAATTTATAACAATAGTTGTTCGTAGGTGTAGGAGCTCGGGCTCTGATCTGTGTTAATTAGGCCTAAACTTATCGGATGTACCTGCTCTTTATACGCAGGATGTACCTGCTCTTTATACGCAGGATGTACCTGCTCTTTATACGCAGGATGTACCTGCTCTTTCTCTTTTTCCGTTCTTAGATACATATACACTTTAAAATTCCGTTTTTAGAGACACTTTAAAAATACAATTTTCCTTAACCTTTTCAGACCTTAAGGTATTCAGTGCCTGTCACTTCACATTTCTATTCCCTAGTGTGAAGAAGGTAGGAGGGTCAATCCTTTCCTCCCCTGGGGAGCGTCGAGTGTGAAATTGAACCCTCCCCCAACCCTCTTGGGTCAGAGGCGATAGGCGAATGTTTACACATTACAGTAATCTATCCACACATTTACACGACCTTTTTTATTTTATAACAATAGAAGTTCGAGTGGTGTATGTACTCGTGATAGTAGTTCGGAGTGGCGTATGTACTCGTGATAGTAGTTCGGAGTGGCGTATGTTCTCCTGGTAGTAGTTCGAAGTGGCGTATGTACTCGTGATAGTAGTTCGAGTGGCGTATGTTCTCTGGTAGTAGTTCGAAGTGGCGATTCTCGTGATAGTAGTTCGGTGGCGTAGTTCTCCTGATAGTAGTTCGAAGTGGCGTATGTACTCTGACTATAATCGTAGTCAATTAGGCCAAAATTAATCGGATTCTCCGGTCCTAGAATCCGTAGTTAACTATGAACCGAGACGGAAAGTACTAACGTTCTCAGAGCAAACAACACAGATAATAAAGTGTAGTTAATACGGTTAATAGAACACAAACACAAAGAAGAAGAAGACATCGAAAAGTGTGGTCAATAACAATCGCCTTTTTTTTATTTATCTTATCTGTCAATATCTACTTGCTGAAACAACGTGGTTGATATATAGGTTTTACCGTTGCATGATATACAGAGAGCAAGACCTCTCTTTCATGATATCTTAAGAAAGATTTGAAAGCCGCATAGAATCGATGGATTCACTCTGAATGCAATGACGTCGGTTCTGGTAGCTTCCAACTTTTCAATATGATGTATTCTTTTTCTTTCTTGTGTCAACCTTCATAAAACTACAACAGTAGCTTCCACGAACTGTATTATTCGCTTCAGATCACCTATACAGGTCTCAGAATCGACATTCGCTCCATCTCAATTGATCATATTTCTCTTTCTCTTTTTGTGGAATCAACACGCATAAAGGATGATATCTGTAGTATTTGAACACAGATCACAAGTGTGTTCGTCTCATTAATCTCAACCTTGCAACCGTTATTCAAATCGTATTAAAAAAACGTACACTATTTTTCTTCTGAGCATGCACTGAGTCAGACTCGATAGCCTTAGAAGGCCATGATAAAGTGCATAACTTAACTTGCTGTTTCTTTTTGTATAACTTAAACATGGCATACTAAGACTATCAAAGTCAACTACAGCACATTTTTCAATGCATGAGTGTAAACCTTCATAGATATCATGGCATAAAATATGCCGAAGTCAGCAGAGTAAGCATAGCAAAAGAAAAAGTCGATGACACTAAGAGAAAAGCTAGAGCCCTTCAAGGCGAGCTAAGAAAAGCTGATAGTCACCTAACAAATACATTCACCAGTAATGAGTTGGATGAGGCATTAAGGAAGCTGAAGCTCAGAAAGTCACCCAGAAAGAATGGGATCACAAATGAGATGCTTAAAAGCTTGGGTACTAGAGCAAAGGCAGCCCTACTGGCCGTCCTAAATATGTCGTGGGGTACAGGAATAGTATCACGAGAATGCAAGGAAGCGATCATGGTATCCATCCTTAAACCAGGCAAAAATAAACTCTACCCGGCGAGTTACAGACCAATAAGCCTCCTAAGCTGCACGGGCAAACTCATGGAACGCATGGTGAACAAGCGGTTATCTTGACACTTGGAAAGAAAAGAGCTTCTCATGACACAACAGGAGGCTTTCGAAGCACCGATCTACAGAAGATCAAGTAACCTATATCGTCCAGGAAATCGATGATGGTTTCCAAGAAAAAAAACAGACACTGGCAGTTTTGGTAGAAATGGAGAAGGCGTTTGACACAGTCTGGAAGGAAGGGGTAAGACTGAAACTCCTCACGCTGGGTATTAAGGGAAGAATGTACAAATGGTTTGATAGATACCTAGAGAACAGAACAGCAATGGTTCAAGTTCAGTGGTACACTAGCAAGAAGGCCACATTGGAGCAAGGAGTCCCCCAAGGAGAAGTGTTCTCACCAACCCTCTTTCTAATCTTTGTCAATAACATAGCAACATGCCTACCAAAACGAGTACATTCTGCCATGTATGCCGACGACCTGGCAATATGGGCGAGGGAAGAGTCAATGCCCATAGCAACAAATCGACTGCAGGATACGCTAAATAACTTGGATGTGTAGAAAAAAAAGTGGAATATGAAAATTAACTCTTCTAAGACAACCTACACTGTGTTCTCCCAGAACAACCAGGAGCATAAAATTAAGCTTAAAGTCAATGGGCAATACCTTCCAGAAAGCAAAACCCCAACGTACCTTGGAGTCACACTCGACAGAAAACTGACTTGGTGCCCCCAAATTGAAAATGCTACGGCAAAAGCAAGACACGTGCTCACGATGATGCGCAAACTCGCAGGCTCCACGTGGGAGCAAACACCAGAGTCCTCAAAACACTCTACTCTGGAAGAGTGCGACCGGTCCTAGAGTACGGCATTGCAGCGTGGAGCAGTGCATCCAACAAGCAATTCGCAAAAATGAGCAATAGCCAAAATCGAGCAATACGCATTATCACAGGAGCCATGAAGTCCATGCCTATCAAGACGATGGAAACAATCATAGGCATTCAACCAATGGCAGATCGAAGTGACAGAAAAGTCTTGGTGTTGGCGAAAAAGCTTAAATGGCTCAATTTCCACCCTATGTACGAAAGAATGAACGGATTCGGAAGGGGCAGGTTACAGAGAACAAGCTTCGTAAAATACGTGAAAGCACTGATCGCAGACCATCCGGTCTTAGCAAACTGCAAAACCAAATCAATCCCGGCAACCGATAAGTGCCCACCGTGGAAAACCAAAATGCCGGAACTAAGGAAATCAATCCCAGGCATACTAAAAAAGGGCAGCAAGAAAACTTCGAAAGAAGAGCGGCACAGAAAAAACATTGGGACAGAGTACCCTTATAATAAGTGGTTACACGTCTATACTGACGGATCGGGTAGGAACGCAATCAGCGACGGCGGAGGAGGAATAGTGCTTAAACTCTCAAAGAAAGTGACGGTCACAAAAGCGATTGCCAAGGGTAAATACTCAAAAAACTACCGGGCAGAGGCAGAGGCAATAAAAACAACGGCCGAAATGATCCTAGAGAGAAAAGGCACCTCTCGCAACGAGGTCGTGATATTCATCGATGCTCTATCGGTCATCACGGCACTCAAAGTGTAGGCAAAACAGAGTTAAATGACCTGAAAGCGACCCTCGACGCTTTAGTGCACACACTCAAACGCACCGTCATTCAGTGGATCCCATCACACTGTAACATAAGTGGAAACGAACACGCAGACAAACTAGCAAAAGAAGGCGGGCGACTACCTCAGAATGATCTCGAGATCAGTTATGAGGAAGCCAGAACAACCATCTACTGGCCCTATAGAGACAAATGGACAAAAGACCATCCTTAGCACAATAACAGCGACGGATACTATGGTCTGTCTCGTAGTGAACACGTTGCCATACTTCGCCTCCGCACCGGCCAGAACAAGCTCCGGGTCCACATGTTTCACAAATTTAACATTGGCACAACTAGCCTGTGCCCCTGCAAAAAGGCGGATATGACGGCAGAGCATGTTCTCCAAGATTGTCAACTGAAAGCAAATATAAGAAAAGAAATCTGACCTCAAAACACAGAGCTTCGCGAGAAGCTGTACGGAGGAACGGAGTCCCTTAAAAACACGGTAAAATTCATGATAAGAGTTGGTTCATCGGTCAAGGCCGGGTTCGCAAGAGAGAGATATCATGGACAAAAACCGCTGCGTTACGCAATGTCTCTCTATTTGGACGATGTACTCCAAGAATAGATAGAAGGAGACATAGCCTCTCTAGTTGACCGGATACTTTCCTGACCATTATTTTCTTTTAACAATTTGCCTATCGTATTCTGCACGATGATTACACAATATCCCTGAACTTTTGTGTAATCTATGCCAGACTTCGGCATAGACACCAGGTAGCTATGCAACCATCCTTCTTTGACTATCGACTAAACGAGACTCGATAGATAATCTGTCATTACTACAACATTGTTAATATTATGTAACATCATTTCTGAAGTGTTAACTGACTGATGTCTGAAATACTAACATATATAGATCGCATTACATTATATTTAAGTAGAGAACAATGAAGAACATGTGGCAAAGCACACCAGCAAAATATTAAAATGAAAGATATTAAGAACATGCATTTTTCCAGTGGCTACTTATGGTTGTGAATTATGGACCGTTACACAAAAATTACACAAAAATAAAACAAGAAAGAAAATCCAGACTTTCGAAACTAAATGCTACATACAGAAAGTTCCTACGAATACCAAGGGCAGAAAAGGAAAGAACACTCATGTCTTGAAAGAAATAAGTGTTAAAGAGAATTGGCTGATAAACAACATAATATACAGGAAAACTAGACAACATCGTAATAAATGGCCAAACACTGGAGAAAGTTGAACATTTTACATATTTGGGTAGTAAATTGTCAAACAACGGAGACACTATGAAAGAAATAAACTCTCGTATTGCTATAGCAGCTAGTGCCTTCACTAAATTAACGAATATCTGGCAATCTCAAGACCTTAGTATATGCACAAAAGTTAAATTATTTAGGTCATGTGTGATTCCTGTACTACCTACGGCTGTGAAAGTTGGAAATCAACAAAGAAAATTGATAAGAAACTGGACAGCTTTGAGAATAAATGTCTACGAAAATTATTAAAAGTAAAATGGAGTGATTTCGTTTCTAACAACACAGTGAGAGATAGAACACACCAACAACCCGTATCAAATATTATAAGGAAACGAAGGTGGAAATATTTAGGTCACGTTCTTAGATCAGACGAAAAGAGACTAAATCGACAAGTCCTTATGTGGTCACCAGTTGGAAAAGAAAACGTGGAAGACCAAAGACCACTCTTCGAAGAACCATCCAACAAGAAAGTAAACTATTGGGATGTAAAACCATACAAGATCTCCAACTGCTAGCAAAGAACCGTATCACATAGAGATCTAAAACCTCTGCCCTATGTGCCGCCTTTGGCACGAAAGGAACAAACTAACTAACTAACTATACAGGAAAATTAATTAATTTGCTCACATCAAACGTCACGATGGCCTGGAGAGAACAATATTAGAGGGCAGGGTCCCAGGATGCAGAGGCAGACCAAGAAAAGATGGCTACAATATATTGAGAAACCATGAATATGACCATCGGCGAAGTGAGTGAACTGGCTAGAGACAGAGTGAATTTCAAATGCACTGCAAAGAGAGCAACTCCTATAAAGGATACACACCTTGATGATGAGAGAACAATAACAGACACAGTCGCTATAAATATACATGTTTTCCTGGTTTGACTACTAACAATGCAGAACGTAAGCAAATATTTTAAAGAACCTGCTTTCAAACTGTTCTTGAAGTAATTTCAAATATTTTATTCTATTATTCTTGAAGTAGTTTCACAAATACTCCGTTCTGTTGTTTTTGAAGAAATTTCAAATATTTTGTTCTAGTGTTCTTGAAGAAGTTTCAAATACTTTATGCTAGTGTTCTTGCAGAAGTAAATTCTTCATTTTGGTGTTCCTAATGTAGTTTCAAATACTTTATGCTAGTGTTCTTGTCGAAATTGTAAATACTTTATTTTGATGTTCGTACGGTAGTTTCACATACTGTATGCTAACGTTCTTGCAGTAGTTATAAATACTTGTTGGTGTACTTTGAAATAATATCAAATGCGTTATTCCAATGTTCTTGAAGTACTTAAAGATATATTATGTCCATGTTCTTCAGGAAAGTTCAAGTAATTTTGAGAGCTACAGATAATTGCAAGAAAGAATGCCATATCCGTTGCTGATGAAATCTGCTTTGTGGAAATCAACAGCCTAACTCGTACATTAGTTAGCTCAAAAATATACAATAACATGGGATTCTGGAATGTCAGAATAATGGCCACAGCTACAAATTGCTACAGTCAGATTTCTTATGAAACGAAGCGATACGAACTGAATATATTAGGATTAGTTGACGTGAGATGGCTTGGAACACATAGAAGAGTGGTTAGTGGATTCACTTTCATTTTTGGAGGGTCTCAATAGCGAAGTGGTTAAGTCGTTTGCCTGTCGTACTGAAGGTTGTGGGTTTAAATCAGGACACAGACACATGTACAATTTGTTATGAGATCCCTAGTATTGTTACAGAAGCTACGGGGTTCGTGCTTTGCGCAATACTCTTGGCAGATGGCATGACATTTCTGCCAACAGGAACGGAGCCATATGGTGAGACTCGGTTTAATGAAGACAATTCTTCAACTTTGGACCCTTTTTGTACTTCAGAGAGAGAGAAGATGGTATTGAGGATGTTAACATAATTATGACACCTAGAGTAACATAGAGCATATTCAAATGGGAACCTAGCTGGAGTCATATTATTAAAGTTCTTTAGTACCAGGCATGTTAAGATGGCAATATATAGCCTCTTTCGTCTCTAAAAAGCTAATTGCATATCCTATACAGGACTTTGCGAATCAACCCAAGCTTTTTTAACGCTGTTTGTGATTTTTCTAGGCATTATTACGTTCAGTAGTTTGCCATTGCTTTCTGCACGGGTGGTACCATCGTCCTTTTGTAAAAATCCACGCGAAACAATTTGCAAACACGCTGCCTGCAGTGTGAATCGAACTCAGAACGTCGAGGTTAATAGACCGAGTCACTATCCCCTAGGCCACAGAGGCCACCCACATTTTCATCTCTAAAGACGTTCAATTGGCAAGTATAAGATGACAATACTGAAGTGTTATACACCACTAACGTGACCGAACGTGGTAAGGTCATGTTTTATTAGATGCTGCATGATGAAATTAACAATACTCCAAAACATGACCTGTTATTACCAGGGATTAATGGTGGACTTTAATACCAAAGGTTGGTAGTGCAAATGTAGGAGTAGATAGGAGTAGAAACAGAAAAACAATGAATAAACTCAATTACTGAGAAAGGTGAAAGTCTAGCTAATGTCTAACAATTGATAATCAATCCAATTAGTATTTTACTTGCACTTTTTCCTCCACTTAAAATAACACTTTCCCCCCGTTCACGCTTCAATGCACTGCCTCATAATTTCCTTACTTTTGAAATTCGTATTGCTTTCTTTTAGGTAAAAACAAAGTACTGTAGTTTTACTGCAGTTTTCCCCTTATATCGATATTACTTTCTTCTATACAATTTCATGTTTGTACAACATTTTGAGAGTAAGATAAATTTGCTTTCTCCATTGTTATTTGATAATGAAACTTTTATATAGATAAACTACCCGTATAATCTTCTTTTGTTAAGCGTGAAAGAGGTGTCATGGATTCTGTCAACAGAAAATGTATTCAACTTTCTTGCAGAATGTCCACACCATTAAACTTGATGTGTTTTCACAGTAGTGGTTTCTCTAGCACTTCTTTTTATTTTAAACGACGAAAAGGCTAACAAAGCGGATACATTATTTTTACATGTTGCTGCATGTTTGCTAGGGCGCAGTGGTCCTAATCTAAGCTCATAAATACCCACCTCCAGGATTCACTGAGGTGAGAGACTGAAAAGTTTTAACTATTGATCATGTCACTGGATATGTGGGTCTGAACAAGTATGTCAAACGAATTGTGTGGCAGCACTTGTTTCTGGGGGCCAGTAATTGCTCTATTGTCTCGCTTAGGTAGTTTGTTGAAAAGAGACCATGTGTAGCTGGTAGCGGCTCATTGCCTCCTGCCCATCACGATGACTGAAGTGATCAATGCCTGCAGGTTACGCAATTACGTAAGCTGCATCAAGATAACACGCTTATTATATGCAAGCTGCGGCCTGCAATGGTGTTTAATATATGGTATGTGAATTCTACAAACATCTTTTGTGTACGCTGTCCGAGTTCTGCAAACGTGTTTAGTATATGGCCAGTTCTGCAAACATTCTTTGCGTACGCTATCCGAGTTATACAAGCATTCTTTGTGTACGTTATCCGAGTTTTACTAACATTCTTTGTGTACGCTATCCGGGTTTTGCTAACATTCTTTGTGCACGCTATCCGAGTTAAACAATCATTCTCTGTGTACGCTATCTGAGTTCTACTAACATTCTTTGTGTACGCTATCCGAGTTTGACTAACAATTCTTTGTGTACGCTATCCGAATTTGACTAACAATTCTTTGTGTACGCTATCCGAGTTTTGCTAGCATTCTTTGTGTACGCTATCCGAGTTTTACTAATATTCTTTGTGTGCGCTATCCGAGTTCTGCAAGCATTCTTAGTGTACGCTTAGTTATACAAGCATGTGGGACCCTCTCCTGTGTTACGGGGCTCGTGCACTGTCGCTGAGACCGTCATGCGTAAAAAAGAGATCGGAGCACACATGGTAACTCACCGAAGTGCAATGATAATGCCACTATCAATAAATCATGTTACTTCTACAAACATGATTAGTGTACACCGTCCAAATGAAACATTAGAGATAGATCGGATATGAGATACTCATGGAGACCAACCCTGTCACAAAAACTGCACTGAGATGGACACAAGAGGTTAAACAAAACCGTGGACGACTTTAAAACGCCCTGGAGGAGAACAGTAGACCTAGAACTGAAAGAAATTAATCACAGCTATAACACGATGCAGAGTACATCCAATAATAGAGAAGAGTCGTGGGCATGTGGTGCTGCCCTAAACGCCAGAGACGACACAAGCTAAATATATACATATATGTATGTATATATATATATATATATATATATATATATATATAAGAGACACGAAGGTCTGGAGAAGACCATCATGGAAGGAGGCATCTCAGCAAAGAGTAGAAGAGGAAGACCATGGAGAAGATGGATTCAGAAAGTAACTGATGGTTTGAGCACGACGGCTGCAGAGGCAGGACATCTGGCCTATGAGAGAGAGAAATTCCAAAGGGCTGTTAGCGTGGCATAGCTGCTCAGGACAAGCTATTTGATGATATATATATATATATATATATATATATATATATATATATATAGGCGAGAGAGAGAGAGAGAGAGAGAGAGATGACCAGAACAAATTCGAATACATTAAATGATCTATATAACGAACCAGAACAAAAGTGACAATGATGCGAAAACATTGCTAGTAAAGATAATGTCGACGTTACGAGCATCAAAACTCAAATAGAAGCCATTGTTAGATCAGATAGCTAGTTTAAAGAACAATTCGAATTTAATGAAGTGTGGGCTATAATTGTTTTCTCTTCAACGATCCAGCAACGCTTGGGTTCATGTCCTTCAACAAAATGTCATGTTGTATACATACTGTACAAAGCATTGAAGTACCTGTTGATTTTCTATCAACGAAAACAGAAAGCAGAATAAACTGTCCTAGCCGTTGGAGATCAATGAAAATCGTGACATATCCTTTTACAGGACTTAGACATCAACAACAGTAAAAGAGTCGTCGATTTTCTATGCACCACGTTTAGTAGTTTGCTATTGCTTTCTGAACGAGGATGTCTATTTTTATCGTTCGTAAAAATCCGAGAGAGCTGGAGGCTGATATTAAAAGGATATGTAAAACATGGAAAGAGTTGGAAGGGATGGTAAGAGAGAGAAAGAGCTGGAAGAAGTTTGTTGAAGACCTGTGTTCCGCTGGGAGTTGAAAGGCGAAGATGAAATTCCGAGGAACTTATTTGCTTCAAACTTGCCCGTCACGGGTTTGAACCAGGAACGCTTGGGTTGTGATCGAGCTCACTACCGTTTAAACTACAGACGCTCACAGTAGTAGATGGGGTGGCCTATAAAAACACCATCAATGAGACTGACAAATGGTATAGTAATGTGTAACGTATAGTTTTGCAGTAGTCTATGCATATCTAATTATGCACATATCTTGCATCTTGTTGTTTTAATGTTGTTCTACGTATAGTAAATATACATTTTGACAGAAGATTTTGGAAATATGATGTTTATTAGACAATGTCGTTATATCTATTGTCTATTACCAGGTGGTAGATGTACTTGTACACTTGCCGTTAAGCGTAGGGATGGGAGCTTTAATTTGTGTTCAAGGGCTAGATGAGTCGTCCTTGTTGTGTTGTATCCGTGTTTATGTAGTGTGGTCTTGATATTGTCTACCAAATTTTTCTTGGTCTTCCCTTAGTTCTAGTACCCGATCTCTTTTTATCATAATCACTAAATAATATATTGTTTTTTTCTAATTCTGATAACCAGTTAGTGTTAGACTATGAAAATGTATGCTTGCAATTCTTGTATAACTGACAAATGTATTGAGTGACAGGTACACTTTTTGATTGTTTGCTGACAAGTTAAGTTAGAAAGTATAAAATTTGTGCATGTTCACTGATAAGCAAATTTTGAAAGTATACAATTTATGCATGTTCACTGACAAGCAAACTTAGACTTAAACATTGTGTGAATGTTCGATGCACAGCGAATTCAGACTGCATACATTTTGTGCCTGTTTCCTTACAAGCTAATTCGTAATATTTGTAATTATTTGTGTTTGTTCACTTACCAACGAATTCCGTAAATTATGCATTTTGTATGTTGAATACATTTGAAATTAGATGTCAGTAAAACAAAAATATTGAACATAAAATGGACGAATTTATAAGGTTATGAAAACATAGAAATGTCTGATCACACACTATTAACCACTGTTATCAAAAAAAGAGAAGATGGGGATATGTTTAGCATACTGTGAGAAAAAATTATCGCAAACAGACATTGAAATGGAAGATAAATGCTTTCAAGAAATAAAAAACGTTACAGTAAAACCTTACAGAAAAAACGTTGCTGAGTCGGACGAGAAATATCGGATTAAATTCCAGAGAAGTCATTGAACGAGTTACCAAGGAAAGAGCGGTATGAAGAAAGTGTTTGCAGATCGTTTAACAGTACAAGAGTAATACAGTAACTAGTTATAAACGATTGTGGAGATCCATCGTCGGCTACTTGAATTGACGTGCCACATGATGATGTTAATGCACGGAGGGAACTGATTCCTGTCACAAAGGACATACAATGGATTTAGTACAATGGCAAAGAGATGAATGGAAAGAGATGAATGGCAAACACAATATATAGGAAAAAGAGAATGACATACCGCTAGGTCAGAAGTGTATTTTAGAGAAAATCATGGTTACAGAGAGATAGCAGAAATGAAATCATTTAATCAGTGGCGGATACATTGAAAATACAATAGCCAAGCACATCGACGAAATGATTAACAATTAATATATCAATACCATATATAGTAATCATTTTTCCATATTGCATCGCAGTTTTTGTTTTCTTCTGAATAACTTTCTTATAGTTGTCTTTTCTCCTGCAAGTCATAACGGATTATTTCTTGCTTGTTTGTTTGTTTGTTTGTTTGTTTGTTTGTTTGTTTGTTTGTTGCGTAGGAGATTAATGCTTATTTAAGTCGATGCACTCTATTTTCAACCTAAGAACGAACAATTTTTGATTATATCTGAGATTATAAGACAACACGTATAGGACACATATAGGTTGTATCAATGGCGGCTCGTCATTAAGGGCCACTGGGGCCGGGCCCCACCAAAAATAATGTATAACGTGTATTTATTATTTTATAAATTAAAACATAACAACCCAAAACCATGATTTTTCCGAAAAATGTATGTCTGGCCCCACCAACAAGCCGCCACTGGATTGTATCAATCCTAACATATGCTAGTAAGAGTTGGAAAATAACTAAAGATATAGAAAGCAAGTTGAATGCTTTTGAAAATACATGTATGCGAAAAGTAATGAACATAAATGGAACGAATTCAGGAAAAGTGATGAAATCAAATAAATGTGTGTTCAAGCACTAGTAGCAACTGTTATAAGAAGGAGAAGATGGAGATATGTTGGACACACCGTGAGAAGAAATGATCAAAGAATATCAAAGCAGGCATTGAAGTGAGATGCAGAGTATTACAGAAAGAGAGGATGATCTAAGATGACCATGAAACGAACTTTGCTGAGAGAGACAAGAAATATCGATCTCAGTTCCATGGAAGAGATTAAGCGAGTTGTCAAGGATAGAGCGGTATGGAGAAATTGCTTGCAGGCCCTATGTAATGTATAACGGTACGAGAGAAGTTATTAAAGAACAACGCATATGAAAAATAAGAATTAACTCCTTGCGGAGAACCCAAAGAGATAACTGAGCCCATGGTTTTCTTAACGTCAGTCATTGGGTACTGATCAGACGTCATAGGACTACTGACAGACCTACAGGTGCTAAGTGTCTCAGCAGATGTTGAACGGTATGCTTTCTGAAGGCTTTAGCAGCTCGTTGTAACACATGTTCTTCCTTATGTCTTTCATGCATTATATTTGCTTGCGCAACATTTGATTATAAACTCCATAAAACTATATATAAATACAGCTTTAATTTCAGTGTTCAAACAAGCATTCTCTGAGCAACCGAAAGAAAATTCTACTTATTCATCTTCAACTTCCCAAAGATTGGTGTTGTTAATGTAAGTACGTCTGCTCTTCTTTTTTTTTCAGCAGACACCCACATGACTATACAATAGTAGTAAATCCACAATATCCTTGGAGAATGAGTCTCGATAGACAAAAATTCCTCATAGCGCAGTCTACTGATTTGGACCTTCCAAAGCATCGATAAAAGTCAGAAACACTAATGACCCCAGAAAACAAAGTCTCATTGAGTCATTGAAGAGCAGCAGTAACGGCCTCAATCTCCATCATTCTACTGGAGGTAACTGTTCCATCCGCTCCATTCTTCTCTGGAACGACTCTACAGGGGCATCTAGCTAGGAAATGTCAACATGATTTCTCAATTTGATATACAGATCCATAAGTGTATACACTAACATCATTATCCCTTGTTATCTACGGTCAGGTCATTTATTACGAGATCAGTTTTCATATTGCTCAAATTGTCTGTGTGGTGTCGAGGCTTGCAAGGGAAGAAACGAATAGTACCACTGCGACATACAAGGCATGTCGTAAGAGGTGATTGATGTAGGGACTAGGAAGTCCTACTCTAGTGAATAAAAGCGTCGCAGAAATCGGATGTACTGGCCTACTTGTAGACGCATAGTGGTACAATGTAAATCGCTCTTAGGCTCAGACCACAAACAAATCACACAGAGTGGTTAACATGTGGTCGATATGGAGCGTTTGAAGAAGAAGAAGAAGATAAGGCTCAAATATATACATTCTCTTCTAAGCCAAATAGTAACGCTGTGGAAGTTGATTGGGTTATTTATTATCTTTCGGGACCTATTCCTTCCCTTTTGGTCGGGTAGTAAATGAGACAATTGCTATATTTGAGCATAGATATTATTTTCTTTTGAAATAATATGTTTACAATTTAATATTTACTGCATCTATTAGAAACTAAGAAAGAATAAAACATGTCTGTTTATATAAAGAAAATAATAACATAGCTTTAAATAAATCATAAATTAATATAGGACAGATTGAACTAACAATTGCAGATGCAAAACATGCATGGCTCAGGATGGGAAAAATATAAATCCCACAACGCTTCACGTAGCATGTGGATGTGATAAGATGAAATGAGACAAGACAAGACTGAAGCCTTTGAGATGTCAATTTGCAGAAGATTTGGGCATATTTTATGAACATTAATACAAAACAAAAGTTATTAGGAAAATGATGGATGCACGAAGAAGTGTTTCAAAAATAAAACGATATGCAACACATAAAGTGACAAAATAGTTGAAACTCTAAGTAAATACTATAAATCAACATACTAACGGATAAGAGCATAAAAAAGGAAATATGTGAAAATATTATATTGATTAATAGTTGGTTAAAGGATAGTTTGACAGAAAGAAATTATGATATCAGAAAATAGTGCAATTGAGAGTCTTTCCGAACAGAGGAGTTTCATGGCTGAGAAACCCACTCACTGACCAGATTGAGAGAGATGGGTGGCAATATTGGTGAGAACTGAAAAGAACGACATACCAAATATGCAAGGAGATTGATTAATCAACATCGAACTGGCGTGTTGGGCCGCTGGACGATGCTGGATTTGTTGAGGCGGAGATTGGAGCAACTATAGATGAGTCCGGAGTGCTATGATGCTTGTTCTTATATAACTGATAACTGATCATGATGGAAGAAAACGGAAAATAGTGGAGATTCAAAACAATCAATCTTCGAAATAGAAATAGCACCAAGTCAGATCTAAATAATCATATATTCAGTCTATGTTGGTAATTCTACCTTTTTCTAGCTATAAAAACACAGAACATGATGTTTAATTTTATTGTAAATAGGTAGACGAGACTAGCGGACAAAAAATAGCTAAATACTAACACTGAACCACAATCCTTAATTCTCTCGAAGACTATTTCCTAGCTGTGAAGACGAGCGTTGTTAAGCTTTTCTGAATGTAGCATATCCTTTACATGACTTTGCCATCAACCACAGTAAACAAGTCGTCGATTTTCTAGGCACCACTCATACGTTCAGTAGTTCGCCATTGCTTTCTGAGCAGTTCGAACTTCTCTTTGTCGTGTCATTCCAACACTGCGCAGTTGGAGCAGTATTTTGTCGGTACATGTGGTGGTTGAACCTGTAGTGTTTATTTTCTAGATGGAAGATTGTTGTATGTTGTTTTCTGTTTCGTCTGTTGATGAGATCGTGTGGGTGCTATTGTTGGTTTGTTGCATCTACAATTGTATATATATTTGCTTCATATATGTCTTGATCTCTAGTAATGACACTGTGTGTGTTCTAACAACGTTGTTCCCACATTATCCAGCTTGTCTGCTCTCTTATTTCATGATATTCCACAGTGAGCTGGTATACACTGTGGAATAATTTGGTTGTGTACTGAAAGCTTGTTTCGCTGGAATGTCAGCTTTCTCTCCATATTATCTCGTGATTTCCTTTGTGTAGGCCTGCAGTACTGACATGCAGTCACACATGAAGACGCGTTTGTTATTTGTATGTTTCTTTCCTGTAGTATTTTTATTGTTTCGACAAATGTCTGTTGCTCAGCTCTGAAATGTGTTGAGTTCTCCGGTGACACTAGAATTTTTTTTATCCTGGTGCCATCTTGCAGTATAATAATGGTATTAGTTCCTCCTTTCCATACTGTTGTGTCACGTAATCCATTGGTGTATTCATGAGTTCACTCAAGTCAGGGGGATGGAGTTTCGATGTGTTATAGTTTCTTTGCTCTCATGATAGATGGCATCTGTTTGTTTCAGTCTTTGTGTCGATATCTGGAATTGTTGTTATCAATTTAATTGTAGTTCGGTGTTGTTATATATTAGTACTGTTTTCCAGATTGCTAGGTCTTTTGAAAGGATATCGCTTTTTTTGTTTGCAGATATTGATTTCAACAGGTGATAGAATATGTGTCTTTTTATGCAGTCTTTGGTTGGTTTGTTAACTGTTTTTAGACTTAGGGTTATTTTTTATGCGCTTAAACTGTTCTTTTAAGGTAAGTATTTTCTGTTCACTGCGTTGTCTCAGGATTTTCGATGCCAGCAATTGTTCGATGTCTGTTCCCCTCGAGCCTGACAATATATATATATATACAGACAAATTTACACATATTATAGTATTATTACGACACAGTTTGAAACAACCCGAGTGACATGTTGGTGACGGAAAGCACTAATGCTTCATTCTTGTTGTACATGTATCGTACTTTCCAGAAAAATGTTTGTTTTCATTTTTGATTGTATACAAAATTTATTGAGTTTGTTTAAAATCGATTTCAGATTATAATAGAAGAAAGAGCCAGCAAACAATACTGTCATACATCTTGATTCATTCACGCTCGCTTCAGCCGACTGTGTTTTTAGCTGTGATCCTGTGTCGTTGTTTGAGTGTTTCCTGCCTTTTGAATCTTGGACTGACGTTATTGACTGACCTAGCATAAGCGTCTTAATGGATGTGTGTAATGATGGAAGGTAAGATGATGGTCTCTTGTAACGCTATAGACATCAATCTGGTAAAATCGTATTCTCTCTCTCTATCTCTCTTTCTCGCGATCACCGCTTAGACTGATGTACCAGATTTCCCCATAAATTATGCTGTTGTTTAAGGATTCCGTCCCTCCGTACAACTTCTATTTAGCTCAATATTTCCCAACCAGGTTTCGTTTCTCAGGCCTGCTGGACAGTCACGCAGTAGGTAAATGATGTTCAGACAACCAACACCAGTTATCCAGATGTCATTTAGGTGGTCATTTAGTCACTTGCCGTATAGATAACTCTCAGGTGGTCATTTAGTCACTTGCCGTATAGATAACTCTCAGGTGGTCATTTAGTCACTTGCCGTATAGATAACTCTCAGGTGGTCATTTAGTCACTTGCCGTATAGATAACTCTCAGGTGGTCATTTAGACACTTGCCGTACAGAAATCTCACAGACAGTCAATTAATTATTGGGCATATATATATATATGTTGCAGATAGTCTATTAGAAGCTGATCATAAAGGACAGTTATTAAAGAGCAACAATAGAAATCACTCAAGCCACCAGAAAAGCGTAAGACAAACAAAGAAAACTACAACACTAGGTAACAATCCGGTAACAGTGTGATGACAAGAGAAGAAGAAGAAGATGGACAATAATATACCATTCGTTACGATGTATATTAAATGGATAGTTAATCACTGAAACTATTAGACAGAGTATTTGGTGACAGACATAGATACCTTACAGATGTACATTTAGTCAGTTACAATATAGAGATACCGCCCTGTATATATAAAATGAATAAATATCTCTATAGATGATTCTATCCTCACAGAAAATAGATATATGATACTATTTTCACAGCAAATAGATATATGATACTATCCGCACAGAAAATAAACATATGACACTACCACAACCGAGAATAAACTTATGAGCAGTGGCGGCTCGTCATTAAGGGCCATTGGGACCAGGCCCCACCAAAAATAAAGTGTAACGTGTACTTATTACTTTATAAATTAAAATATAACCTAACCAAAAACCATGATTTTTCCGAAAATTTGTGTCTGGCCCCACCACCAAAAATGATCACGAGCCGCCACTGCATATGACACTACCACAACCTAGAATAGACAGATGACACTACCATAACCGAGAAAACACAGATGACACTACCACAACCGAGAATAGACAGATGACACTACCACAACATGGAATATACGGAGAGAACAACCCCTACAGAAATAGACAGGTGGCCAAATCACTACATAGACTAGACAGATGACTCTATCACCAGAAAAAGACAGATAGCTCTATCACTAAAGAAATGGCACATGACACAGAAAAAGATAAAAAGATGGCCCTACATTACAGAAATAGACACTGACACTATCACTACAGAAATAGACAGATGGCACTGTTTACAAGAAATAGATCGCTCTGTCACTACAGAAATAGATCGCTCTATCACTACGAAAATGGGCTTATTGCACAAAAACACAAGAGAAAAGATAGATGGCACTATCATAACAGAGTTGTAGTTACTGCTATTATCATGGTAGAGTTATGGTTACTGATATTATAATCGCAGAGTTATAGTTACTGATATTATCATCGCAGATACAACTCCTCTGTTCAGAAAGACTCTCTCAATTCGTTAAGAATGTCATTTCTGTCCAACTCAGTTCCTTCTGATATCGTAGCCATTTAAGCCAATCTATTAGCTCGTTCATTGCCCCTGACCCAAGCGTACCGGGGAAGAAAATTAAGGACATTTCTGGTATCTCTCTTTGTACCAGTATCTCCACCCATTTTCGTCTCACCATTTCGATTATGACTTTACGATTCACTCTTATGAAGTCATGAAAACATGAAAGTAGTTATGAGATTCCAACCAAGCACCAACTCTATAACCGGTAACATCTTCCTTGTCAAACTACATGTGTTTGTTGCATAGACCCTACTGGTCTCTCTTATTGCTTTTCCTCCTGGGCGTGCCAAATCCCCACACATCGTTCTTGGCGAATGACTGACTGAACCGTCGGGGGAAATAACTACGTCTGTTTCGCTGATGTCATTCAAGTGCCATATTGACTGTAATGATGGATCTCCACAAACGTCTGTTTCGCTGATGTCATTCAAGTGCCATATTGACTGTAATGATGGATCTCCACAAACGTCTGTTTCGCTGATGTCATTCAAGTGCCATATTGACTGTAATGATGGATCTCCACAAACGTCTGTTTCGCTGATGTCATTCAAGTGCCATGATTCTGTAATGTGGATCTCCACAAACGTCTGTTTCGCTGATGTCATTCAAGTGCCATATTGACTGTAATGATGGATCTCCCCCAAACGTCTGTTTCGCTGATGTCATTCAAGTGCCATATTGACTGTAATGATGGATTTCCACAAACGTCTGTTTAGCTGATGTCATTCAAGTGCCATATTGACTGTAATGATGGATCTCCACAAACGTCTGTTTCGCTGATGTCATTCAAGTGCCATATTGACTGTAATGATGGATCTCCACAAACGTCTGTTTCGCTGATGTCATTCAAGTGCCATATTGACTGTAATGATGGATCTCCACAAACGTCTGTTTCGCTGATGTCATTCAAGTGCCATATTGACTGTAATGATGGATCTCCACAAACGTCTGTTTCGCTGATGTCATTCAAGTGCCATATTGACTGTAATGATGGATCTCCACAAACGTCTGTTTCGCTGATGTCATTCAAGTGCCATATTGACTGTAATGATGGATCTCCACAAACGTCTGTTTCGCTGATGTCATTCAAGTGCCATATTGACTGTAATGATGGATTTCCACAAACGTCTGTTTCGCTGATGTCATTCAAGTGCCATATTGACTGTAATGATGGATCTCCACAAACGTCTGTTTCGCTGATGTCATTCAAGTGCCATATTGACTGTAATGATGGATCTCCACAAACGTCTGTTTCGCTGATGTCATTCAAGTGCCATATTGACTGTAATGATGGATCTCCACAAACGTCTGTTTCGCTGATGTCATTCAAGTGCCATATTGACTGTAATGATGGATCTCCACAAACGTCTGTTTCGCTGATGTCATTCAAGTGCCATATTGACTGTAATGATGGATCTCCACAAACGTCTGTTTCGCTGATGTCATTCAAGTGCCATATTGACTGTAATGATGGATCTCCACAAACGTCTGTTTCGCTGATGTCATTCAAGTGCCATATTGACTGTAATGATGGATCTCACAAACGTCTGTTTCGCTGATGTCATTAAAGTGCCATATTGACTGTAATGATGGATCTCCACAAACGTCTGTTTCGCTGATGTCATTCAAGTGCCATATTGACTGTAATGATGGATCTCCACAAACG
The DNA here is from genome assembly GCA_020796225.1 of Arion vulgaris. NCBI lineage: Eukaryota > Metazoa > Mollusca > Gastropoda > Stylommatophora > Arionidae > Arion > Arion vulgaris. The sequence continues at coordinate 74,540,566 of CM036753.1, forward strand.
TCTGTTTAGCTGATGTCATTCAAGTGCCATATTGACTGTAATGATGGATCTCCACAAACGTCTGTTTCGCTGATGTCATTCAAGTGCCATATTGACTGTAATGATGGATCTCCACAAACGTCTGTTTAGCTGATGTCATTCAAGACCATTATAGACTGTAATGATGGATCTCCACAAACGTCTGTTTCGCTGATGTCATTCAAGTGCCATATTGACTGTAATGATGGATCTCCACAAACGTCTGTTTCGCTGATGTCATTCAAGTGCCATATTGACTGTAATGATGGATCTCCACAAACGTCTGTTTCGCTGATGTCATTCAAGTGCCATATTGACTGTAATGATGGATCTCCACAAACGTCTGTTTCGCTGATGTCATTCAAGTGCCATATTGACTGTAATGATGGATCTCACAAACGTCTGTTTCGCTGATGTCATTCCCAAATGCCATATTGACTGTAATGATGGATCCCACAAACGTTTTGTTTCGCTGATGTCATTCAAGTGCCATATTGACTGTAATGATGGATCTCCACAAACGTCTGTTTCGCTGATGTCATTCAAGTGCCATATTGACTGTAATGATGGATCTCACAAACGTCTGTTTCGCTGATGTCATTCAAGTGCCATATTGACTGTAATGATGGATCTCCACAAACGTCTGTTTCGCTGATGTCATTCAAGTGCCATATTGACTGTAATGATGGATCTCCACAAACGTCTGTTTCCTTTATGTCATTCAAGTGCCATATTGACTGTAATGATGGATCTCCACAAACGTTGTCGCTGATGTCATTCAAGTGCCATATTGACTGTAATGATGGATCTCCACAAACGTCTGTTTCGCTGATGTCATTCAAGTGCCATATTGACTGTAATGATGGATCTCCACAAACGTCTGTTTCGCTGATGTCATTCAAGTGCCATATTGACTGTAATGATGGATCTCCACAAACGTCTGTTTCGCTGATGTCATTCAAGTGCCATATTGACTGTAATGATGGATCTCACAAACGTCTGTTTCGCTGATGTCATTCAAGTGCCATATTGACTGTAATGATGGATCTCCACAAACGTCTGTTTCGCTGATGTCATTCAAGTGCCATATTGACTGTAATGATGGATCTCCACAAACGTCTGTTTCGCTGATGTCATTCAAGTGCCATATTGACTGTAATGATGGATCTCCACAAACGTCTGTTTCGCTGATGTCATTCAAGTGCCATATTGACTGTAATGATGGATCTCCACACACTTCTGTTTCGCTGATGTCATTCAAGTGCCATATTGACTGTAATGATGGATCTCCACAAACGTCTGTTTCGCTGATGTCATTCAAGTGCCATATTGACTGTAATGATGGATTTCCACAAACGTCTGTTTCGCTGATGTCATTCAAGTGCCATATTGACTGTAATGATGGATCTCCACAAACTTCTGTTTAGCTGATGTCATTCAAGTGCCATATTGACTGTAATGATGGATCTCCACAAACGTCTGTTTCGCTGATGTCATTCAAGTGCCATATTGACTGTAATGATGGATCTCCACAAACGTCTGTTTCGCTGATGTCATTCAAGGGGCCATATTGACTGTAATGATGGATCTCCACAAACGTCTGTTTCGCTGATGTCATTCAAGTGCCATATTGACTGTAATGATGGATCTCCACAAACGTCTGTTTCTGCTGATGTCATTCAAGTGCCATATTGACTGTAATGATGGATCTCCACAAACGTCTGTTTCGCTGATGTCATTCAAGTGCCATATTGACTGTAATGATGGATCTCCACAAACGTCTGTTTCGCTGATGTCATTCAAGTGCCATATTGACTGTAATGATGGATCTCCACAAAAGTCTGTTTCGCTGATGTCATTCAAGTGCCACATTGACTGTAATGATGGATCTCCACAAACGTCTGTTTCGCTGATGTCATTCAAGTGCCATATTGACTGTAATGATGGATCTCCACAAACGTCTGTTTAGCTGATGTCATTCAAGTGCCATATTGACTGTAATGATGGATCTCCACAAACGTCTGTTTCGCTGATGTCATTCAAGTGCCATATTGACTGTAATGATGGATCTCCACAAACGTCTGTTTCTGATGTCATTCAAGTGCCATATTGACTGTAATGATGGATCTCCACAAACGTCTGTTTCGCTGATGTCATTCAAGTGCCATATTGACTGTAATGATGGATCTCCACAAACGTCTGTTTCGCTGATGTCATTCAAGTGCCATATTGACTGTAATGATGGATCTCCACAAACGTCTGTTTCGCTGATGTCATTCAAGTGCCATATTGACTGTAATGATGGATCTCCACAAACGTCTGTTTCGCTGATGTCATTCAAGTGCCATATTGACTGTAATGATGGATCTCCACAAACGTCTGTTTCGCTGATGTCATTCAAGTGCCATATTGACTGTAATGATGGATCTCCACAAACGTCTGTTTCGCTGATGTCATTCAGTGCCATATTGACTGTAATGATGGATCTCACAAACGTCTGTTTCGCTGATGTCATTCAAGTGCCATATTGACTGTAATGATGGATCTCCACAAACGTCTGTTTCGCTGATGTCATTCAAGTGCCATATTGACTGTAATGATGGATCTCCACAAACGACTGTTTCGCTGATGTCATTCAAGTGCCATATTGACTGTAATGATGGATCTCCACAACCGTCTGTTTCGCTGATGTCATTCAAGTGCCATATTGACTGTAATGATGGATCTCCACAAACGTCTGTTTCGCTGATGTCATTCAGTGCCATATTGACTGTAATGATGGATCTCCACAAACGTCTGTTTCGCTGATGTCATTAAAGTGCCATATTGACTGTAATGATGGATCTCCACAAACGTCTGTTTCGCTGATGTCATTCAAGTGCCATATTGACTGTAATGATGGATCTCCACAAACGTCTGTTTAGCTGATGTCATTCAAGTGCCATATTGACTGTAATGATGGATCTCCACAAACGTCTGTTTCGCTGATGTCATTCAAGTGCCATATTGACTGTAATGATGGATCTCCACAAACGTCTGTTTAGCTGATGTCATTCAAGTGCCATATTGACTGTAATGATGGATCTCCAAAACGTCTGTTTCGCTGATGTCATTCAAGTGCCATATTGACTGTAATGATGGATCTCCACAAACGTCTGTTTCGCTGATGTCATTCAAGTGCCATATTGACTGTAATGATGGATCTCCACAAACGTCTGTTTCGCTGATGTCATTCAAGTGCCATATTGACTGTAATGATGGATCTCCACAAACGTCTGTTTCGCTGATGTCATTCAAGTGCCATATTGACTGTAATGATGGATCTCCACAACCGTCTGTTTCGCTGATGTCATTCAAGTGCCATATTGACTGTAATGATGGATCTCCACAAACGTCTGTTTCGCTGATGTCATTCAAGTGCCATATTGACTGTAATGATGGATCTCCACAAACGTCTGTTTCGCTGATGTCATTCAAGTGCCATATTGACTGTAATGATGGATCTCCACAAACGTCTGTTTCGCTGATGTCATTCAAGTGCCATATTGACTGTAATGATGGATCTCCACAAACGTCTGTTTCGCTGATGTCATTCAAGTGCCATATTGACTGTAATGATGGATCTCCACAAACGTCTGTTTCGCTGATGTCATTCAAGTGCCATATTGACTGTAATGATGGATCTCCACAAACGTCTGTTTCGCTGATGTCATTCAAGTGCCATATTGACTGTAATGATGGATCTCCACAAACGTCTGTTTCGCTGATGTCATTCAGTGCCATATTGACTGTAATGATGGATCTCCACAAACGTCTGTTTCGCTGATGTCATTCAAGTGCCATATTGACTGTAATGATGGATCTCCACAAACGTCTGTTTCGCTGATGTCATTCAAGTGCCATATTGACTGTAATGATGGATCTCCACAAACGTCTGTTTCGCTGATGTCATTCAAGTGCCATATTGACTGTAATGATGGATCTCCACAAACGTCTGTTTCGCTGATGTCATTCAAGTGCCATATTGACTGTAATGATGGATTTCCACAAACGTCTGTTTCGCTGATGTCATTCAAGTGCCATATTGACTGTAATGATGGATCTCCACAAACGTCTGTTTCGCTGATGTCATTCAAGTGCCATATTGACTGTAATGATGGATCTCCACAAACGTCTGTTTCGCTGATGTCATTCAAGTGCCATATTGACTGTAATGATGGATCTCACACACTTCTGTTTCGCTGATGTCATTCAAGTGCCATATTGACTGTAATGATGGATCTCCACAAACGTCTGTTTCGCTGATGTCATTCAAGTGCCATATTGACTGTAATGATGGATCTCCACAAACGTCTGTTTCGCTGATGTCATTCAAGTGCCATATTGACTGTAATGATGGATCTCCACAAACTTCTGTTTAGCTGATGTCATTCAAGTGCCATATTGACTGTAATGATGGATCTCCACAAACGTCTGTTTCGCTGAAGTCATTCAAGTGCCATATTGACTGTAATGATGGATCTCCACAAACGTCTGTTTCGCTGATGTCATTCAAGTGCCATATTGACTGTAATGATGGATCTCCACAAACGTCTGTTTCGCTGATGTCATTCAAGTGCCATATTGACTGTAATGATGGATCTCCACAAACGTCTGTTTCGCTGATGTCATTCAAGTGCCATATTGACTGTAATGATGGATCTCCACAAACGTCTGTTTCGCTGATGTCATTCAAGTGCCATATTGACTGTAATGATGGATCTCCACAAACGTCTGTTTCGCTGATGTCATTCAAGTGCCATATTGACTGTAATGATGGATCTCACAAACGTCTGTTTCGCTGATGTCATTCAGTGCCATATTGACTGTAATGATGGATCTCCACAAACGTCTGTTTCGCTGATGTCATTCAAGTGCCATATTGACTGTAATGATGGATCTCCACAAACGTCTGTTTCTGATGTCATTCAAGTGCCATATTGACTGTAATGATGGATCTCCACAAACGTCTGTTTCGCTGATGTCATTCAAGTGCCATATTGACTGTAATGATGGATCTCCAAACGTCTGTTTCGCTGATGTCATTCAAGTGCCATATTGACTGTAATGATGGATCTCCACAAACGTCTGTTTCGCTGATGTCATTCAAGTGCCATATTGACTGTAATGATGGATCTCCACAAACGTCTGTTTCGCTGATGTCATTCAAGTGCCATATTGACTGTAATGATGGATCTCCACAAACTTCTGTTTCGCTGATGTCATTCAAGTGCCATATTGACTATATGATGGATCTCCACAAACGTCTGTTTCGCTGATGTCATTCAAGTGCCATATTGACTGTAATGATGGATCTCCACAAACTTCTGTTTAGCTGATGTCATTCAAGTGCCATATTGACTGTAATGATGGATCTCCACAAACTTCTGTTTAGCTGATGTCATTCAAGTGCCATATTGACTGTAATGATGGATCTCCACAAACGTCTGTTTAGCTGATATCATTCAAGTGCCATATTGACTGTAATGATGGATCTCCACAAACTTCTGTTTAGCTGATGTCATTCAAGTGCCATATTGACTGTAATGATGGATCTCCACAAACGTCTGTTTCGCTGATGTCATTCAAGTGCCATATTGACTGTAATGATGGATCTCCACAAACTTCTGTTTCGCTGATGTCATTCAAGTGCCATATTGACTGTAATGATGGATTTCCACAAACGTCTGTTTCGCTGATGTCATTCAAGTGCCATATTGACTGTAATGATGGATCTCCACAAACTTCTGTTTAGCTGATGTCATTCAAGTGCCATATTGACTGTAATGATGGATCTCCACAAACTTCTGTTTAGCTGATGTCATTCAAGTGCCATATTGACTGTAATGATGGATCTCCACAAACGTCTGTTTAGCTGATATCATTCAAGTGCCATATTGACTGTAATGATGGATCTCCACAAACTTCTGTTTAGCTGATGTCATTCAAGTGCCATATTGACTGTAATGATGGATCTCCACAAACGTCTGTTTCGCTGATGTCATTCAAGTGCCATATTGACTGTAATGATGGATCTCCACAAACGTCTGTTTCGCTGATGTCATTCAAGTGCCATATTGACTGTAATGATGGATCTCCACAAACGTCTGTTTCGCTGATGTCATTCAAGTGCCATATTGACTGTAATGATGGATCTCCACAAACTTCTGTTTAGCTGATGTCATTCAAGTGCCATATTGACTGTAATGATGGATCTCCACAAACGTCTGTTTCGCTGATGTCATTCAAGTGCCATATTGACTGTAATGATGGATCTCCACAAACGTCTGTTTCGCTGATGTCATTCAAGTGCCATATTGACTGTAATGATGGATCTGACAAACTTTTGTTTCGCTGATGTCATTCAAGTGCCATATTGACTGTAATGATGGATCTCCACAAACTTCTGTTTCGCTGATGTCATTCAAGTGCCATATTGACTGTAATGATGGATCTCCACAAACTTCTGTTTCGCTGATGTCATTCAAGTGACATATTGACTGTAATGATGGATCTCCACAAACTTCTGTTTCGCTGATGTCATTCAAGTGACATATTGACTGTAATGATGGATCTCCACAAACTTCTGTTTCGCTGATGTCATTCAAGTGACATATTGACTGTAATGATGGATCTCCACAAACGTCTGTTTCGCTGATGTCATTCAAGTGACATATTGACTGTAATGATGGATCTCCACAAACTTCTGTTTCGCTGATGTCATTCAAGTGACATATTGACTGTAATGATGGATCTCCACAAACGTCTGTTTCGCTGATGTCATTCAAGTGCCATATTGACTGAAAGATGGATCTCCACAACGTCTGTTTCGCTGATGTCATTCAATGCCATATTGACTGTAATGATGGATCTCACAAACGTCTGTTTGCTGATGTCATTCAAGTGCCATATTGACTGTAATGATGGATCTCCACAAACGTCTGTTTCGCTGATGTCATTCAAGTGCCATATTGACTGTAATGATGGATCTCCACAAACGTCTGTTTCGCTGATGTCATTCAAGTGCCATATTGACTGTAATGATGGATCTCCACAAACGTCTGTTTCGCTGATGTCATTCAAGTGACATATTGACTGTAATGATGGATCTCCACAAACGTCTGTTTCGCTGATGTCATTCAAGTGCCATATTGACTGTAATGATGGATCTCCACAAACGTCTGTTTCGCTGATGTCATTCAAGTGCCATATTGACTGTAATGATGGATCTCCACAAACGTCTGTTTCGCTGATGTCATTCAAGTGCCATATTGACTGTAATGATGGATCTCCACAAACGTCTGTTTCGCTGATGTCATTCAAGTGCCATATTGACTGTAATGATGGATCTCCACAAACGTCTGTTTCGCTGATGTCATTCAAGTGACATATTGACTGTAATGATGGATCTCCACAAACGTCTGTTTCGCTGATGTCATTCAAGTGCCATATTGACTGTAATGATGGATCTCCACAACCGTCTGTTTCGCTGATGTCATTCAAGTGACATATTGACTGTAATGATGGATCTCCACAAACGTCTGTTTAGCTGATGTCATTCAAGTGACATATTGACTGTAATGATGGATCTCCACAAACGTCTGTTTCGCTGATGTCATTCAAGTGCCATATTGACTGTAATGATGGATCTCCACAAACGTCTGTTTCGCTGATGTCATTCAAGTGCCATATTGACTGTAATGATGGATCTCCACAAACGTCTGTTTCGCTGATGTCATTCAAGTGACATATTGACTGTAGTGATGGATCTCCACAAACGTCTGTTTCGCTGATGTCATTCAAGTGCCATATTGACTGTAATGATGGATCTCCCGAAACTTCTGTTTCGCTGATGTCATTCAAGTGACATATTGACTGTAATGATGGATCTCCACAAACTTCTGTTTCGCTGATGTCATTCAAGTGACATATTGACTGTAATGATCGATCTGCACAAACTTCTGTTTCGCTGATGTCATTCAAGTGACATATTGACTGTAATGATGGATCTCCACAAACGTCTGTTTCGCTGATGTCATTCAAGTGCCATATTGACTGTAATGATGGATCTCCACAAACGTCTGTTTCGCTGATGTCATTCAAGTGCCATATTGACTGTAATGATGGATCTCCACAAACGTCTGTTTCGCTGATGTCATTCAAGTGACATATTGACTGTAATGATGGATCTGCACAAACTTCTGTTTCGCTGATGTCATTCAAGTGACATATTGACTGTAATGATGGATCTGCACAAACTTCTGTTTCGCTGATGTCATTCAAGTGACATATTGACTGTAATGATGGATCTGCACAAACTTCTGTTTAGCTGATGTCATTCAAGTGCCATATTGACTGTAATGATGGATCTCCACAAACGTCTGTTTCGCTGATGTCATTCAAGTGACATATTGACTGTAATGATGGATCTCCACAAACGTCTGTTTCGCTGATGTCATTCAAGTGACATATTGACTGTAATGATGGATCTGCACAAACTTCTGTTTCGCTGATGTCATTCAAGTGACATATTGACTGTAATGATGGATCTGCACAAACTTCTGTTTAGAGTTACTTCCTGATATCAGAACACATCTTTTACATTAGCCTGTCCTGAATTTTCTATCACAGTAGTTCTCTTTCTTGTTTCCCAATTCATTTTTTCAGTTGTTCCCATCAGGACCATGCGGTATATTTTCTCAGTATGATGCAAATCTTCGAAATACCGCCCTTAAGTCTTTTTCTTTAACTTCAATAAACTTCAATAGTAATTTTGATTTTGCGGCTTATGTGCCCCCGTTACAGTACTGCCTGATGCGGTCGCCTCTCTGTATCACAGCACGGTACAGCCCTTGTTCTCATGTGCTCTAAAACTAGTTATTGCTAAAGATTGTTTCTTTTCTTTCTTCATAATGAGCTTTCTCTGTGTGTTGACTTCTTTCAACAAATCAGCTTTAGTCACTCGAAAAGTCCATGAGACTTCAAGTATTCCTCTTTACAAACTTCATTAAATCGACAATTTTGACATCTTCTATCAAATAAACTAGAGAATATATTTTGTTTTAACGTAAAGACCAGTGGACAGTTCGTCTACCCAGAAATGGTTATTCGTAGACTCGTAGACATCCCAATGACGTATTTGATCTGTCTTCATTCTACCGGAAAACAAACTAATGACTGAGGTCCCGTGAGTGTCTGTCCTCTCCGTGTGATCTGGCGTCCCAAACCATCCCTCCATTGTTTTCTGGCGATCTGCCTATTTGTACAGCAGACGTGGACAAGATCAATAGTAATCATAGAGATCATCCTGCCCAGAAATCGTCTACTGAAAGGTGATCCCTGAATAAACAAGAATGGACATTCTTCTTTCCTTCTGTGGTCGCCCGCTACGGAGGTACAATATGAGTTAGACGGTCTAAACAATATTTTGAACAAATAGTTGTTGGTGCGTAATGTGATCGTATATATATATATATATATATATATATATGCACACACAAATGCATAAATAAAACATGCATACATACGTACACGCACACGCACACACACTGCGCGCACACGCACACATGCACACAAGCACCCACGAACCCACGCACCCACTCACACACCCATGCCCACGCACATACACATACACACATACATACATACATACATACATACATACATACATACATACATACATACAAAACATACATACATACATACATACATACATATGTACATATATACATACATAGATACGACGTAGATACAACACATGAGCAAAAAAACAAACACCCAAACGACCTCACTGAGTATAGAACAGCTAGAAAACAAGCAAAAGAGTTTATAAAAAAGTCTAAAATACAAGCATGGCAAGATTATGGCGAAACATTAAATTCAGACTACAAAAATTCAACAAGACAGTTCTACAAGAAAATTAAAGCCATGCAGGAAAGACAAGAACAATATATAACTGAAATTATTAACGATGAAAACGGCCATGCTCTTAATGATCCAAAAATGATAATGAACAGATGGCGACAATACTTTAATGAACTTCTCAACCTACAAAAAGAGGACCAACTGAACACTCAAGAACACACAGTAAACGTAACTTCACAAGTAGAACCAAATATAACACTTTCAGAGATTAGAAATGCTGTAAACATGGCCCCATATAACAAAACAGCAAGCCCAAACAATATCCCTGCTGACCTACCTGAAGCAACTAAAGAGGTTGGAATCAGCTGGCTCCATAGACTATTCAACCAAGTCTGGATCACACAAGACACACCAACAGATTGGAAGAATGCAACAATAGTTCCCATCTGGAAGAAAAAAGGTAGCAAGACGGATTTCACGAAATATAGAGGAATATCGCTACTAAGTCACACCAGAAAAATATTTTGTGAAGTACTAGAAAAAAGGCTCCGCTATATCATCGAATCACAGTTTAATGACACACAAATGAGATTCCGTAAAAACAGAAGCTGCACAGACACGATATTCGACCTCGGGCAAGTAGTGGAGAGAACTGTAGAATCCAACAAACACCAGCTCGTTGCTTTTGTAGACCATACAAACGCGTTCGACCGCGTATGCAGACTCAAGTTGTGGAAAGTATTATCAACTTCTGGGGTTAATGACCACCTAATGAATCTATCCAAGAGCCTTTAAGTAAAGACCTAGTGTGCGATTCGAACAAACACATGACTATTAAAGAAACGTCACGTGGGTTCAGAAGTAAGACAAGGATACGTACTATCTCCGCTGCTGTTCATCACATCTCCCTCTCTCTCTCTCTCTCTCTCTTTGCCTTTTACCCGGGTTGGGCATAGGCCCTCAACCAACTCATGCCAAGTCTTCCTATCTCTAGCTATCTCCTGCAGCTCCCTCCAGCTCTTCTTTATATTGTTGATCTCCGACTCCAAATCTCGTCTCCATGTATTTCTCGGCCTCCCTTCTTTCGCTGTCCCTGCGGGTTCCAGGCAAGGACCCTTCTTGTTATATTCCTCTTCGGTTTTCGCAAAGTGTGTCCTATCCAGCGCCAGCGTATTTTTTTTAAACCTGTTCGTTCACTGGAATCTGTCTTGTTCTTTCCACAAGTTCCTCATTTGTGACCCTATCATACCATCTTATTCCTCTATTCTGGCAGACACCAGTTGATGAATGTTTACAATTTATGCGCTATTGTTTTAGTTGTTCTCCACGTTTCTGACCCATAGAGTAGAATTGCTTTAACATTAGAGTTAAATATCCGAATTTTTGTTCTAGATTTGATTTCTTTGGACTTCCAAATGTTTCCCAGTGCAATTAAAGCTCCTCTTCCCTTCTGTATTCTTATTTTAACATCTCTATGTGTTCCACCCTCTTTGTCTACATTGCTGCCCAAATATGTGTATGATTCTACCTCTTGAAGTCTAGGGAGATCGAGTTGTCGTTTGCTTGATTAATTATCAATATCTTTGTCTTTCCCTTATGGATGTTCAGCCCTAGTTGCTGGGACCTTTGATTCAACGTGTTTAGCTTATCCTGCATCTGATTTCGTGTATGTGACAGAAGGGCTATATCATCAGCGAAGTCCAGATCATCTAGTTGCTCTGTCAGAGTCCATTGGTGTTCATCACATATATCAATCAAATTTGTAAACCTGGTTTGACAATTGATACATGCATTGAAAGACAAGCCAAAGAACAACAGAGACAATTCTAGATAGTCTGGCTGCAAAGTACGTGCATGTATCAACATCCAAAGTATAATTAACTCTAAAGACAGACGTTTGTGGAGACCCATGATCACCTACGCCAACAAGCAAGATACATCAGTGAGTGCGTGAGTGAGAACGTGAATGAGTAAGGATAGTGTTACTCGCAGTTGTAAAATACTCACATTCTTTCCTTCGTTTTTATATTGTCTTTGTCCGTGTTCTTCTACTGAAAATGTGCAAACATCCAGCAATGTAGTATTTTTCATATTGTCTCTGTCCGTGTTCTTCTACTGAAAATGTGCAAACATCCAGCAATGTAATGTTTTTCATATTTTCTCTGTCCATGTTCTTCTACTGAAAATGTGCAAACATCCAGCAATGTAATGTTTTTCATTTTGTTTCTGTCTATGTTCTTCTACTGAAAATGTGCAAAATATAGCAATGTCGTTTTCTCATATTGTCTCTGTCCATGTTCTTCTACTGAAAATTTGCACAGATCCAGCAATGTAGTGTTTTTCATATTTTCTCTGTCCATGTTCTTCTACTGAAAATGTGCAAACATCCAGCAATGTAGTTTTTGTTTATTATTGTCTCTGTCCATGTTCTTCTACTGAAAATGTGCAAACATCCAGCAATGTAGTTTTTTTTTATTATTGTCTCTGTCCATGTTCTTCTACCGAAAATGTGCAAACATCCAGCAATGTAGTTTTTGTTTATTATTGTCTCTGTCCATGTTCTTCTACTGAAAATGTGCAAACATCCAGCAATGTAGTTTTTGTTTATTATTGTCTCTGTCCATGTTCTTCTACTGAATATGTGCTCAGATGAAGCATTGTAAAAAATATTGTTTATATAAGAAACGTGCACTCTCCTGAAACATACATCCACAACCAAACATTCTCCATTTGTTTCTATCCTGCATCCATTCCACGTATTTTCATATCTTCTCAATCACATACAATTTCCTTTTCTAGCTCCATTTAAGTTTTACAATTCCATGTAAGAACTGGAGGGTTTTCTGGTATTAAATTGACAACATTGGATGTGCTTAGCTTTCAGAAGTTACATTAAGTGCCTCCTTACAAGAGGATCTTACTCTGATCTCGTATGTGGTTGCATATTTATAATTTTAGTTGTTCTTTCAATTTGTGTTTAATGAAATGGAAATTAGAAAAATAATAGAAATTGTGAAACAAATAAATTTATAAACATGAGATTTTAACACTAAAGCAAATAATAAAAACAAATTTTATTATTCCTTTCTCTTTCTTTCTAGCAATGAACTTCCGGGTTTCTAAGTGGTTAAGCTCTTTGCCTTTGGGGTCGAAGGTCGTGGTTCGAATCCGACCGAGCCGTTCAGTTCCCGAGTGCATTTTTTCCAGAGACCCTAGGATTGTTGCTGGAGCTACGAAGTACGTGCTTTGTTAAAACACGTCATCACAATATTCAGTGTATATATATATGGAACTGCAGTCAAACTATTTGATTGGCAAAACACGTCATCACAAAGTTACTGTAGTTTTACAAATTACAAAAACAATGACAAAATACAGCAACGTTTCGACCAACAAGGCCTTTATCAAGCAAACGAACAACAGGAGTGACAAATTTTTTTAAAAAAATGGACGACCAAAAACAAACGTTTCTAATGAAAATCTGGGAATAAAACGAATAACGAAATAAATGTAACACAAATTCTATTTTGTGAATGCTTTGTTAAATACTCTCGGCAAGTTGCGTGCCATTTCTCCAGAGAGGACTGAGCCATTTGGGATAACACCGGTGCAATGAAGTCAATCCTTCGGCTTTAAACATAACTTCCGACACTCTTTATTAATCACTTTTCAGCCTCTATGCAGCAGTGCAGGATCTACACCAAAGAAGATGTTCACACAATCATCAAGTGTTATATATACTCACTTGTGTTATATGAGACGGAAATGTGTAATAATGAATATACAGATGTACAACAAAATATAGACTTTAGAGATGTCGGTATACAGAGGAGGAGGAAGAGTTAGTGATATCATGAAAGGAAAGAAAAATTAATACATAAATGCTTCAATAATTTATCATCATCAAATAGCTTGTCCTAAACAGAACTTTGTTACTCCTACAGTCCTCCGGAATGTATTTTCTCAAAGGCCAGATGTCCTGCCTCTGCAGCCGTCTTGTTCAAACCATCAGTTACATCCTGAATCCATCTTCTCCGTGGTCTTCCTCTTCTCCTCTTTGCCTGTATGCCTCCTTCCATGATGGTCTTCTCAGCCCTTCATGTCTTTTTATATGTCCAAAATACCTCAATTTTCTCTTTCTTATTTGTAGCCTCAGCCAGTTTTCTTCAATAATTAGGAATGAGAAAAGATTTATAGAATAACAAAAAAAGCTAGATAAGTACAGTACTTTATTATTATTATATTCATCTCAAACCGTTATTTGTTACAAAGATAATTCAAGTAATTTCTCCATACAACTGTATCCTGGAGAACTCTCTTAATTTCTTTTAGGGAATGAAGTCCGACATTGCACGTTTCTCTCTCAGTAAATTGTGATTCATGATTAACTGAGGGGTCCTTCTTTCTTGAACTCTGTGCCGCCTTCTTCAATTCCTGCAGCATGATTTTTTGATAATTTTATTTCAGAGTGCGCAATATATCTCCATCTTCCCTTTTTTATAATGGTTGTTTAAATACGGTAGTTTGGTCATATGAAAACACATGACAAATTGTTAACGGTAATATTAATGGGACTAGAAATTGATTACTTTCTATGTGGACAAATCAGAAGCTGATGATTATAATTCTCGTGCGACATCATAAACGCTCTAGACTCTAGAGCCCTGTTTTCCAACGTAGGGCATGCCCTCACAGGAGCATTTTCATCGTTTAGGGGCAATGGACTCGTTCGGAGTTTAACTAATGTTCATGATGTTTCAAAACCGATATACTGACTTTTGGATGTCTGTTGACAAAACGACTGTTGCTTCACAATCACATTACTGAAGTTTTAAAAATTCTCAATGAGTGGAAAGTACTTATATCTAGGTACATTTTTACCTCCTTTTAACAAAGCTTTGAAAGCGGGACAGCATGTGTTATTGTGTTAAAATCAAGTCATATTTCTAAAAAAAACTGTAATGTGTCCGTCATTTGCCAACCTTGTCATGAAGACCAAAATGAGTTTATATAGTGCAATCTTGAGTATGTAATAGCATTGGACAGAGCCAACATATCATATATTTCCGCCACAGAAAACAGGCTCGAAGTCTGATTTGGCTTGGAATGTTCGGTACGATGGGAAAAGAAACCAAGAAACATCAAGGTGATTTGACTCAAATACAAGTTATGGGACATTAGTCTGATTACCAGAGTACTGGATACTCACTGTGCATCTGTATTATACAGGTGTCATTAGAGTACCATTTTGTAGTTGTATAGTAAGCATTTATATATGGATTACAGTAGAATATCATGAGATCTTGTTTTTAATGTTTAACAACAGATTGAGAAGGCGTGGATGGGACATATATTTTTAGACAATGACAGAAAAATGTCGTTAGTCGAAGTAAAATGAGTCTTTTCCAAGAGAGTAACAGATGTGGGAAATCGCAGTCCTGAGAACAAAGTTTTGGAATAGTAAAGTAATAGAATATTCTTCTTCTTCTTCTTTCTCGAATTCTGTATGCCTCACAGCGTCAGGTCAGGAAGATATTTCTAAAACGGGTCCTAGTATGCGCTTCGTAGATGGTCTCTTTCGTCGCCTCTGTTATCTCTGAGGTCCATCTTTTGCGTGGCGGGCCTTTTGCTTTGTACCCATTGTATCGGAGAAGCATTGCTCTTTGGGGTGCACTGTCTGATGGTAATCTGCTTACGTGACCGAACCATTTAATGTGTTGTTTCTTGATGAAGTCTAATACTGATGTTGTACCACTTTTCTGATGTCTTCATTTTCAACCGGTCTCTTCTTGTTACACCCAGCATTCTGCGTAAACACTTCATCTCTGTTGATGCAGTTTTTTCTATCGTTTGTTGTCACGTCCAGGTTTGGCATGTTAACATAATGTGGGAGAAAGATTGTGTTGAACATTGCTCTTTTGTGTTCATGGTGACGTGTTTGCATCTTAAAATTGGCGCCATTTGCCCTATCATTTGATTTGCTTTGTTGCATCTGTGTTGAATTTCATTAGTTATTCTTCCATTTGCTGAAAAATGCTCCCCAGGTATGTGAAATCTTTACTTGATTTAGTAGGTGATTATCGATGGAAATATGGAGTGATTTCTCTCTGGCGAATGTCATTACTTCTGTTTTGTCGATGTTTATTCTCATGTTGTATTCGTTACATGCTAACTGGAGTCTGTTGATGTGTTGTTGCAGCTGTTCTTCTGTTGTTGATATGATTGCCTGATCGTCTGCAAAAAGAAATTCATTTAAGAGTTCTCCGGGTTGTTTCCTTCGCTGGTGTTAGCTATTTTACAGATGACCCTACGTGAAACTTTTCTGATAATCCTGTATTTGTTCTAATCGTACATTGGCTGTCAGTATAAATGTTCTTGCAAAGGTTGATTAGGTGTTCATTAACCCATAGGTTGTTAGTATTTTCCACAACTTGTGCCTATCTACGTGGTCGAACGCTTTTTCCTGATCTACAAATGAAAACGTGTAGATGTTTGTCGATTCGATAGTCCTTTCTACTAACTGTCTGGGGGCGAATATTGCGTCTGTACAGTTTTTGTTCTTCCTGAATCCCATTTGGGAGTCATTAAGCTGTGGCTCGATGATGCGGCGGAGCCTTTTCTAGAGTATTTTGCAGAATATTTCCCCAGTGTGGCTCAATAGCGCTATGCCTCTATACTTTGTACAGTCCCTCTTGCTACCTTTCTTCTCCCAGATGGGAACAATTGTAGCTTTCCCTCCAATCTTCTGGTGTTTCTTGTGTGATCCAGACGTGGTTGAATAGTCTATGGAGCCAGCTGATTCCTACCTCTTTAGTTGCTTTGATTAGGTCGGCCGGGATATTTTCTGGGCCTGGTGTTTTATTTACCATGTATAGAATATTCACCCATATATATGGACTTTGGACTTTAAGAAGAAGGAATAATAGAGCAGATGAGAGCTTAAATACAGAACAGCTATGAGGTAGCTGGAATAAAATAGATAACTAGACACAGAACAGCTAAAGCACAGGACTGTTAGGCTAGATTATACGAGAAAAACAGAAGAGAACCGAAGAGCTTCACGTAGAAGATATAACTTTTGGGAGGTTAAAAATTTACAGAGCTAATTAGGAGAGAACACCGCATACTTTTTCAGAAGAGCAGATTTAACCACATAAATGTGAGTATAAATATTGTTAATGATTTGGTTTTTTTTTTCTTCAAATAGTCATGCTACAATAATCGAATTTTCTCAAACGTATATCACCTGATGTGAAATATTATATTAATGTATTCCACATTAATGTCTTTTATGCCAACAATGATTGATCAACGAATCAATGAAACGAGGTCGTCTTGAAGAACATTTAAAGGCGAAACATAGTGCTCATATTATGTCAGATTTGAATTAGTTTCAAACTTTAAAGACAAATTTTGAAAAAAGAGTAACATTAAATTCCATGTTTACTGCTCATACTGCAACTGTCAATTGTAATCTTGAGGCTAGTTATCAAATTTCCTTGTTCATTGCTAAATGCGAGAAAAATCATGCTATAGGATAGAATTTAATCAAACCATCAATATCATCATTTCTTAAAACGGTTCTGGAAAAAGATGACAAAGAGGTGAAAGCTATGCCACTCAGTAACAATACTGTTAGCAATAGAATGGACGAAATGAGTGAAGATATTGAAATACAACTTGTTAAAAAGCTGAAAATAAGAAAATTCTCAGTGCAAATGGATGAATCAATGGATGAGAGACATTGCTGATAAGTAGTATTGATAACTTACGCAAGATATATTGATCATGGGGATTTTGGTGAAGAGATGTTGTTCTGTAAATCATTAGAAAGCAGCCCTACCTCCAAAGAATGTTATAATAAGCTAAAAATTACTTAGATGTAAAAAATATACCAATTAAAAATATATCATCTTGTGCCGCTGATGGTACTCCTAAAATGATAGGCAAGAAAAATGGCTGCTTGAAATTGCTGAAAGATGAGAATCCAGAAATGCTTCTTGTGCATTGTGTT
Organism: Arion vulgaris; assembly: GCA_020796225.1. NCBI lineage: Eukaryota > Metazoa > Mollusca > Gastropoda > Stylommatophora > Arionidae > Arion > Arion vulgaris. Next base: position 74,558,501 of record CM036753.1, read on the forward strand.
ATTCCAGGGGAAAAATTTTTAGCTAAAAATATTTCGCCTGTTCTAAACGAAGTACTAAATTCAATTATAAAGTGCATCAATGTTACTAAAGCTAATGTCAAATGTGAGCGTCTCTTCAAACTATTTTGTAAAAAAACAAATGCAGACCATGTGAGACTTTTACGTTACGCTCAAGTAAGATGACACTCGAAAGAGAACTGCGTGAAACGATTTATGGTACTATTTGATACTCTTAGTGATTTTTTAAGCGACAAACCTGAAATGAAGTATCTGTTAACGGTCGATAGTAAAGCATTTGTGAGTTATCTAGTCGATATCTTTGAAAAACAAAATATATTAAACAACCACCTTCAAGGAACAACCACCTTCTTGTTGTTGGAAAAGCTAAGATATTTGGTTTTATTACCTTTATTGAATTATGGCAGAAATATATTTCCAACAAACATTTTGAAGAGTTTCATTAGCTCCAGAAATGTGAAGTGACTGATACCGCTATACTGATACTTATTATTGTCGATCATTTGAAAATTCTATCGGCTGATTTAAAAGAAAGATTTTCTGATTTGAAACAAATTGATTGCAGTCAATGTTAGTGAATGTGTCTGATATTTCAAATATGCAGTATCAAGAAGAACTCACAGAAATGCAAAAAGGTGAGTCAGTAAAACTTCATTTAATATAAAAGGAGCGACGGCATGGCTTTGTGAGGAAACAGAAACCAAATATACATATTCAACCAAATGTGCAAGAAAACTTATTACCGTTTCCATCTTCATATTTAGCTGGATGTGGATTTAGTGTCATAACTGATTTGCTGCTAAAAAAAAAGGAATCGGCTGGATTTAACACAACGAGGAGACTTGAGACTGAAGCTAACTAAATTGAAACCTAATATAAAATCTCTTTGCAGCATGCAACAAGCGCAAGGATCTCACTAATTGTAATTAATAAATAATTAGTAATAATTAAAATAATATAGAAAAATGTATCATTAAAATGATATCGTACTTGAATTTCTGTTCTCTATTATATGTTTTGAAAATTTACTTACTGTTTTCCTAAACAATTTCCTAGTGATTTCTTCCTAAAACCTATCATTTCAGTTTCTTCAGTGAACAATTCGATTTTTTGGAAAATAAAATTGTTGTATATGTTACATAGAAAGGGGGGGGGCATACGAATTTTTAAAGGCTTTGGTAGCATGGCACAAAAAGGTTGGGAAACACTGCTCTAGAGAAAGCATACACTCTATAGATTTCAACGAAGAAGATAAAGGGTATTCTATATCTCGGTTGCGCAAGTAAATGTATACAGATAGGTGCGGCAAGACGGGAAAAACCCCGATAGAAACCCAGTAGATACATCAATCAACACAGAACGAAAGGTGTTAGTCTAAACACACTGAGAGATACATGCTTGACAAGAGATCGCAGCAATTATGGACATGTTCATGTGTGATGAAGTGGATTCTAAAATGAACAAAGAAAAATTCTCAAGTTCATCTTCTTTTTATTCGAATGCTCCATGTTGACCACTTGTTAACCACTCTTTGTGATTTGTATGTGATCTGAGCCTACGAGTGATTGTATGTTTTGCCAGTTATTCGCCTACAAGTAGCCAGCCCATCCAATTTCTGCTAAGCTATTTACATACTAGGGTAACTTACCTAGGCCCTTACCTAAGTCGCCTCTTACGACATGCCTTGTAGCTGACAGAGTCACTATTCTTTGCTCCCCTTGCGAGTCCCAGCAACAACACGTGTGCGCGAGTTCATATTTAAAAACATTTTCTGTAATTATGAAAAAGTAATACAATTGATCGAATCTAAGAACAATGAAAGTAATACACATTTTCTTTATCAAGTCCAATGAAAGAATACAAATATGTGTATTTGGTTGAGATAATTATTATATCATAAAATGAAATCGTTACTGGTGGAGATGACGGAACAAAAAACAATGTTATGAAAGAAAATTAGCTTTATTTACATTATTTTGGCTTCGTAGATGTATTATGTAACTGACGGATTTTTACTTCTTCTATTATGAGTGTAAAATTTCATTCAAAGTTGTTTTTTTGGAGAGATTTTGTTTTGTTACTTTGATAAGGAATAAGATTCGTTTGTTTGTGGATAGCTTCAAGGATGTATGAGTTTTCATTCTTCTTCTATATAGAGCTTGGTAGCTGCTTCTAACGTTTTATTTGTATGGAGATAACTTGAAAACTCTTTCGTAATTTACAGTTACTTGAGTTGTGAAGACTCCTACTCAGATGGGGCGGGGGCTTCTTCTTCTTTCTTTGCTTTCGTTCCTATCAACCAAGTTAAACACTCATTGTGATTTTTATGGTTCGCTTAGAGAATGTGAATACTTTGCGGCTTGGTTCATAGGCACTTACGATGTAGGACAGTTATAACCGAAATGTTTTAGTCCATGGAAATAAATGGGTTTACCCGACCTTACAGTTGCTTGCATTTTTCGTTCTTTCTTCAACTGAACTTCTGACACTCTATATTGATCTTTTTGTCAGCCACTCGATGCACAACATGTTTATGATCTACGTCAAAGAACTTAATCATGCTTAGCAACTTTTTTTTTTTACTCTGTGAGGTCGTTCTGATTTTTCTGATCCAGAAGCACTTGAGCTTTCGGCTCTTCAGCTCGGTGCCATGGACATCGTAACCCTTCGGTTCGGTGCCACGAACACCGTAAAACCTGTGGCTTTTCTGCCAGCCCGCGGAATTGAACCGCACCTACAGGTGGCTTGTCCCCCGTCGCTCAACGCGCTACGAACACGCTGGGCAGTCGGGCAAGGTCGTTCTGATAAGGAACACTTTCAGTCGTTCTGAGATGCGTACCTTTGTGTCGCCACCAGGCAATATGTAATATTCTAATCTGTATTTGTCCTTCTAGGTAACAGAAGATAAGAGTCTAAGAATATTATTTGAAATTACAAATTTACAATTACTTATCGGACAGCGAGAGATGTGTTTTAAGTAAGGGTCTCAAGTTTGTTCCTCTCCGACCCACCATTGACCACTACTCTACTCTTCAAGATGTGCACCGTTTTCACCGTGGCTTACGGCTGAAATTTCATTTTCGGAACCAGGTTGACACTGACCAATGTCATGACACGAGTATGTTCGCTAAATATTCTACTCGCAAACATGATTGACACCCAACCCTGGTGTCTCCAACGCTCTTGATCTCTACATCAAGAATACTTTACACGATATTGACTGCTCCACCCAAAACGCCTAGGGCATTCTAACATGTCTCCGTCCGAGTTTCGTGCTCTATCACACCTCCGTCGACGTGATGACATTGTTATCAAACCCGCCGATAAAGGCGGTGCAATAGTGGTATGGAGCAAAGAACTATACCTTCAGGAAGGCCGCAACCAATTACTTGACACCCAATTCTATAAAACTAGTTCTTCTGATGTCACACTATCTAACAATAGTAAAGTCCTTACAGTAATTAAGAACTTAATTGCCTCTAACGACCTTCCTACCGGCGCATCATCACTTTGTGTCATCGATAGCTGTTTAGAAAACCCGCCTTTATATGCTCCCCAAAATTCATAAACTGAACAATCCGGGTAGGCCCATCGTTTCTGCTTGCTCTTGTCCTACGGAACATATCTCCGAATTTCTTGATAGTATCTTCAATCCTAAAGTCACCACACTACCTTCATTCTTGAAAGATACGAACCACACCTTGTCTGTTTTTTCGTCTATTGAGTTGTTGCCTGACAGGACTTACCGTCTCTTCGTCCTTGATGTGTGCTCATTGTACACCTCCATACCTCATTCCGACGGACTTCAAGCTCTCCAGTTCTTTCTCGACAGGAGAACTAACCCACTTGTCTCCACCTCGGCTCTCCTTCGTCTTGCAGAACTAGTTCTAACTCTCAACTCCTTTCAGTTCAATGACCAGTTCTTTGAGCAGATCAGTGGGGTCGCCATGGGTACTAAAATGGGACCCAGTTATGCTTGTCTATTCATGGGTCATCTTGAGCACCTAGTATGGAATTCCTATGATGGTCCTCTTCCGTCTGTGTATCATAGATACATTGATGATTGTATTGGCATTACCGATATGCCTGAAGCCGATTTGTCACGCTTCATTAATTTCATTAATGTCTTCAATCCGGCTATTCGGTTTACATCTCACATCTCTACCTCTTGTGTCAACTTTCTGGACATCACTATCACTATCAGCATATCCACCATCACTACATCAGTATACTACAAGCCTACTGATGCACATAGTTTCTTCTTTATACCTCTTCCCATTCCCAGGCTTGTCGTGATTCTTTACCATTCTCTCAACTTTTGCGCCTTCGTCGCCTCTGTAGCGAGGACGACGATTTCCTCGATAGAGCTCACGAGATGCTGGATTTCTTTCGTAAGCGCTTATACCCGGATAAGGTGCTTGCTTCTGCTATGCGGCGCGTTCAGCAAATTTCTCGCCAGGAGGCTCTCTCTAACCAGCATAGAACTTCCAATTCTGACAGGGTGAAACTTGTCTTAACTTTCCACCTTCATAGTTCCCTTGTGAAGAAAGTCTTATTCCGTCATCTCTCCATTCTTCAGTCTGATCCTGATACACGTTCAATCTTCCAACACTATCCTTTGGTGGCGTACAGACGGGACAGAAGCCTTAAGGATATGTTGGTTCACAGTCGCCTCAAGCCTAACATCCAGAGTCATTTTGGCACCATCCAGTGTGGCCGTCGGCGCTGCAACACTTGTGCTTATGTAATACAGACCCGCACGGTGTCTTTTCCAAAAGCCACGTTCGTTGTTGAAGACAATTTCACGTGCGAGTCCCGTAATATTATCTATGCCATTATCTGCAAGCGGTGCAACAAGGCCTATATTGGGGAAACCGGCAGGAGACTCAGTGACCGATTCGCCCAACACTTGCGCGATATACGCCAATGCTCTGTGACCCTGTAGCTACCCATTTCAATGATACTGGCCATTCAGGAGCTTGCGATGTCCAGGTCACAGCCATCCGATCATGTTCCTCTGATGATCGTAGTCGATTTGCTCTGGAGAATCGGTTGATTTCTTTGTATGGTACCTTGCGACCACGCGGGCTCAACGTATTACATTCTTATGCTTCTTAGTACTTTCTCTTCCCATGCTTTGTAATCTCTATGGGTATATGTTGCATGTATTACATTCTTATGCTTCTTAGTACTTTCTCTTCCCATGCTTTATAATCTATATGGGTATATGTTGCATGTATTCAAGTTATATATTTACTAGATGTTTCATTGTTTCTTTTCTATTTCTAGTTTTTATGTGTGTTTTGTGTTACATATATTTCGTTATTCGTTTTTATTCTAGATTTTCCTTAGATACGTTGGTATTTGGTCGTCCATTTGTGTTTCATTTTAATTTGTCACTCCTGTTTGTTCGTTTGTTGATAAAGGCCTTGTTGGTCGAAACGTTGCTGTTTATCGTCACTGCTTCTGTATTTTGTAAAACTATAGTACTTTGTTTGTACGTGTTTCACTATTTACCAAGTTTACTGCAGTCTTCCCCCTATTTCGATATTTGAAATTACATGTTGTTTTAATAGAAGACATAAGATATATTTCATATTATGTGGTTTATTGAAAATGCATTAAAAGGTCCGTATGTTTCTACGCTCAAGCGTACCCATTTGTACCTGGTTCAAACCATCTCGGTGGGCAAGTTTGGAAGCAAATTTGTTGTTGTTGGATTTTACAAAAGTAAAAATAGACCTCACGTTCAGAAAGCAATTGCAAAGTGACGTTCCTCAAAAGACTGCATAAAATGTTAAAAGTGACACATGCAATAGCTTCACACATTTTTAACGTGCGCACTTCTCTCAATAGTTCCGTTATCTATTAACTCCTAAAATATTAAACGCCACCTGATAGACCATAAAGTTAATTCCCATTTTACGCAAAGCCACTTCACAGATCATATGACTCTAACCAGTTGTTAATATATCGTAGAGGACTATTTTTGCATATACACAGTGTAAAAGTCGTTTCTTGTTCCATTCTATTTCCGTCTGCTCCAAATCATTGTTTACCTTGTGTTAGAAGTGATATTTGTTTTATTTTTTAATCATTTTGTAAGTGTAAAGAAGAAAACTGCAATAATGTCTAGTAATGATCATAAACAGCGACTGTCTGCAGTTAAAGCCTCACAACTTATTTATTCATGGACTAAAAATGATAATAATGGTGAATCTAGCGAGGACAGTAACTAACAGACAGTAGTTAGTGACGATTTGGAATCGTATTTTATATTAGATATTCTGGCAATTTAAATAAAATTAGCAGTATTGCTCATGAAAGAAGGAGCGTGTCTTCAAAACAGGAGCCAGGTATGTCAAACCGTCGTATAATCAAATTCTTTGAACAGAAAAGGATGAAATTTGAATACATTGTGTAGAAATTGATATTCTAAGAAACTAACGTAGTTTTATTTAGCTTTGGATCATTGAAAAGCTTACAAATGTTGATAAGTTCACATCTTTCCTCAAAATCTTTAATTATAATTTTTTTCATTTCCTAAATACATTTAATGCTTTAAGTGTATTTTAAATTCAGATACAGCAAATGGGTGTTTGTAATAGATCTTTCAGTTTCGCACATTTTGGTGTATGCAGTTTGTCTCTACTGTTGAATGTAAGAATGTTATAACAAATTTTGTAAGGACATCTTCGCCTTAAAATTTGTTTCTAAAAAACAGTGCGTAAAAAGGCAGCTTTAGTATGCGTATTGTAAAAGTTAATTTACGCACATTGCTCTACAACTTACACACACATATTTAACTTGTACGTATTGATCAATAACTAACATAATATTGGTAACTTCGTTATACAACTTGTTGAATTATTACCTGACGTAGAACTTACATTTTGTGTTCAGCAATTTCTCTTGTAAAAATGTCTTGAATGATACATGAAACAGGTAATTTCCTCACAAACCAAGAATGACATACAGCAAAGTAGATAGGATGTTCAGTCAGCGACATAAATATAGTGGAACAGTAACATTCTCAGAAGCCATCTGTCAATCTTGAACTTGGGATACATGTTTATTCTGAGGTAGGGGAGATAACCAAGAAATATGCAGCAAAATGTCTAATGGGTAGAATTAGTAAAAAAGTGGGGTGGAGGTAAAGTTCTCTTCTTTCGCTCCAAAGCTAATCGGCTGTTCCTCCCATGTAGAACGTTCGAAACTATTTTCCAGAGATCGCTGATCTCCTTGTAGATGAGATCGAGATTCTAGTCCTATCAGAGACAGGCTACAAAATATAGGAAACTCTTCAACACTTAAAAGATCTGTTATCATTCTAAAAACTAAAGTACGCTGCAAAACTGCAGTTAATTATCGAACGCCTACACGCTGACATATAATGAAAGACATATTGGGAGTATTTTCACAGCAGATGGAAAGATGGACAGGGACATCGAGACTAGATGCCAGAAGGCAAACGCAGTGACATACCAACTGTCACCACTATTAAAACATCCAAGTATTAACATAGCAGTCAAACGACAACTGATAAACTGCATATTTATTTCAACTTTCTGCTATCAGTGCCAAACATGGTCCCTGACTAAGACACAAGAAAGAAAGACTACAATATGTGAAATGAGATGTCTACGAAAAGCTGTCAACGTTACAAGGAGAGATAGAGTGAGAAATGAGAATATCAGAAGCATCGTTGGTACTATACCATGCAAACAGTACATCGAGAAGCAAAGAATCAAGTGGTTCGGTCATCTAATGAGAATGGAACCACATTTACTGCCATCACGTGCATACAATAATCGACGCTCAGTGTGCAGAGCACGAGGCAGGCCAAGAACACGATGGATAAATAACATCTCAGAGTCACTGCGAAAACATGGACTGGCAACGTCAAGCGCTACACACATGGGGCAAGATAGAAAACTAAATCTCTCCACGCCGCTTCAAAACAATTGTGCTAAGATAAGATAAGATATCTATGTTATATACTGAAGAAAATTAGGACGTAGATGAGGATTGCTTATTTTTTTAAAAGTGAAACACGTACAAACAAAGTACTATAGTTTTACAAAATACAGAAACAGTGACGATAAACAGCAACGTTTCGACCAACAAGGCCTTTATCAAGCAAACGAACAAACAGGAGTGACAAATTAAAATGAAACACAAATGGACGACCAAATACAAACGTATCTAAGGAAAATCTTGAATAAAAACGAATAACGAAATAAATGTAACACAAAAACACACATAAAAACTAGAAATAGAACGGAAAATAAACAATGAAACATCTAGTAAATATATAACTTGAATACATGCAACATATACCCATATAGATTACAAAGCATGGGAAGAGAAAGTACTAAGAAGCATAAGAATGTAATACGTTGAGCCGCGTGGTCGCAAGGTACCATACAAAGAAATCAACCGATTCTCCAGAGCAAATCTACTACGATCATCAGAGGAACATGATCGGATGGCTGTGACCTGGACATCGCAAGCTCCTGAATGGCCAGTATCATTGAAATGGGTAGCTACAGGGTCACAGAGTTTATTTTTAAAACCTCCTTATTCTCTTGAAATTATGCTATAGTCTGTTCATTAATTCGTGGGCACGTTTGAAATTGATTTTCTCGAAAACTGCCTGTTGGATCTAAGTGATTTTTTGCAAGCAGCCTTAGAATATCCATGACGCTAGAGAATATTTTTTTTCCAAGAAATTTGATGTAGTTTGAAATATTTCTTCTTCAGGTTATATTAAAATCAACCTCACCGGATTGTACACAATAGTAACAGATCTACGGTACACAGACGCGTTGTTCTAAAAATACATTATGGTAACATTGAAATATCGTGAGTAAACAACAATTTCACGGGAATTCCCGTGCACCTAACCCAGTCGACTTTGAACGCGGAAAGCATATGACGTTATAATTGGGATACCGTTGTATAGTTATAGGTGTATCTCGCTATTTGTATGAAGCTATTGTATCATATTTGTTGGCTTATCAAAACTGACATTGATATCACATTCATAATGAGTCTGAAGTGCACATTTATAACAATGCAGAAGGTTACAGTTTTACTATACCAACACTTCCGTGGGGAATCTAAGAGAGGTCATCTATATTGCGATATTCATAACCCTGAGAAACGAACGCAACTGGCGCTTGGTCTGAATAGAGAATCCTTTTCCCGATGGATTAAACAGGACACAAAGTGCACTAATGTCAAGCAAGGAAGGAAAAGAACAATTGACGACTTTGACATAGATGTCATAGACGGGAGCTCTTGAAAATGTTTGCGACAAATCAACTTGTTACTCTCAGGAAACTGAAATTAAAACTGCAATCAGATTGCAGCATAGACATTTCTAAAAGTACTCTATGAAAAATTGTAAGAGCCGCCGGCTTCACCTTCAGAAAACTATAGGCGGCAGGAATATTATTTGTGAAAACCACATTTAATTGCTGCGCGAAGTAAATACCTGAGGCAGATCCGTGAGCGGCGGAGGCAAGGCTATGATATTGTATATTTGGACGAATCCTTGGTCAATGCTCACCACACCAATGCTAAAGAATGGCGTCCGTAGACGTTGAACAGAAAAGAAAAATACCAAGAAGCAAAGGCCAGCGTATTATACTAACACATGCAGGAAGCAGTGAAGAAGGTCTTGTCCATGACGCTGGACTTATTTTCCAATCAAAAGTACCGACGGTAGGGACTACCACACAGAAATGAATGGACATATTTTCAGGCACTGGATGGAGAAAGATCTACTTCCAATTCTAAACAGACCATCATGCTTGGTAATGGATAATGCATCCTATCACAACGCAGTATCAGCGGAAGACAAAGTACCAACTGCATCAAATACAAAAGATCAAATTAGGACTTGGCTTGCTAAGGAAAATGTCAGCTTCGATGATGCATATTTGAAACCCGAGTTGTTGCACCTGGTGAGGATGACAAATAAGACAAAGGTGTTTCATATTGACAAAATCATTGCGGAATACGGCCACACGTCTTTGCGACTACCTCCATATCATGCTCACCTCAATCCGATAGAGCTTGTCTGGGCTAAAGTAAAAGGGCAAGTTGCCGAACAGAACAGGACGTTTAAAATGTGTGATGTTGAAGTTCTGACACGTGAGTCCCTCTCAATGATAGACATGCAGTTCTGGAAGAAGTGTGTTGAACATGTGCTCCGAGAGGAAGACGAGTACTGGCACCGAGATGGATTACAATTTGTCCAGCCAGTAACAATTATCAACCTCATGGAATCGTCAGATTCGGGATGATACAAATCATATTTTATTACAGACTGAGAAATAGCAACGTATACATTTCCATATCCAAATGCGTCTACCATCATACAATTTGTGGTGAAGTTAAGACACCCTGGGGTCTAATGGTGACCGAAGGGAGGACTAACTGTTGCATATTGTATCCAAGTTCACGATTGCACATAAAGGGCAACACAATTAATTACTTGACCTATCAAGTTAATATGTAGATACACCTATGAATAGAATTGACATGGACAAATTCTAGGATTACTGTAAAATCTAAAATTTGAGCCCCCGTATTTGCAATTGTCATAAAAGATCAAAGGAATTCGCCGATGTGCAAAATCCGTATCATCTATGAACTACTGGTTAGCTTTATTTTAGCGTCATTGATATTCTAAGGCTGCATGCAAAAATCACTGAGATCCAACAGGTAGTTTTCGAGAAAATCAATTTCAAACGTGCTCACGAATTAATGGATAGACTATAGGAGATGTGTGATAATGCATTATTTGGGACTTGAAGTGGGGCATGATACAAAGAAAAGTTGAGAAACACTGATCTAATTTTTTTACATTTTTTTTTAATCTACAACATTTGTGACATAGATTATCTTAATTATTGTTTCTGTCTGTTCAATTTACATGTTCACGCACTTAACTAATTCAATATACATAAATAATGCACTTTCTTACCTTTTCCTATGCTAACGAACCAATGCAGCCGTAAATCTGTCCAACTGTATGTGTTTGTCTCGCATCCTTGAATACGTAAACACTTCTTTGGCCTTGCATTAGTTGCTTTTAACAAAGAGGTTTTTATTCTCAGAGTTTAGCACTATCTCTTGCACTTATTTTACACTTAATTATGGACTAGAATCCACATTACAGATCAGATAGAAAGAACAATACGCTTCGTTATACTTTCCTTATTCTCACACTCTTACATTCAATGACACAGTAATTTTTCTATATCTGGATTTTCTTTAACAGTCATTTTCAAACTTTCTGTGAGCACAGACACGTGAATAAAGTCCACCTTTTTCGCTCAATTTTCTTTACAAAGCTGTATTTTTGGATCGTTTCTCGTAATTTTTTGTTAAGATTAAAGTGTAATGCTCGCTTGATCTTGGTCATAGAGTGGAAGCCTTTATAGAGCATATAGAGAACTTAATACACTTAAACACATACCGAGCAACTCTCGTTCGAAAGGATCATGACGCCCGTTATTTTTACACATTCAGTCTTAACTGGGTCCAGCCGCTGCGGCACTACCGGGTAAGGGTCTCCTAAACACCCAATAAATTATATATATATATATATATGTATATATATAATTTATTGGGTTATAATGTATATATATGGTTATAATGTGGGTTATTATGTATATATATATTATAATCGCTACATTAGATGGTTAGAAGACTATTGATAAAGTCGTGTGAACATATATGTCCGCTGTATTTTGTCATATTTACCACATAATTACCACATAAAAAAATATGTCATCAGACGTTTTACTGTTTTTTTTAAATTGCCTGTTGTATGCTTTAATATATACATAATAATATCTATTATGTTTATTTGGGATAAACAAAAGTGATCCCGACAGTGAAAGAAACAGCAAGCATTAAAATCATTTCCAAATTAGTAAAATCAACTGTTAGTTTGAACGGAAAGTTTTTAATTACAATCAAAAGTACGCAAGAAGTTCACAGAACAGCTAAAATCAATAATATCATAGTGATTAGTTGAACCTCTGTGGCAGCAGATTTCAATGACACAGATTATATAATCACTTGTTACATCCCCGCCACCACAATCTGATCTTGTTCTCCTGATAACTTGAGTCGACTTTCTCTTGAAACTAGTTGCATTTTTCTCATGTGGTTCTGTTAGTACTATTGTGTGAATGATTGATAGATTGATTGACTGGTTGATAAATTGAGTGATAGATGGGTTGATTGATTGGACCATCATCATTGCACTTCGATTACTAATCATGTGCGTTCCGCATTACTCTTTTTTATTTGCACAAAAATACCTTAGCAACAGCAGACGAGCTCTAGAAGCAAAGCAGGACTCTGATAGAAATGTAAAGATGCTAAGAATGTGTAGCTTATATTGGTCATTGGGCCTCGTTTATCGTCCGTCTACGATAGAAATAGGAACTGGATCTTACCTATATTGAGATTAAAAAATCAAAGGAAATCTTCGCCCGAGTGGTTACCGGGGCCCAAATTTGGGATGTAAAGAATAGAACCACTGTTACCTGCCATGCATGTCGTAAGAGGCGTCTAAGGAGGTTTGGCTGAAATCGGTTGCATGTGTCCTAAACGTGTAGAAGTCTATGCGTTTAGGGCCTACCAAACCAATGTGCAACGTATACACGTTCTTGGCAAAGATCAAACATATCACAAAGAGTGATTAAAATTGGTCGTAAAGAACGAACGCAAAGAAGAAGAAGAAAGGAAACCTTGTATTATGTATTTTACATCCCTAGGTATCTTTTTCTTTTCTATCTGACTGACTTATTAATGATAGGATCATCATCATTGCACTTCGGTGAATGACTATGTGTTTCTTTCTCTTTCTTACACAAGCAGATCTCACCGGCAGTACACGAACTCCGTAGTACCAGCGAAGATCCTCGATGTAATTTTGAAGATGGTAAAATTTAGCAATTATTTTATTTAAAATCTTTTTTAAAGACTTTTTCCTGTGAAACGACTTGGGCAGCTAACTCTTAGGGATGTTCAACTGCTTTGTGTTCTTTGCCGTGCACAGCTTAAACATTAGATCTACGTTACATCGCCTGTATCTGATAGGACTATGAACTTGACTTCTCCCAGATTAAGATCAAGGATCTCTGAATACGTATCCCTAATCGCTCCACGCTGCAATCAGACAGCTATAAGATCATTTACTCTGGAGGAACACGCACGATAGGGGGGTAGGAATAATACTAGATTCAGAGATCAAAGACGTTGAAGGGATACTGGACAGTTTCAGACACAGTCCTCTTGGTGAAATTAAATGGACAACCTGTAGACATCAACATTTTACAGGTATATGCTCCGAGTATATTCTAAGCAAGAGGTGAGCACCTTACATACACGCGACATACCCCTTCTTTTCTCTCCATTTCGGCTTCTTATTTTTATGTCCTGTTTCCTGTCACTGTTTAAATTTTATATTTTACTTCTCCCATCCTCTCTACATTTACTTACATCAGGTTATGGTACCTATTTCTGACTTGATGATGTGTTTCAATCAATTTATTAGCAACTTGCTGTACATTTCATTGATCCAATTCTTGATAAAGAACGTGTAGTGAAAGTGCTGAGGGGCGTATGGCAGAATGGATTAGAGCGTGACTCACATGCAGGAGATCCGTGTGCAATCCACGATAAGGCCAATGGCTTTCTTCTGTTGCGGGCAGAAAGAAAAATCATAACCTATATAGTTTCGAGGCAATACACTAGCCATGGGCACCTTAAAGTCCACAGACTCATGTTCCCCCCTCCCCCTTCCTACACCACCCTAAAAGTGATATTACAAACAGTAACAACTATTAACTTTGCTGAGAGAGGCAAGAAATATCTGTCTCAGTTCCATTGAGGAGCTTGAGCGAGTTGCCCAGGATAGAGCGTTATTGAGAAATTGCGTGCTGGTCCTATGTAACGTATAACGGTACAATAGGAATTATTAACGACAGTTTTAACGTCTGTGAAAGTGCCGACTTCGTTATTGTATTCGTGTGAATCTGTCTCTTATTATTTCACATTTTCCTTTCTTTATTAAGTTTAACCATGCAATTAATTTAGTATAGTCATAACATTTTACGGAAACGTGTTTCAAATCTTATTTTATTCATATTATTGTATTCTTATTGTCAGATTTCATTCAAATAAAATGGTTAAATATTTCTATCATAAATAGGAAAGTGTTGTATAAATTGGTTAGCTTGTATTTTTCTGTACATTTTCGTGGCTGCAAGTGGACAAACCAGACAGTAGATGTCACATCAAATTCTACTTACACTCTGATCAGATCTGACATGAGTTCCAGGGGTTCTTTAAAACTGCGTCTTGGTTATATCCAGCGCTGATGCTATTTCTAGTGAGGAGAGAAGACAGGGGTTACATTGTGGCTCATTGCATTTATGCAAACACATGTCCATTTATCGGTTACTTTCCCATCCTAGCCAAAAGAATCTAGTAGAAAAATATCAATCATGGCAATGTTGATTTTAGCTGTGTTAGAAGATTTCATTCTATATGTTATCTTGTTTTTTTTCTTGCTTTGTTTTTGTATTTGCAGATGATAGATTTCAGCAGTTTTATTTCTTGGAAAAGTTATTGATTTGTAGTTTTTTTTTGTCTGCTCATTTTCTAAAGTTTGCAGTGTTTTATATCAGAATTTTTTTATTAAAGCTTGTTTTACCTTATATATATATATAAATATCATCATTGGCCTCTGTCTCAGGAGACAATAGGTCTTGCGTCACGTAAACCACTCCGTGACGCATGCCTAGTCGATTTGAATGGAACAGCTGAGTTGTCCAGGCGTCAACTACCCCCTTTCGACCTCGCTGATAGAATCCAGAGGAGTGCAAGCACAACATCTGGTATCAGTTCGGTTGCAGGAGCTGCCGGTAGAACATCATGTGATGTCTGCCCGCCTTACAGGCTTCGCTCCGGATTTGCTGTTTGGATTTACACCCATAGCCTTTGCTTCTCCCGAGACTCCCACACGGCAGTGGGGCTATTTGCCCATAGCTGGTGGTCTGGATCTTGGATATCAGGGTAAATCCACTGGTATCAGAAGTCTAGGGGGACCAGACCTCCACTGAGATTTTATTGTCGGTTTAACTCCCCAAGGACATTTTTTTAAATTCTGACCTAGGGAGTCCATCTCCTAGACGAGCCATTGCCCTGTTAGCCTTTGACCTCACGGTCAAAACTTCCGGTCTACACCGCAGGGAGGTGGGGTTGACTTGTGTGTTCTGAGGGTCATCAGCAATAGATATATATATGAGAGCCGCAGTAGCGTAGTTGTTAGTGAACTCACTTCTTAGGATAGTGGTTCGGGTTCAATTTCACAAATTCCACAACTGCTCTCGGGTCGATCCAGCCACAACTGGGTTTCAGGAAATGCACTGGGAAGAAAATGCGATTGGCGTGATGTTGACCACATCAATCATCGTGTGCCGACTATCAATGACAAATACGGGTCTAACATCGTATTACCCAATATACCAAGTGATAAGAAAGGGGTTTCTTTACTTTCATATATATATATATATATATATATATATATATATATCTTCTTCTGTCTTACTGTTACTGGGTTGTTGCCAAGTGTCATTGTTGTATGTTTGTCTCGTGTACTGCTTTAGTGGCTTGGGTGATAGATATGTTTCTCTTTAATTAAAACTATTCTACTACGCCATCTATCCTTCTTTTTTATGGACTTCCTATTCACTTCTTTTCTCGCCCGAGTGCTTACCGGGGCCCACATTTGGGGTGTAAAGAATAGAACCACTGTTACCTGCCACGCATGTCGTATGAGACGACTAAGGAGGTTTGGCTGAAATCGGATGCACATGTCCTAAATGTATAGAAGTCTATGCATTTAGGGGCCTACCAAACCAATGTGCAACGTATACATGTTCTTGGCAAAGATCAAACATATCACAAAGAGTGATTAAAATTGGTCGTAAAGAACAAACGCAAAGAAGAAGAAGAAGACTTCTTTCCTGATGTTCTGTATATAATATTTATATATATATATATATATAACAACTTATGTATTATCGATGTAAGGTAAGATTATAACAAAATTACAGAACAAACAAAATGAAGACTATGGTCATATACAATTGACTTCACAGACAGAGTTAGACGATAAACTACTAATTGATCCCAAAAAAAAAAAAAAAAACTAAATAGATGTGACATACTAGAAATGGGATGTAAAAATAAATAAAACGATACAAATATTAAACAATATCAAATATATGCTTAAAATAGAAAACCACACTGAAAATAAATAAACATCAGAGGAAAGTAGAAATAGGTATAATGGATTTTTGGGGGTTTTTTCCGATCCAGAAGCACTTGAGCTGAAAGCTCTTCGGCTCGGTGTCAGGGACATCGTAACCCTTCGGCACGGTGCCACAAACACCGTAAATCTGGGGAACCTGTAGCTTTTCTGCCAGTCCTCGGAGTTGAACCCGCACTTACAGAGGACTAGTCACCCGTTGTCCAAAGCGCTACGAACACGCTGGGCACGCGGGCGGGGTATAATGGTTAGTTTCACTGGAACAATGACATAAGACAATGCCAAGCCCGTCTGCCCAGCGTGTTCGTAGCGCGTTGGACTACGGTGACTATCCTCTGTGTGTGCGGGTTCAATTCCGCGGGATGGCAGAAAATGCCACAGATTCCCCAGATTTACGGTGTTCGTGGCACCGAAGGATTACGATGTCCATGGCACCGAGCCGAAGAGCTGAAAAGTGCAAGTGCTTCTGGTTCGGAAAAAAAAAAAAAAAAAAGAGACAATGCCAAAATTAAGGTATCGGCCTAAAGGCAGTTATCACGGTAACATTGATACAGCTATTTATAAATAAACATGTTAGGTTACTTCAAATAACAAAGAAGAAATAGACAATAATGACTTTTCATTATTCAACAGCAATGTTTACAATGCATTGAAATGAGGAGAACAGAAGTATCTGGAGTTATACTGAATCGGGAATTTCAAGACACCTTTTCTAGGGGGAGAGAAGTTTGTTACAATGCAATCTTTTATTCCATAATTCCACTTGCTGTGAACTTTGGCAAGAATGGAAACAACATGGAGCACAAGGCTGGGGTGGGGGAGAGAAAGAGGTGGGGTGTTGCCTGTCTGAACTAGGGCGGTATCATGTGTCCGTCGGTCGCAACCAATTATCCATAATGTTTCTCCAATGTAGATCCGTTGACTTGTTGTGGCGTAATGGTAAAAAATGGCTTGCTTGACTCGTTGGAATATACCACACTAATTATTCCGCCTGAACTGTCGATGTGAGATCTGTCTGAGCGTGGGTGCAGTCATCCTTGGATATATTCCCTGAAGAATTGTCTCTCACTCTCTAGCACATTTTGTAAAGACAGATCAGGAAATTCCATATCGATGTAAAATGTTGACCATTTGAACACTGTTGTTTTTTTTAGTTTAACCATTTTACTCGTACTACAGACAAGGAGAGAAGAAACAAAGTAAAACGATTGTTCTCTCAAATTGATGATGTCTATTTGTCTAATTATCGAGTATATTGATGATGTCTATTTGTCTAATTATCGAGTAAATTGATGATGTCTATTTGTCTAATTATCGAGTATATTGATGATGTCTATTTGTCTAATTATCGAGTATATTGATGATATCTATTTGACTAATTATCGAGTATATTGATGATGTCTATTTGTTTAATTATCGAGTATATTGATGATGTCTATTTGTATAATTATCGAGTATATTGATGATGTCTATTTGTCTAATTATCGAGTAAATTGATGATGTCTATTTGTCTAATTATCGAGTATATTGATGATGTCTATTTGTCTAATTATCGAGTAAATTGATGATGTCTATTTGTCTAATTATCGAGTATATTGATGATGTTTATTTGACTAATTATCGAGTATATTGATGATGTCTATTTGACTAATTATCGAGTATATTGATGATGTCTATTTGTTTAATTATCGAGTATATTGATGATGTCTATTTGTCTAATTATCGAGTATATTGATGATGTCTATTTGTCTAATTATCGAGTAAATTGATGATGTCTATTTGACTAATTATCGAGTATATTGATGATGTCTATTTGTCTAATTATCGAGTATATTGATGATGTCTATTTGTCTAATTATCGAGTAAATTGATGATGTCTATTTGACTAATTATCGAGTATATTGATGATGTCTATTTGTCTAATTATCGAGTATATTGATGATGTCTATTTGACTAATTATCGAGTATATTGATGATGTCTATTTGACTAATTATCGAGTATATTGATGATGTCTATTTGACTAATTATCGAGTATATTGATGATGTATATTTGTCTAATTATCGAGTATATTGGGTGTGTCTCTTTGTTTAATTATCGAGTATATTGGGTGTGTGTTGAATGCATTTGAAAATAGATGTCTGAAAAAAATAATGAATATAAAATGGAACGAATTCAGAAGAAGTGATGAAATCAGAGACATGTCTGGTGAACCACTAGTGACAACTGTTATAAGAAAGAAAAGATGGAGATATGTTGGGAACACCTTTAGGAGAAATGATCAACGAATATCAAAGCAGGCATTTAAGTGGGATGCAAAGGGTTCCAGAAAGAGAGGTCGACCTAAAGAGACCCTGAAACGAACTTTGCTGAGAGAGGCAGGAAATATCGGTCTCAGTTCCATGGAGGAGATTGAGCGAGTTGCCCAGGATAGAGCGGTATGGAGAAATTACTTGCAGGCCCTATGTAGCGTATAACGGTACGAGAGGAATTATTATTATTATATTGGGTATGTATTTTTGTTTAATTATCGAGTATATTGGGTATGTCTCTTTGGTACATTGTTTATGTCTGAATAACCAGTGCATTGCTGATGTTTAAATTTCCAGTACATTGATAATATATGTGGACAATGATGATGTCTCTTTGTTTGATGTTTGATGCACATTGTTGATGTTTCTTTGGCTGATTATCGAGTACATCTGTTTGATTATCGAGTATGATAAACTAATTCGATCTTATTCTCTTTGTGTTTGTTCTTATTAACCAAGTTAATCAGTCTTGGGAATTTGCTTGGTTTCAATCCTTAACTTGTCATCAGAGTTTTCAACCATTAACTATCATTCTAGTTTTCAACCCTCAACTTGTCATCAGAGTTTTCAACCATTAACTATCATCATCATTGTCAACACTAAACTTCCATCAAATTCGACGAGAATGAATTTTTCATCTGAATTTTCATGATTTCATTTTTCATAAGAATCACCAAGCGTAAACTATATTTCTGCTACGTTTAACATTGTTATTACATCTCCGGCATGATAGTCAAATCATCATGTTAAATATTAATGTTTGAGTCCCAAAGGGTGTACTTTAATCTAATGAATAGCAATATGATCTTTACTATCATCGAGCGATTGCCGTACATGGGCTAGTAAGAATCCCAGTACTGTTGAAATATGAATATCGTTGACATTGCTAAGCCATAAATCATGATCTGATCTGATCAACTGTCCCACACACGCAATGACGATCGACTGTATTGCATCTCCATCAGTGTATGTTTCTTGCAGTTGTTATATATACACGTCAAGCAGTTCATTTCAATAAATAGTTCTTATCAACAAACAAAGAACTTCTGCCTACACACAAACAGCTCCTATCTTCAAACAAAGAGCGTATACATACAAATAAACAATTCATATCAACAAGCAAAGAACTGCTACCTGCAAACAAACAAAGAACTGCTACCTACAAACAAAAAGTTCTTGTCAACAAACAAAGAACTGCTACCTACGAACAAACAGTTCTTATCAACAAACAAAGAACTGCTACCTACAAACAAACAGTTCCTGTCAACAAAGAACTGCTACCTACAAACAAACAAAGAACTGCTACCTACAAAAAAAGAGTTCTTGTCAACAAACAAAGAACTGCTACCTACAAACAAAAAGTTCTTGTCAACAAACAAAGAACTGCTACCTACAAACAAACAGTTCCTACCAAGAAACAAAGAACTGCTATCTACAAACAAACAGTTCTTGTCAACAAACAAAGACCTGCTACCTACAAACAAACAGTTCTTGTCAACAAAGAACTGCTACCTACAAACAAACAGTTCGTGTCAACAAAGACCTGCTACCTACAAACAAACAGTTCTTGTCAACAAAGACCTGCTACCTACAAACAAACAGTTCGTGTCAACAAAGAACTGCTCTCTACAAACAAACAGTTCTTGTCAACAAACAAAGAGCTGCTACCTACAAACATACAGTTCTTGTCAGCAAACAACGACCTGCTACCTACAAACATACAGTTCTTGTCAACATACAAAGAACTGCTACATACAGTTCCTACCAACAAACAAAGAACTGCTACCTATAAACATACAGTTCTTGTCAATAAACAAAGACTTGCTACCTACAAACATACAGTTCTTATCAACAAAGAACTGCTACCTACAAACAAACAAAGAACTGCTACCTACAAAAAAAGAGTTCTTGTCAACAAACAAAGAACTGCTACCTACAAACAAAAAGTTCTTGTCAACAAACAAAGAACTGCTACCTACAAACAAACAGTTCCTACCAAGAAACAAAGAACTGCTATCTACAAACAAACAGTTCGTGTCAACAAAGAACTGCTCTCTACAAACAAACAGTTCTTGTCAACAAACAAAGAGCTGCTACCTACAAACATACAGTTCTTGTCAGCAAACAACGACCTGCTACCTACAAACATACAGTTCTTGTCAACATACAAAGAACTGCTACATACAGTTCCTACCAACAAACAAAGAACTGCTACCTATAAACATACAGTTCTTGTCAATAAACAAAGACTTGCTACCTACAAACATACAGTTCTTATCAACAAAGAACTGCTACCTACAAACAAACAGTTCGTGTCAACAAAGACCTGCTACCTACAAACAAACAGTTGTTGTCCACAAACAAAGAACTGCTACCTACAAACATATAGTTCTTATCAACAAAGAACTGCTACCTACAAACAAACAGTTCTTGTCAACAAATAAAGAACTGCTACCTACAAACAAACAGTTCTTGTCAACAAAACAAAGAACTGCTACCTACTAATACACAAGTCTTACCAAAAACAAAGAGGAACTGACAACAAACAAATAGTTCCTGCTAGATCCTGCTAGGATCTTGGATATCAGGGTAAATCCACTGGTATCAGAAGTCTAGAGGACCAGACCTCCACTGAGATTTTATTGTCGGTTTAACTCCCCAAGGACATTTTTTTAAATTCTGACCTAGGGAGTCCATCTCCTAGACGAGCCATTGCCCCGTTAGCCTTTGACCTCACGGTCAAAACTTCCCGGTCTACACCGCAGGGAGGTGGGGTTGACTTGTGTGTTCTGAGGGTCATCAGCAATAGATATATTTTGAGAGCCGCAGTAGCGTAGTTGTTAGTGAACTCACTTCTTAGGATAGTGGTTCGGGTTCAATTTCACAAATTCCACAACTGCTCTCGGGTCGATCCAGCCACAACTGGGTTTCAGGAAATGCACTGGGAAGAAAATGCGATTGGCGTGATGTTGACCACATCAATCATCGTGTGCCGACTATCAATGACAAATACGGGTCTAACATCGTATTACCCAATATACCAAGTGATAAGAAAGGGGTTTCTTTACTTTCATATATATATATATATATATCTTCTTCTGTCTTACTGTTACTGGGTTGTTGCCAAGTGTCATTGTTGTATGTTTGTCTCGTGTACTGCTTTAGTGGCTTGGGTGATAGATATGTTTCTCTTTAATTAAAACTATTCTACTACGCCATCTATCCTTCTTTTTTATGGACTTCCTATTCACTTCTTTTCTCCTTGAGTGCTTACCAGGGCCCACATTTAGGGTGTAAAGAATAGAACCACTGTTACCTGCCACGCATGTCGTATGAGACGACTAAGGAGGTTTGGCTGAAATCGGATGCACATGTCCTAAATGTATAGAAGTCTATGCATTTAGGGGATGGGCCTACCAAACCAATGTGCAACGTATACATGTTCTTGGCAAAGATCAAACATATCACAAGAGTGATTAAAATTGGTTGTAAAGAACAAACGCAAAGAAGAAGAAGAAGACTTCTTTCCTGATGTTCTGTATATAATATTTATATATATATATATATATAACAACTTATGTATTATCGATGTAAGGTAAGATTATAACAAAATTACAGAACAAACAAAATGAAGACTATGGTCATATACAATAGACTTCACAGACAGAGTTAGACGATAAACTACTAATTGATCCCAAAAAAAAAAAAAAAAACTAAATAGATGTGACATACTAGAAATGGGATGTAAAAATAAATAATACGATACAAATATTAAACAATATCAAATATATGCTTAAAATAGAACACCACACTGAAAATAAATAAACATCAGAGGAAAGTTGAAATAGGTATAATGGATTTTGGGGTTTTCCGATCCAAAGCACTTGGCTGAAAGCTCTTCGGCTCGTGTCAGGGACATCGTAACCCTTCGGCACGGTGCCACAAACACCGTAAATCTGGGGAACCTGTAGCTTTTCTGCCAGTCCTCGGAGTTGAACCCGCACTTACAGAGGACTAGTCACCCGTTGTCCAAAGCGCTACGAACACGCTGGGCACGCGGGCGGGGTATAATGGTTAGTTTCACTGGAACAATGACATAAGACAATGCCAAGCCCGTCTGCCCAGCGTGTTCGTAGCGCGTTGGACTACGGTGACTATCCTCTGTGTGTGCGCGTTCAATCCGCGGATGGCAGAAAATGCCACAGATTCCCCAGATTTACGGTGTTCGTGGCACAGAACCGAAGGGTTACGATGTCATGCACCGAGCCGAAATGAAAAGTGCAAGTGCTTCTGGTTCGGAAAAAAAAAAAAAAAAAAGAGACAATGCCAAAATTAAGGTATCGGCCTAAAGGCAGTTATCACGGTAACATTGATACAGCTATTTATAAATAAACATGTTAGGTTACTTCAAATAACAAAGAAGAAATAGACAATAATGACTTTTCATTATTCAACAGCAATGTTTACAATGCATTGAAATGAGGAGAACAGAAGTATCTGGAGTTATACTGAATCGGGAATTTCAAGACACCTTTTCGAGGGGAGAAGGTTTGTTACAATGCAATCTTTTATTCCATAATTCCACTTGTTGTGAACTTTGGCAAGAATGGAAACAACATGGAGCACAAGGCTGGGGTGGGGGAGAGAGAGAGAAGAGGTGGGGTGTTGCCTGTCTGAACTAGGGCGGTATCATGTGTCCGTCGGTCGCAACCAATTATCCATAATGTTTCTCCAATGTAGATCCGTTGACTTGTTGTGGCGTAATGGTAAAAAATGGCTTGCTTGACTCGTTGGAATATACCACACTAATTATTCCGCCTGAACTGTCGATGTGAGATCTGTCTGAGCGTGGGTGTAGTCATCCTTGGATATATTCCCTGAAGAATTGTCTCTCACTCTCTAGCACATTTTGTAAAGACAGATCAGGAAATTCCATATCGATGTAAAATGTTGACCATTTGAACACTGTTGTTTTTTTTAGTTTAACCATTTTACTCGTACTACAGACAAGGAGAGAAGAAACAAAGTAAAACGATTGTTCTCTCAAATTGATGATGTCTATTTGTCTAATTATCGAGTAAATTGATGATGTCTATTTGTCTAATTATCGAGTATATTGATGATGTCTATTTGTCTAATTATCGAGTATATTGATGATGTCTATTTGACTAATTATCGAGTATATTGATGATGTCTATTTGTCTAATTATCCAGTATATTGATGATGTCTATTTGTTTAATTATCGAGTATATTGATGATGTCTATTTGTCTAATTATCGAGTATATTGATGATGTCTATTTGACTAATTATCGAGTATATTGATGATGTCTATTTGTTTAATTATCGAGTATATTGATGATGTCTATTTGTCTAATTATCGAGTATATTGATGATGTCTATTTGTCTAATTATCGAGTAAATTGATGATGTATATTTGACTAATTATCGAGTATATTGATGATGTCTATTTGTCTAATTATCGAGTATATTGATGATGTCTATTTGTCTAATTATCGAGTAAATTGATGATGTCTATTTGACTAATTATCGAGTATATTGATGATGTCTATTTGTCTAATTATAGAGTATATTGATGATGTCTATTTGTCTAATTATCGAGTAAATTGATGATGTCTATTTGACTAATTATCGAGTATATTGATGATGTCTATTTGTCTAATTATCGAGTATATTGATGATGTCTATTTGACTAATTATCGAGTATATTGATGATGTCTATTTGACTAATTATCGAGTATATTGATGATGTCTATTTGACTAATTATCGAGTATATTGATGATGTATATTTGACTAATTATCGAGTATATTGATGATGTCTATTTGACTAATTATCGAGTATATTGATGATGTCTATTTGACTAATTATCGAGTATATTGATGATGTCTATTTGTCTAATTATCGAGTATATTGATGATGTCTATTTGACTAATTATCGAGTATATTGATGATGTCTATTTGTCTAATTATCGAGTATATTGATGATGTCTATTTGACTAATTATCGAGTATATTGGGTGTGTGTTGAATGCATTTGAAAATAGATGTCTGCAAAAATAATGAATATAAAATGGAACGAATTCAGAAGAAGTGATGAAATCAGAGACAAGTCTGGTCAACCACTAGTGACAACTGTTATAAGAAAGAGAAGATGGAGATATGTTGGGAACACCTTTAGGAGAAATGATCAACGAATATCAAAGCAGGCATTTAAGTGGGATGCAAAGGGTTCAAGAAAGAGAGGTCGACCTAAAGAGACCCTGAAACGAACTTTGCTGAGAGAGGCAGGAAATATCGGTCTCAGTTCCATGGAGAGATTGAGCGAGTTGCCCAGGATAGAGCGGTATGGAGAAATTACTTGCAGGCCCTATGTAGCGTATAACGGTACGAGAGGAATTATTATTATTATATTGGGTATGTATTTTTGTTTAATTATCAGTATATTGGTATGTCTCTTTGGTACATTGTTTATGTCTGAATAACCTGTGCATTGCTGATGTTTAAATTTCCAGTACATTGATAATATATGTGGACAATGATGATGTCTCTTTGTTTGATGTTTGATGCACATTGTTGATGTTTCTTTGGCTGATTATCGAGTACATCTGTTTGATTGTCGAGTATGATAAACTAATTCGATCTTATTCTCTTTGTGTTTGTTCTTATTAACCAAGTTAATCAGTCTTGGGAATTTGCTTGGTTTCAATCCTTAACTTGTCATCAGAGTTTTCAACCATTAACTATGATTCTAGTTTTCAACCCTCAACTTGTCATCAGAGTTTTCAACCATTAACTATCATCATCATTGTCAACACTAAACTTCCATCAAATTCGACGAGAATGAATTTTTCATCTGAATTTTCATGATTTCATTTTTCATAAGAATCACCAAGCGTAAACTATATTTCTGCTACGTTTAACATTGTTATTACATCTTCGGCATGATAGTCAAATCATCATGTTAAATATTAATGTTTTAGTCCCAAAGGGTGTACTTTAATCTAATGAATAGCAATATGATCTTTACTATCATCGAGCGATTGCCGTACATGGGCTAGTAAGAATCCCAGTACTGTTGAAATATGAATATCGTTGACATTGCTAAGCCATAAATCATGATCTGATCTGATCAACTGTCCCACACACGCAATGACGATCGACTGTATTGCATCTCCATCAGTGTATGTTTCTTGCAGTTGTTATATATACACGTCAAGCAGTTCATTTCAATAAATAGTTCTTATCAACAAACAAAGAACTTTTGCCTACACACAAACAGCTCCTATCTTCAAACAAAGAGCGTATACATACAAATAAACAATTCATATCAACAAGCAAAGAACTGCTACCTGCAAACAAACAAAGAACTGCTACTACAAACAAAGTTTGTCAACAAACAAAGAACTCTACCTACAAACAAAAAGTTCTTGTCAACAAACAAAGAACTGCTACCTACGAACAAACAGTTCTTGTCAACAAACAAAGAACTGCTACCTACAAACAAACAGTTCCTATCAACAAAGAACTGCTACCTACAAACAAACAAAGAACTGCTACCTACAAACAAAAAGTTCTTGTCAACAAACAAAGAACTGCTACCTACAAACAAAAAGTTCTTGTCAACAAACAAAGAACTGCTACCTACAAACAGTTTGTCAACAAACAAAGAACTGCTACCTACAAACAAACAGTTCCTACCAAGAAACAAAGAACAGCTATCTACAAACAAACAGTTCTTGTCAACAAACAAAGACCTGCTACCTACAAACAAACAGTTCTTGTCAACAAAGAACTGCTACCTACAAACAAACAGTTCGTGTCAACAAAGACCTGCTACCTACAAACAAACAGTTCTTGTCAACAAAGACCTGCTACCTACAAACAAACAGTTCGTGTCAACAAAGAACTGCTCTCTACAAACAAACAGTTCTTGTCAACAAACAAAGAGCTGCTACCTACAAACATACAGTTCTTGTCAACAAACAACGACCTGCTACCTACAAACATACAGTTCTTGTCAACTTACAAAGAACTGCTACATACAGTTCCTACCAACAAACAAAGAACTGCTACCTATAAACATACAGTTCTTGTCAATAAACAAAGACTTGCTACTACAAACTAAGTCTTACAACAGAACCTACTAAATAAAGTTCGTGTCAACAAAGACCTGCTACCTACAAACAAACAGTTGTTGTCCACAAACAAAGAACTGCTACCTACAAACATATAGTTCTTATCAACAAAGAACTGCTACCTACAAACAAACAGTTCTGTCACAACGCTACAAAACAAACAGTTGTCCACTAAGACTGCTACCTACAAACAAACAGTTCTTGTCAACACAACAAAGAACTGCTACCTACTAATACACATGTCTTACCAAAAACAAAGAGGAACTGACAACAAACAAATAGTTCCTGCTAGCAGAGAAACAATTCTTATAAATAAATAGTCTTTACCAACAAGCAAACTCAATAATGAAAGCAGACATTGAAGGAAGAGACAAAGCGTTCAAGACAGAGAGGATGATCTAGGGAAACACTGAAACCAATTTTGCTGAAAGAGGTCAGAAATATCAGACTGAACTCCATGGAAACGATTAAGCGTATTGTCCAGGACCTAACGGTGTGGATAAATTAATTGCAGGTCCTATCTGTGGCGGCTCGTGCTAAGTTTTGTTAGTGGGGCCAGACATATTTTTGTATGGAAAATCATGGTATTGGGTTATAATTTAATTTATACACGTTGCACATTATTTTTTGTGGGGTTCGGCCCCACTGGCCCTTAATGACGAGTCGCCACTGTAACGTAAACTATGTAACGTATAACGGTACGAGAGGAATATATAAAGCCACCAATGAGATTCACACAATTCAACATGCGAGGGTACTGCAAACACTCACTTATATTGTGTTACCACAGTTCATCACATTTAGAGACAATTTACCACTCAGTGATAACATTAACCGACATAACTGTATATATAAGAGACATCAAATTCTATACAGGACGACATTTATTGACAGTATCAAGTTAAGTTTTCACTATCAGACGAGTTGATAAGAAAAACAATTCCTACATGAATAAATAATAGAAATCTTGTAAACTACGCAAGACCAAAGATTACAGTAAATATAAAACCAACACAAAAGTGGTAAAACTGGGATTTTACCGACTTACCCAAATTAGGTGACCGCTTTTTTTCGGGAGTTGATTTCTTACAAGTGCATAAAAAGTTATAAGAACCCAATATGAAGCACAATAGTCAATGAATATGCTACATAATAATAATTCCTCTCGTACCGTTATACGTTACATAAGGCCTGCAAGCAATTTCTCCATACCACTCAATCCTAGGTAACTCTTTCAATCTATTTCATGGAACTTGGGTCATCCTCTCTTTCTTGAACCCTATGCATCCCACTTCAATGACTGCCTTGATATTCGTTGATCATTTCTCCTCAAGGTGTGTCTAACATATCTCCATCTTCTCTTTCTTACAGTGGCGGCTTGTGGTCATTTTTCTTGGTGGGGCTAGGCAAGAATTTCGGAAAAATCGTGGTTTTTGGAGTATTTACTATTATTCGTCTATTCCGTGAAGTTATTACCCCTTTCAGGAAAAGAACAAATGATTCTGTTCTGCAACAGCTTGATACTAAAGAGAGTTGACTATTAAATAATATAAAATCAAATACAATTAAATATTTGATGACACACCAAACGACAGGAGCGCCTAGAGAAGATTTTTTTTTTTTAAACTTGAACATGCGTTCTTGTCAACAAACACAGAACACCCTTATGACAGCAACAAAAACACGAACTAGTGACTGAGACCAACGCTCCGTATAGATTTTACGTAATTTTGTAATATATAATCTCTACAAATCGTTATTACTCACGGTACCCATTGCCTATCCCTACAGACGAGCGTTTTTTATAGCACAACCAGCTAGCTCTCCAAACAAAGCGCTTTCCTTTGTCCTGTCTATTAAACAGCGTCGAGTACACAACGCAGAAAATCAAGTCATATTCACAAGTGATTGCACAAACACATGTGATTAGCTTTATGTGATTCTAAATGTACAACGCAGCAACAGCAGCCGCACACAAGTATACACGAATAAAACGTATATTTTTTTTAAATGGTGGCGTCTGTGGCCTGGGGCTAGTGACTTGGTCTATTAACCCCGACGTTCTGAGTTCGAATCACGCTGCGGACAGTTTGGTTGCAAATTGTTTGCGTGGATTTTAACAAAAGGACGATGGCACCACTCGTTCAGAAAGCAATGGCAAACTACTGAACGTAATAACGCCTAGAAAATCACAAACAGCGTTAAAAGCTGGGGTTGATTCGCAAAGTCATGTAAAGGATATGCAATTAACTACTACTAATTAGTAAAAATAGGTAAATTTACTTACTTATTTACGAGAAATAAGCTTATAGCATGTGTTTTGCAAACACTGTTCGATCGAACCTTACCTGATTATTCTGTGTCTAGCTATAACGAAGTGTTTGTAAAAGTCACTGCTCAGTGAGTCATATTTTAGAATGGCTCGCTGGTTGTGTTCGTAAGAACGCTCATATTGCTAGACTATGCGATGGGTGTCGTAGGAAATGAGGGTAAGTGGTTCGAATCCTGTGTTTGTCTATTTGTTTTTTCGGAAGCTCTTGATACTTGTACACTGTTTATTTCTTGGACATAGAATACCAGATGTATATCATCAGTATGAAGGATTGAACTCTGAACAAGTATGAAGGATTGAACTCTGAACAAGTATGAAGGATTGAACTCTGAACAAGTATGAAGGATTGAACTCTGAACAAGTATGAAGGATTGAACTCTGAACAAGTATGAAGGATTGAACTCTGAACAAGTATGAGATTGAACCGACAAGTATGGGATTGAACTCTGAACAAGTATGAAGGATTGAACTCTGAACAAGTATGAAGGATTGAACTCTGAACAAGTATGAAGGATTGAACTCTGAACAAGTATGAAGGATTGAACTCTGAACAAGTATGAAGGATTGAACTCTGAACAAATATGAAGGATTGAACTCTGAACAAGTATGAAGGATTGAACTCTGAACAAGTATGAAGGATTG
This sequence comes from Arion vulgaris, assembly GCA_020796225.1. Taxonomy (NCBI): domain Eukaryota; kingdom Metazoa; phylum Mollusca; class Gastropoda; order Stylommatophora; family Arionidae; genus Arion; species Arion vulgaris. Next base: position 74,588,326 of record CM036753.1, read on the forward strand.
AACTCTGAACAAGTATGAAGGATTGAACTCTGAACAAGTATGAAGGATTGAACTCTGAACAAGTATGAAGGATTGAATCTGAACAGTATGGATTGAACTCTGAACAACTCAGAACGTTATCACAAGTTTCCACATTACTGATTCCCAAAGAAACTATCACAATAAATAGACCTTGACAGAAGTCGAAGCTAGATTTTACTTGCGGACTCTATAGATCAGTGGTTCTCAAAGGATGCGCCCAGGCGCACCAGTGTGGCCGGTGACATTCCTAGGTTCGCTCTAAGAAATTCCAGATCAGGGGGGGGGCGAAAACGCGATGCCAGCGGACACCAGAGTAAAAATTGCCAAGCTACATCAGGTTCATGCTTCTCAAAGACAGAAACTTTATGATAAATAAAGACACGTAGAATTGTCCAGTTTGTCTGTATTTCTTTCCTTTTTGCATCTTATTTATTAAGTTTTTGTGTATGTTGCGCCTACGATATTTAGTAGGACTTCAAATGTGCCCCACTTTAAAATAGTTTGAGAACCATTGTTACATATAGTTTGATCAGTTCATAGAATCGATGAAATCTCTCGTGACAGACAGTAATGAGACTAAAGAGAATTTAGAAATACAACGACTCCTAAATTAAAATAAATAGTTCAACAGAATTACACATTTTGTAACCAGTTTGGAAAATCTCCCTTTGTCATGCTTGAAGGCGAAAATGCAATGATATAAAGTGTTAGCATTGACAAAACGCATTACGCCAATATCGTGCACATACAGGGTGTTCAACTTAAAAGCAGCCCCAGTGATAAATAGAAATTTGCCAAGTACGCATTGTATCTCGTATATTTACAATTTAAACCGGTTCTGACTAGCTTGTCCTACGTCACATGTGTTCATCGCCCCTTCCCGCACTACAATTACACACCATCACACAACCTTGACCTATACTACGTCATAACTGAACCTTCTCATTTCCATACATATATGCCAGATTAGCTCCATTCACAGGCTGCTTTTAAGTTGAACACCCTTTGAGAGAAAGTGAAAAGAAAGGATTAAGCATGAATATAAAGAAATCAGAGGTTATGGTTGTCTCCAAGAAACAAGAAACACCAACATGCAATATCAAAATAAATAACACAACACTGAAACAAGTCCATCGATTCAAGTATCTAGGAACATTCTTAACATCAGAAGGAAGATGTACAACAGAGATTAGGAGTAGAATAGCTCAAACGAAAGCAGCTTTTATGAAAATGAAGAACACACTATGCGTGAACTCACTACCAATGACACTGCGAAAACGAGTACTCCAATGCTATATTGAACCAATTCTTATGTATGGCAGCGAATCATGGACACTGAACAAACAATCAATACGATCATTGGAAGCCACAGAAATGTGGTTTTACAGAAGAATGTTGAGAATTCCATGGACAGCAAAGAAAACAAACGTGGAGGTTTTAAATCAGGTCTGCACACAAAGAAACCTTATCAAAAGAATAAGAATCAGACAATCAAGGTTCTTCGGGCATATAATGCGAAGAGAAGGTTTAGAACATTTGGTGACTACAGGTAAAATTCAGGAAGGAGAGATCGTGGAAGACAGAGGGAGAAGATGTTGGATGGCCTGACATCATGGTTCGACAAAATATCGACGTCAGAACTGATTACATGCACCAAGCAAAGAGAGTTGTGGAGAGACATGATCGCCTACGCCGGCAGGCATGGCACTTGATTGAGTAAAGACGAAACACCTAACAAAATAAAGTTTTGTAGTATGTAGTTTGTAGAAATAATGTAGTTTCTAATAAGTACGTGTCGAATAAAATGTCTTTATCAAGCAAAAGATATAACACATATTACTAGATTAAATGTGGCCTTTTTCTTCTTTACAGACGGTCAATTGGCAAGTGTTTTACTGTGACAACTTCTGAGTTTTGGCTTTTCTCTCTTGTCTTTCAGCTCATACATAAGTCTCTTCTCAAAAGACTCTCAAAACATTAGATAGTAAATATGTTGTAAACTTACATTACTTCGTTTTTACGTGTTTCGACTTTACGTTATTTTCCTTAAATCGATAATAATAGCCTTCTAGTACACAAATAGTCTCTGACAAATGATACAGTATATATGTGTATGTACTTGAATTATGTATTAGCTAATTTACAATATAATAATTGTTTCGTTAAAATGTTATACTATAGCACTTTTAAAAAAAGTATGATGTTTTAGTTAGATGATATGACAGAAATAGAAACTTATTTCTAGCTGATGTCTAATAATCACAAGATGATTATTAGACATCAGGTCTTTGTTTGTTCACAAGACAAAATATGCTTCTTTTTCTTTTTACTTTAATCATGTTTTACCACACAGCTTCATGATAATGATTTCTCTAGCACAGACTCACATCTTGCAATTCGTTGCCTACACATCTCGTTCTGTTAGTAATCTACTTATTTCGTTTCTATTTCTGTCATATCATCTAACTAAAACATCATACTTTTTTAAAGTGCTATAGTATAACATTTTAACGAAACAAAACGAAACAATTACTATTATAAACTTAAATGCACTTTACTGGAATTTCCTAGGATCAGACGATCCAATCTTTCCGTTTCCTACTCTTACTATTGGTTATCAATACCTCCATTCGGTTAATTGTTTGCCATGCAGTGATTTTCAACCTCGGATTATTCTGTTTGGACTACGATATCTACTTTTCGATCAATTGTGCTTGCTTTTGCACTTTGTTTTTTTTTCTCTTCTTGGCATTCGCAAAATGATGGGAGCATTTGTTTTGATGACAGTCCACAATCAAGGGCGGTTACTCTAGGTATTATATGACCTTGGGATTCCCAGTCGTGTACTGTATAACTACAATAGTTTTTTTTAATCCAATATTTGTTCTGAATATGTATATATAATTGGCATTTAGTTAGCCCAGAGTGCAATTATGAATATGTCTTTAACTAGCCGAAAAGTACCAGGATAAATTCGCATTTAGCTAGCCGAAAGTGCCAAGATAAATTCGCATTTAAAAAAGGTGAAAGTACCAGGATAAATTCGCATTTAGCTGCTGAAAGTGCAGATAACTTGCATTTAGCTCCGAAAGTACCAGGATAACTTTGCATTTAGCTAGCCGAAAGTACCAGGATAACTTTGCATTTAGCTAGCCGAAAGTACCAGGATAAATTCGCATTTAGCTGCTGAAAGTACCAGGATAACTTTGCATTTAAAAAGCTGTAGAATCAGTATAAATTCACATTTAGCATATTACATAGTTAAAGCCCTAACACTAACTTTAATCCTAATTCTAGACATTCACAAAACTAAAAAAAACGAAAAGCAATCGACCAACCAATAATCAGAAAAACAGTGTAGAAAACAAAAACAACTACACAGCTATTCTAAAAGACGAGACGATCAACCACCTCAACATAACCCTAGCTTCACAAACAAACCCATTGACCTACTACAAATTACACGTGACTCAGTCTGGATTTGAACCCACAGTCTTCAAAACGAAAGGCAATAAACGAATACACACATCAATAGCTTAGAAAATTAAAACTTCATCTAACCAAAATGATATTTTACAAACCGACAGGCCCATTTAGGGACAACTCTCATCTAAGCCCTGCACTCAGAGACTACTGAGTCAGTTCACAATAACTTAATCATAGAAGTAAGCGTAAGCTTGTTTTTTTCCTTCTTCTTCGAGCGCTCCATATCGACTACTTGTTAACCACTCTTTATGATTTGTATGTGATCTGAGCCTAAGAGCGATTGCACGTTGTTCAGTTATCCGACTACAAGTATGCCAGCGCATCCGATTTCTGCGATGCTTTTTATTCACTAGGGTGGCTTCCTCAATCGCCTCTTACGACATGTCTTGTAGGTCGTAGTGTTACTATTTTGACTCCCCTTGTGCGCCCCGGCAACACACAGGCGACAGAAGTAAGCAAAGTTATTATTTAATCTAAGGATCTTCACAAAGAATTGGAGAATTGAAAACTGAATAAGAAACATCAGATCAAAACAAGAGACGCAGTATTTTTCCAAATTTACTCCCTTGATCTACGCCTATTGTGGTCTAGGGATACAAAGTAATAACTGAGATATATGCATGATATTTGTTTGAAATTACTCATCATCATCATTAGGTGCCGTCTCCGCATTGAAGGTTGGCAGCAATGAATCTCCAGCATCCTCTATCTTTCGCCTTGGTGAATCTCTGTCAGAATATATCCTGTCCATTTAAAAAAATGTCCCTACCACTTATCTCTCGGTCTTCATCTTGCTCTTCGCCCTTCAACTTTCCACTTTAATAAAGATTTTATCAAAGTGTCATGCCTTTTTATGTGCCCAAAATACATCACTTGTCTGAATTTTATTTCTTTTAAAATTACTAGACATTCAAAAAACGAAAAAAACGAAAAGTGTTCGACCAACCAATAATCAGACAAACAGCTTAGAAAATAAAACAAACTACACAGCTAATCTAGAAAAAAAGAAGATCAACTTTTCTTATTTTTAGTCTAAGGATACAAAGTAATAACTGAGATATTAAATATGCATGATATTTGTTTGAAATTACTATAAAACATTTAGGTTATGTTTATTTCAAGAGTAATATCGCGTGATATGAAGGAGATCTCGTGTGGAGGGAAAGCTAAATAATACAATAATAGATAGAAAAATAAAAATTTGCAAGCTAGTTGGAAAAAAAGCGTTATGCATCAGCTACGTAGGCATGTCAAAAATAAAATCTTTGCACGCCAGGTGTGAATCCAATCGAAGCTACTAATTGAGATAGAGGTCAGTCCTGATATCATCAGTAAGTGACGTATGTCGTATGCAGTCGTTATCGTTATAATAGAAGACTGTAGGAAAACTATGTAGAAATGGCGAAACACGTAAATACAAAGTACTGTAGTTTTACAAAATACAAAAATAGTAACAATACACAGTAAAGTTTAGACCACAAGGCCTCCATCAAGCAAAGGATAGATTAGAAGTGAAGAAATTCAGACTTCTAACATGGCACACGACATATAGAATCAGACAACAAATTCCTAACGGACATAAAATGAAAATATGTGACTTGGATGAAATCGGATGTACATGTCCTAAACATGTACAAGTCTATGCGTTTAGGGGCATACCAAACCAATGTGCAACGTATACATGTTCTTGGCAAAGAACAAACATATTACAAAGAGTGATTAAAATTGGTCGTAAAGAACGAACGCAAAGAAGAAGAAAAAGAAGAAAATATGTGACTCGTTAGGAATTAATTGTTAGGAATTTAGGAGCTGATTCCAACCCAAAAGTACTTCTTTCAAAATCCGCGCGGGTAATTTGAAAGCAAATTTATTCCTGTGGATTTTTACGAACTGTAAAAATGTACATCACTGTTCAGAAAGCAATGACAAACTACTAAACGTATAAATGGTACCTAAAATATCAACGACTCGTTTAATTGTAACAATATGTAAAAGGATATGTCACGATTTGAATTTTTCAAACAGGTTTTCGCTATAATTTATAAAAAAGATGTCTATTTGCAAATATCTATAATCGTCGTCTAGGAACTAGATAAGGAATACAGTTGCATTGTAACAGCCTGTTGAACGACGACACGGCAGTTGATGAGAAACCTGCGATACTATTTAGTGAATATATAATCAATCATTGCATGAATATAACTAAACATCTGAGATTGCAAATTACGGAGTGTGTTTAGCAAGCGAGGCATAGTAAACATCACAACATCTAAACTACGATTTCGACTGACGTCTACTAAGCACCAACGGGTCTGTCTGGAGTACTGTGAAGCCAATTCAATATTCAATATTGCAAGATATTTACAAGACATTTCAGAGCATTTGATTTCAGTGTAGATTGATGTATCCAGTGGCGGCTCGTCATTAAGGGCCAGTTTGTGCCGGGCCCCACCAAAAATAAGGTGTAACGTGTATTTATTATTGTATACATTAAAATATAGAATAACCGAAATCATGATTTTTCCGAAAATTTATGTCTGGCCCCACCAACAAAAATGATCACGAGCCGCCACTGGATGTATCATCAGACATTCAGAAACGCTCGTTACTAATGCATAAACTCTGCAATAAAATTGTCAAATGTTCTGATATCGTGTGAAAGCAGACGCTGATAAAATTAATGTTCTTAAAAGCCTTTCTATTTTTGCTCTCATGTTATTTACTTTACATCCATATCATCTTAAGAGTTTCTCTTGCCTTAACTGTCTGTCTTAATTGGCTATTTCGTTTGATCTTTCTTCTAACACTGTTGTTGGATTCGACGATACGTAGGAGTACAGAGCGCTGAGAATCAGCGACAACTCGACCGACGTGAATATGAGTATTATACAGGGTGTTCAAGATAAAAGCAGCCTCGTTGTTAACGAAGCATCGTCGTCAAGGGAGCTAATCTGGCATATGTTTATGAAAATGAAAAGGTTCAGTTGTGACGTATATAGGTCAAGGTTGTGTAATGGTGTGTAATTGTAGTGCGGCAGGGGCGATGAACAAATGTGACGTAGGACGAGCTAGTCAGAACCTGTTTAAATAGTAAATAAACACAATACAATAAGTAACTGGCAACTTTTGATTTGTCACTCGGGCTGCTTTTATCTTGAACATCCTGTATAAGGACTCGTGAAACATACATATCAAGTTGTAAAACTGTAGATAAGACAGAGAAGAGAGACTGTCTTTCAATGCGACTATTGTGTCTCAATACAGAGGGGAAAAAACTTATTTAAAATATGTTTATGTTCTCTCATTACAAGAAAGAATCACAGTTTTTTTAAAATGATTATGTTGTCTATTTTGGTTATTGGTTAATGAGCAGATGTCACAGTACTCATGGATGAACCATAGATGCTCAGTCTCCTCCAACAGATTTTGAAAGGGATGCATACTGATTGTTCCTGTGACTCGCTGCTTAAACACATTTCTCTCTCTCTCTCTGCTTCTCAAGCAACCAGTTCTACTTGTACAACGTGTAGTTTCAAACTCCTTAAATCGCTCTATTGATTCAACGTCATTGTTGGTGTCCTCATCTAACAGTAGGTCGTCAAGAGACCAAAGAACATCTCCCTAGTCCGTCTTAAACTTCCCAACAATCAATGCTTTTGATGCAAGCATGTCCGCTCTCTCGTTACTGCAAACGACCGCATGACCAGAATAGTACACCAACGTGAGTCTCTGAAGGTTGGAAACTAGCATTCATACCACAGCCTGCCATTCTGGATCTTCCGAAGCATCGACTGAGTCAGAAATAACAACGGCTCCAGTAAACGTAATTCCAGAGAACCAATGAAGTGCAGCAGTAACGGTCATAACCTCAATTCTCATACTGGAAGTAGTTGTCCTGTATGGTCTGTTTGGCTCTGCAACAACCCTTCCATGCGTGCTAACCAAGAAATCACAACCTGACTTCTCATCATGCTGGACAGACCCATCGGTTAATGCTGTCTCATTATAAGAACGAATCAGTTTTGTAATATGATCAAGAAAGAGCTTATACATATTTTCTAAATTTGAAACATTACGTTACATTACATCTACTTATACATTTAAATATAAAGATTTAAAGCTCAACTTGTCTGCTTACACATTTAAAATGAAGATTGAAAGCTCAACTTGTCTGCTTACACATTTAACAATAAAGATTGAATTCTCAACTTGTCTGCTTACACATTTAACAATGAAGATTGAATTCTCAACTTGTCTGCTTACACATTTAACAATAAAGATTGAAAGCTCAACTTGTCTGCTTACACATTTAACAATAAAGATTGAAAGCTCAACTTGTCTGCTTACACATTTAACAATAAAGATTGAAAGCTCAACTTGTCTGCTTACACATTTAACAATAAAGATTTAAAGCTCAACTTGTCTGCTTACATTTAACAATAAGATTTAACTCTTGTCTGCTTACCATTTAATAAAAGATTGAAAGTACAATCTGCTAACATTTTAAAATAAAGATTAATTTCTCAACTTGTCTGTAATTATGAAGATTGAATCTCAAATTGTCTGTACATTTATGAAGATTGAATCTCAATGTTGTTAATTATAACTAAATTGAAACAATGTCTGTACATTTAAAAAGATTAAGCTAATGTCTGCTAAATTTGTAATAAAGATTAAACTCAACTTGTTGTACATTTAACAATTAAATTTCTCAAATGTTGTACATTAAAAAAGATTACTAACTGCTAAACATTTACATATAAAGATTAACTCTCAAAATGTTCCTAGATTTAAGAGAAGATTATATATTGCAAAATGTTGATTAATTAAAATTACAATCTGCAAAATGTTGTAATTAAAAGATTACAATCTGCAAAATGTTGGAAACCTCTGAGTTACAATGTTGACACTACATCTGTACGTCTTGACTCTATTGCTGACAATATTTCAGTTCATGCATTACTGTGGAGTAATCTTATTATAGCACAAGCAGTAGTACAACACACAGATTCCGAATATTAAGACCAGATTTCATAAAAACATTTTGTACCATGTTTTGTCTAAAGTGTAATCTGCAGAGAACAAGAGAAGGATGGAGACAAAATAACTAGGAAATATAATGCATATAATGACAATTAATTGGAAACAGTGTCAGAAAACAACGTAATAATGTAACTAGATATACATTAAACTGGAAGCCACATAAAGAAGAGACTGTGGTGTTAGTTGTAAAACAGCAACAAGACCTTAAGATTGAAATCGAGATCGCACGAGAGGTTACCGGGGTCCAAATTAGGGTGTAAAGATTAGAACCACTGTTGCCTGCCACACATGTCGTAAGAGGTGACTAAGAAGGTTGGGCGTGGGGCTAGCTATCCCACACCGGAAAAAAACACTAGATGGCTATAGAACGGAGAGCGAACCGAGTAAACGCTGGCTGAAACCGACACATCGCCGAAGGATAAGCACCAGAGCTCCAAATGGTGCTGAAGATGTGACGTAAAACACACCAATGCTAAGGCTGAATAAATCAGATTTCCACATGAATATAATTTATTGGGACTTCTGGTACATCGGTCTGGGTGGTAATCGAGAGAGAGAGAGAGAGAGAGAGAGAGAGAGAGAGAGAGAGAGAAAAGAACAAGATGAAACCAAAATCGATTGAAAGTTAATTATAAACATGGCTTCTCACTTCTAGGACACTTAGGATACATAGTAGATATGCTCTCAAGGATTTAAAAAGGTAATAATCTGAATGATAATAAATCGAAACAAACCTTAACACATACTTATATATATATATATATATATATATATATATATATATATTTACTCTCTTTACTACCCAATTGTGCATGGTATTTACACGTGGAAGTTTTCCAACAGAAACCCGCTCTCGGTTCTAAAGCACAACAGATCATCTGTACTCTTACTACTATAGTGTATAACTGCAATGGATTGAATTCTTTGAGCCGGGTCACCTCATATGGATCCGTCTTGCTCGGCAGAAATGGCCATCTGTAAAGATTGTTGCACAAAGGACGAACTCCGTAGCTCCAGTTACAATAAAAGGAATCTCCAGAAAAATAATGCACATGTGAAGTGAACGACGAGATCCGGATTCAAACCTACAATCTTCAGAGCGTAAGTCAAACCTCTTAACTTCCCTACCATAGAAACCCACTTTTATTACTATTCATGGTATCTGATCAACAAATAAACAGGGTACAAGTATTAAGAGCTTTCGATAAAACAAATAGACAAACACAGGATTCGAACCACTTACCCTCATTTCTTACGACATCCATCGCCTAGCCTAGCAATATGAGCGTTTTTACGAACACAACCAGCCAGACATTTATTTTTTTCGGAAGCTCTTACCTGTAACGTTCGGGTACTAATAAAATCTCATTTATAAATGAGATGCTACATGGCTCCGGAGCTTGCCGTATTTGTTATATTATTTATGCATTTAAATGCATATAATATATATTTTATAATAAAAACATATGATATTACCATAATAAATTAACCAAAAATATATTATTTATTTTTAAGATGTCTAATCTCGTTGATTAAAACATGCTTTTTCTTCTTCTTCTTCTCTGTTTGCCCGCTATGAATTCATGCTTAGTCAGGGTGCCTGGTATGGCACATCTGACTGATTTTTACGTGAAACCCTACTTACTGTTTCTATGGTGCCCCTAGCCATTCAGGCGAACCTTCTCCTTCAGTGGTAAGAGCATGCCTTTATTACACCGACATTTCCGATCGGCCGCCATTTTGGATAATCTCTGCAGACTTTTTTTTCACTTGCTCTTGTCAAAAACCACACATTTGCTTATAAAATGGCATCTAATGACTCAGGTTACTGTTCTAATCAAGACTATAAGTGTTAGTTCTTTATGGGCTGCTTACTAGACCAGTTTTGCATCATTTCTTTTAGTTATTTATTAATTGGTGTCTTCAAAATATGGAAATATTTAAAAGTTACAAATTTCTTGATTACTGTCTTATATATTGTCCAAACAGCTTCATATGTGGATATATTGTGTAAATATGAAGGTACTAAGAGACTGTGTTTTCATGATATATTTCATACTAAGTTTTTTCCTTCTTTGTGACTATATAATTCTTTGAAATTTGTAGGAAAATCTATTTTTAGCATCACCAAAATTAGGTCACTGATATCACATATTACATGACACTGATATTAAAACCACATATCTTGATAGTACATTCAATTAGCTTTCCAACCATATATAACATGCATATTTTCAATTCATGGAGTACATATGGCTTCTAGTAATAGAGCAGGCCTTCAAAAATAAAAAAATAAACATTAAAAACCCATGAACGTTTAAGAGTTAATACTTGTAGACTGTTTATTTGTTGATCATATCCTTTGCTTCCGTTGGTTCCTCTTGTGGTTCTTGCAAAAATACTCATTGTTCTCATATTCCTGGTATCTAACAGGGAAGTAACTAAGCATAAAATCAATGGCTGAAGAGCACATACACTATTCATGATTTTTGATGTTTCGCAATAGCAGTCCTTACGCCATGTAAATTATACGAATAGAAATGGAATAATCAAAGTTATCTTACCCGAATTTAAAGGTCTGCATTTTCTTCTCAGATATACCTTAACTGACTAATGGTAGACTGAACAGTGACAGCCGCTAATGTGATTTGTAACCTCCCATCAAATAAGTCTTGTTGCATATCGCATCGATCCAGTGTTGAAATTGAAAGGTTTGTATACAAGTATTCAAATACGCTTGCTGACGCATGCTTGGTCATGATTATATATGTATATAATCAGTGGCGGCTTGTGGTAATTTTTCTTGATGGGGCCAGAAACAAATTTTCGGAAAAATCATGGTTTTTTGGAGTATTTACTATTATTTGTCTATTCCGGGAAGTTATTTCCCCTTTCGGTTTTTGGTGGGGCCGAACCCCACTGGCCCTTAATGGCGAGCCGCCTCTGTATATAGTCAAGTTTACTACAATCAGTATTTGATTATCTGATCTAACAAATCATGAATCATTGCAAAACCATAGCAAACTATTTGTTGACATTTGATTCAATCCTTTGAGTCCGTGGTTATTTATTGATGAAAAGTATTAATAACACAGATAATCCTTAGTGTCAAACTTAACGTGTTACATAATATTACCGAAATGCAAATTCTATACCAATTGACTATGTCGTAAAGGAATAAACTAACATTCAACCTCGATGCTCAGTAATTGCTGATTAAAAGTTAATTGCATAACCTTTACAGGACTTTGCGAATCAACCCCAGCTTTGTAACGCTGTTTGTGATTTTTCTAGGCATTATGACGTTCAGTAGTTTGCCATTGCTTTCTGAACGGGTGGTGCCATCGTCCTTTGTAAAAATCCACGCGAAACAATTTGCAACCAAATTGTCCGCAGTGTGATTCGAACTCAGAACGTCGGTGTTAATAGACCGAGTCACTATCCCCTAGTCCACAGACGCCACCAATTGCTGATTAACCATGCTAAATGTTGTAACTTGGAGACAATTGTTCTATGGAACACATAACAGGGGTCACTGTAACGTAGATGTTAGGTGGTCGTCTCTAGTGCCGAAGGTTCGCTCCTTCGTGAAGCCATCTGGATGCTTTTCGGAGTTCGAGCGCTCCAGCTGAGATCTTCGATATAAGAAAGAGAATGGAGCACACATTGTTTACTCATGGAAGTGCAATGATGATGGTCCTATCAAACCATCAATCAATCAAGACTGAGGAATTGCTAAGTATGATATGATTCATAAAAACATTCACTACATTTACATTTTAAAGATTGCATTAAAACAAAAAGTTAATTGCATATCTTTTACATGACTTTGCGAATCAACCCCAGCTTTTTAACACAGTGATTTTTCTAGGCATTATCAGTAGTTTGCCATTGCTTTCTTAACGGGTGGTGCCATCGTCCTTATGTAAAAATCCACGCGAAACAATTTGCAACCAAACTATCCGCAGCGTGATTCGAACTCAGAACGTCGGGGTTAATAGATCGAGCCATTATCCACTAAGCCACAGACGCTACCAAAGACAGCATTAGAAAAAAATAATAACGTGAACAGGAAAAACATCATCAAAGCAGACAAGAATTGAATTAAAGATAAGAAATATGTTTACAGGTTGCCATAATGATAGTAGAAAATGACATGGAGAAACAAGATTGTATCTTGATGATGTACAGCAATAATCTGATTAATATCTCATAAAAAATATTCTTTGCAATATTCCCTGATGTTTCCACGTGATGGTGATGGATTATGTAACATTAATCATGTCAAACCAGGAACATCAAATAGAATATTCATAAGTCTCATCATCGGTGGTATATTATTTTTCAAATATAATGTTGCTCGATTGAAGAATGATTTGTTAAACTACTGAACGAGTAGTGTTCGATGGACATGCAAACACATATTGAAACATCTATTGATTGATTGATTGATTGATTGATTGATAGGACCATCATCATTTCACTTCGGTGAGTAACCATGTATGCTTCTATCTCTTTCTTACATAAGAAAATCTCAGATGTAGTGCACAAACTCTGTAGCACCGGCGAGGGTCTCCGATGTAATTTTTGAAGATAATGAAGATATTTGTGTAGGAACTTTTATTGTAATCTTTTCTAATGAATTTTGTCCAGGCCTTCCAGCCTGCTCTTCTCGATTTTGAACTGGCAAACTCGCCCGTCTCCAATAGGACTAGGAACTCGATCTCCCCTACACTGAGATCGAGGATCTCTGGAAAAATATCCAGATGTCTTCACGAGGAAACGAACCTGTTCACTTTGGCACGAGAGACAAGCACCTATCCTCTACGACACAGAGACCCCCAATATTGAAACAATAAAATTGGTATTCATCATCTTGAACCTCCGAAGTCGGAGTAATGCTCGTCTGAGTGGTGACGGACACTGGTAGTGAAAAACGAAAGCCCTCAAGTAAAAATAAGTCAAAAGTGCTACATTTTATACTATGGATGTGCCCACTTCTACTTTGTGATTCTTTGATTATTTCATCTTAGAATATGTCCAACATATCTACATCTTCTCTTTCCAAATACGTATTTGAATCCATCGAATATTAGCCTTATTCAGTTTGTATTGCAAAGTCGTGAAAGTTTAAGTAACACACACATTACTATAGTCTGTCCATTAATTCGTGAGCACGTTTGAAATTGATTTTCTCGAAAACTACCTGTTGGATCTCAGTGATATTTTGCAAGCAGCCTTAGAATATCCATGACGCTAGAGAAATATTTTTCCAAGAAAATTTGATGTAGTTTGAAATATTTCTTCTTCAGGTTATATTAAAATCAACCTCACCGGATTGTACACAATAGTAACAGATCTACGGTACACAGACGCGTTGTTCTAAAAATACATTATGGTAACATAGAAATATCGTGAGTATACAACAATTTCACGAAATCCCGTGCACCTAACCCAGTCGACTTTGAAAGCGGAAAGCATATGACGTTATAATTGGGATACCGTTGTATAGTTATAGGCGTATCTCGCTATTTGTATGAAGCTATTGTATCATATTTGTTGGCTTATCAAAACTGACATTGATATCACATTCATAATGAGTCTGAAGTGCACATTTATAACAATGCAGAAGGTTACAGTTTTACTATACCAACACTTCCATAGGAATCTAAGAGAGTCATCTTATTGCGATATTCATACCCTGAGAACAGCGCAACTGGCGCTTGTCTGAATAAGAATCTTTCCCGATGGATTAAACAGACACAAAGTGCACTAATGTCAGCAAGGACGGAAAAGAACAATTGACGACTTTGACATAGATGTCATAAGACGGAGCTCTTGAAAATGTTTGCGACGACAAATCAACTTGTTACTCTCAGGAAACTGAAATTAAAACGCAATCAGATTGCAGCATAGACATTTCTAAAGTACTCTATGAAAATTGTAAGAGCCTGGCTTCACCTTCAGAAAAGCTAAGGCGGCAGGAATATTATTTGTGAAAAGCCACATTTAATTGCTGCCCGAAGTAAATACCTGAGGCAGATCCGTGAGCGCGGAGGCAAGGCTATGATATTGTATATTTGGACGAATCCTGGGTCAATGCTCACCACAAAAATGCTAAAGAATGGCAATCAGTAGACAGTGAACAGAAAAGAAAATACCAAGCAGCAAAGGCCAGCGTATTATACTAACATGCAGGAAGTAGTGAAGAAGGTCTTGTCCATGACGCTGAACTTATTTTCCAATCAAAGTACCGACAGTAGGACTACACAAGAAATGAATGGACATATTTTCAGGCACTGGATGGAGAAAGATCTACTCACAATTCTAAACAGACCATCATGCTTGGTAAGGGATAATGCATCCTATCACAACGCAGTATCAGCGAAGACAAAGTACCAACTGCATCAAATACAAAAGATCAAATTAGGACTTGGTTGCAAGAAAATGTCAGCTTCGATGATCATATTTGAAACCGAGTTGTTGCACCTGGTGAGATGACAAATAAGACAAAGGTTTCATATTGACAAAATCATTGCGGAATACGGCCACACGTCTTTGGGACTACCTCCATATCATGCTCACCTCAATCCGATAGAGCTTGTCTGGGCTAAAGTAAAAGGGCAAGTTGCCGAACAGAACAGGACGTTTAAAATGTGTGATGTTGAAGTTCTGACACGTAAGTCCTTCTCAATGATAGACATGCAGTTCTGGAAGAAGTGTGTTGAATATGTGCTCCGAGAGGAAGACGAGTACTGGTACCGAGATGGATTACAATTTGTCCAGCCAGTAACAATTATCAACCTGATGGAATCGTCAGATTCGGATGATACTAAATCATATTTGATTACAGACTGAGAAATAGCAACGTATACATTTCCATATCCAAATGCGTCTACCATCTACAATTGTGGTGAAGTTAAGAACCCTGAGGTCTAATGGTGACCGAAGGAGGACTAACTGTTGCATATTGTTCCAAGTTACGATTGCACTAAGGCAACACACTTAATTACTTGACCTATCAAGTTAATATGGAATACACCTTGAATAGAATTGACATGGACAAATTCTAGGATACTGTAAAATCAAATTTGAGCCCTCATTTGCAATTGCCATAAAGATCAAAGGAATTCGCCGATGTGCAAATCGTAGCATCTATGGACTACTGGTTAGCTGTATTTTAGCGTCATGGATATTCTAAGGCTGCATGCAAAAATCACTGAGATCCAACAGGTAGTTTTCGAGAAAATCAATTTCAAATGTGCTCACGAATTAATGGACAGACTATAAATGTGTAGCAATTACTGTTTACTTTTATTCTTTTTACTTTATTTAATACTTAAAATTTACTTTTACCCCATTTTTTAAAACAAATTTACGAATTACTGCAAATTGTGTGAAAGCAGGTTTCATGAAATAGATGATTTGTAACATGTTCTCTCCTAAACTCTAGGAAATACTCAATAATGTAAATGCATTCCGTGTTGCTGATTGCATCCTTTAATTACAGCCTGCATTGTCCGATCTCTTCTTCTTCTTCTTCTGCGTTCTCACTAGACTGTGATTTCGGATCCTCTAATAAAGGCTCAGCCTCAGATTATCAGCCACGCCATACAGTTTGTCTTGGACGCTAGTGTAAGTGGGCCACCTCTTTCTTCTCAAGTCTGCATACTGGTGGCAGTTCTGTAGGATATAATTCCTATGATTTCTGCTTCCTCGTTTGTGCCGATCTCTTTCAGTTGTAAGTTTTGGCAACCCTTGTGATGGTAGGTCTGACATTCTTACTGCGTGTGTAAATCTCCGAGGCAGATTATCAACAGTACAATCCGTTATCCGATTCCTCATTGTGAGGGTCGTTGCACCATGTTATGCGCCTTACGGCCTGGTGCATCCGTTTTCTGCAAGCATTTGTTTCGGTTAACATTCCTAGCATTGTCCAATCTAAAACATAACCAAAATTATATTAAAGTAAGTGAGAAATATGGATATTGGAAAATACTTAAAAATATGAGAGATAACAGATCTGGGAATCTCCTGTGTGTTACCGGGACTCTCATGGGGAGCAAAGAATAGTAACACTGCCGCCTTTAAGGTATGTCGTAAGAGGCGACTGAGGTAGGGGCCTAGGAAAGCTACCCTAGTAAATAAAAATCTTCGCAGAAATCGGATGTGATAGCCTACTTGTAGGCGCTTAGCACAAAGTACAATCACTCTTAAGCTCGGATCACATACAAATCACAAGGGGTGGTTAACAAGGGGTCGATATGGAGCGTTCAAAGAAGAATAAGAAGTCTTTTGAACCGATACATTGAAAAAAATGTGAGCATGTGCTACTTTACAGCACGTGTGTTGTGTGTATGCTAGGTCAGCGTTTGAGCAATGTTTTCCACTCAGCGATCACATAAATAAGCTTAACCATGTCAGTCACAAAATGAATGGGACACCTTAACGACACAGAAGCTTGGAAAGTATTACAATTTACAGTGCTAGATTATATTGTTAAATAGCAGGAAATCAATGCGAGTAGTAAATATGAGACAGGCTGGTATTGATCTCTAGAAGTCAGTAAAAAAACGTGACTTTATTAGACAGTGATTTGTCTCTGATATGTCAATGATATTTCTCTATATGCACGTCTGTATTAGTCATGCTTCTATAGAAATCGTGCCATATATCTACAAAAATCACCTCCAACATTCGGTCACATAGTGGTCCCTTAGGTACCTTATCTCTGGTGCCCTATTCTACTCTGCATGCTTTGACGCTCTCGACAAACGTAGCTTCTGGCCGATTGGATTAGAATCCATGCGGGAGACCCGTGTTTAATTCACGGTAAGGCCAGGGATTTCTTTCTGTTGTGGGCATAATTGAAAAATCCTAACCTGAACATCTTATCGGCGACTGTACTAGCCATGCAGCCATTAAATTCCGCAGGCTCTCGTCCCTCCTGTCCTATACTACCCTACAAAAGGCGGTACTACAAGCAGTAACTACAGTTATGCGATAATCAGAATTTCAAGATAAAATTATTTCTGAATAACAGTATGTTTCAGTGTTTTCTTACGCATTGATGCGTTAAAAAAAAAAAATAAAACCTGTAGTCAGAAATAGGTTTTCATCTGTAATTAATATTGTAATTGTTAGAAATCGCCAGTGTATCGACTATCACTAGTCATATGTAAGTAAGTAAAGGAACCCTTTCATACCTTGTGGTATATAGGATAATACAGTGTTAGACCTGTATTTTTCATTGACCGTCGTCACACGATGGGTGATGTGGTCAGCATCACACCGGCCGCCTTTACTTTCCCAATTGAGGCTGGGTCGACCTGAGAACCGTCGCGGTCGGGAAAAATTCCACACCCACTGCGGGAATTGAACCCAGACCACCAGCCTTCTGAAGCGAGTTCACTAACAACTACGCTACCGCGGCTCTTACTAGTCATATGCGCCTCAATATATACTAACGTTGGATTGCTCTACTGTATAGTAATTCATTTTCAACCGTTTCCGATGACGTTAGGAATGATGATAATGATCATGATGATGCTGACCATGATGGTGATAATGATAATGGCGTAGACAATGATAATGATGGTGACTATGATGATAACGATAGTATTGCCAACAATCTTGACGATAATGTCGACAAAGATAATAATGTTGACGATGATGACGCTGATGATGGTGATGATAATGATGATAATGACGATGATGACGCTGATGGCGTTGATGATGATTACAAAGATAATAATGATGTTGACGATGATGATGCTGTTGATGATGTTTCTTCTTTTTCTCTTCCACCATTTACTTCTTTATAGAAGTGTTGGGGAGAAACGTAGTGATCTTGTGTGTGCTTGTTCTTCTTCTCTTCCACCATTGACTTCTTTATAGAAGTGTTGGCTGTGAAACGTAGTGATCTTGTGTGTGCTTGTTCTTCTCTTCCACCATTTACTTCTTTATAGAAGTGTTGGAGGTGTAACGTAGTGATCTTGTGTGTGCTTGCTCTTCTCTTCCACCATTTACTTCTTTATAGAAGTGTTGGGGTGAAACGTAGTGATCTTGTGTGTGCTTGTTCTTCTCTTCCATCATTGACTTCTTTATAGAAGTGTTGGGGGTGAAACGTAGTGATCTTGTGTGTGCTTGTTCTTCTCTTCCACCATTTACTTCTTTATAGAGGTGTTGGGGGTGAAACGTAGTGATCTTGTGTGTGCTTGTTCTTCTTCTCTTCCACCATTTATTTCTTTATAGAAGTGTTGGAGGTGAAACGTAGGGATCTTGTGTTCGCTTGTTCTTCTCTTCCACCATTTACTTCTTTATAGAAGTGTTGGGGTGAAACGTAGTGATCTTGTGTGTGCTTGTTCTTCTTCTCTTCCCCCATTTATTTCTTTATAGAAGTTTTGGAGGTGAAACATAGTGATCTTGTGTTCGCTTGTTCTTCTCTTCCATCATTTACTTCTTTATAGAAGTGTTGGGGTGAAACGTAGTGATCTTGTGTGTGCTTGTTCTTCTTCTCTTCCACCATTTATTTCTTTATAGAAGTTTTGGAGGTGAAACATAGTGATCTTGTGTTCGCTTGTTCTTCTCTTCCACCATTTACTTCTTTATAGAAGTGTTGAGTGTGAAACGTAGTGATCTTGTGTGTGCTTGTTCTTCTTCCTCTCTTCCACCATTTACTTCTTTATAGAAGTGTTGGAGGTGAAACATAGTGATCTTGTGTTCGCTTGTTCTTCTCTTCCACCATTTACTTCTTTATAGAAGTGTTGGGGTAAACGTAGTGATCTTGTGTGTGCTTGTTCTTCTCTTCCACCATTTACTTCTTTATAGAAGTGTTGGGGATGAAACGTAGTGATCTTGTGTGTGCTTGTTCTTCTCTTCCACCATTTACTTTTTATAGAAGTGTTGAGGGTGAAACGTAGTGATCTTGTGTTTGCTTGTTCTTCTCTTCCACCATTTACTTCTTTATAGAAGTGTTGGATGTGAAACGTAGTGATCTTGTGTGTGCTTGTTCTTCTCTTCCACCATTTACTTTTTATAGAAGTGTTGGGGGTGAAACGTAGTGATCTTGTGTGCTTGTTTTAAGGCACTTTGTAAGCTGATATTCATGTTCGTAAGGCTGTTCTTGATGCCGTCGCTCCATCTTTGCGTGGTCTTCCTCTTGCTTTGTAATCATTATACTTTTTCTGTGTGGCTCTCTGTGTAGGCGATACCAGGGCATTCTGGTCAGGTGTCCAAACCATTTAATCTGTTATTATTTTATGAATTGCATGAATGGTTTCACATCCAGTCTCCTTCTGATTTCTTCATTTCTAATTTTGTCTCTTATTGTCACACCTGCAGCTCTTCTAAGACACCTCATCTCTGTCGTTATGATTTTCCGCTCTTTAGCTGCTGTTATTGGCCATGTTTGACACTGGTAACATAGTGTTGGCCAGAAAATCGTTCTTATGAGATTTGCTTTAGTTGTTAGCGGTATCTCTTTATGTGATAACAGTGGTGTTAACTGTCCCTGTACTTGGTTAGCTTTTGTGCAACGATTGCTGATTTCGCTATCGATACTTCCATCTGCTGTGAAAATTGCTCCTAAGTATTTGGCCTCATTTATTTGTTTTATGTCTACGTTCTGGAGTTTTATTGTAAGGCTTTCTGGTTGTCTACCTATTGCCATTGTATCTGTCTTTATTATATTTATTTCCATGTTGTACTCCCCACTTTTGATGTTAACTAAGCTCAAATGGTTCTGGAGAGATTCTTCGTTTACTAATCATTATGATGATTACAAAGATAATAATGATGTCGACGATGATGACGCTGATGAGGATGACGTTGATGATGACGCTGATGATAATGTTGACGATGATGACGCTGATGATAATGTTGACGATGATGACGCTGATGATGATGATTACAAAGATTAACAAATAATGATGTTGACGATGATAACCCTGATGATGATAACGCTGATGATGATAATGATAATGAGATGAATTATTTTCTAACAATACTCATTTTATATTTGAATATGATTGTTCTGTGATTCAACTTCTATTCCACAAAACTAAAACAAAATAACTACCACAAAATCGATACCACATCGGCAAAACTGAGGAAAATTGCATGACTTAACAGATATCCTTACAGAAACGTCAACGTTTTATTTCTGGATTTATGCAATGTTTCAGCCTAAACATGCATCCACAATTTGATTTGAAACCGTTGTCAAGTCACTGACAGCAAATGTCGACACGCTTATGTGTGTGCATGTGTGTTTGTGTGTGACTGAGCCTATAAATGAATGATTTTACGTGTATGGGTGTGTGTCGTTCAGGTGTGTGATAATGTGGGGGAAGTAAGGTGGATGTTGTTAGGCAAACAGACCCAGAAAAAAAGAAATTTGATGAAAGTACCAACATGGTCAAAAAGAACATATGTAGATAGATGGATATATATAGACGGATAGATGGTTGAATGAAATATGATCGATAGATAACAGATAGACAGACAGGCAGTAGTCAGACAAACATAATGACGGGCGGACGGATAGACAGACAGAAAGGCTGAATAACCGGAATACAGATACAAACGGATATATCATGATTAAGATTATGATGATCATGATGACGACGGCGCTGATGATGATGATGATTATCATGATCATGATGGTCATGATGACGACGACGTTGATGATGATGATGATGATCATCATCATCATGATGATCATGATGACGACAACGTTGATGACAACGACGTTGATGATGATGATTATGATGATGATCTGATGACGACGACGTTGATGATGATGATGATGACTTTGATGATGATTACGGTGATGATGATGATGATGATGATGTTGATGTTGCTAACGACGATGATGACTACTATGATGATGATGGCGATGATCATGATAATGACGATGTTCATGATAATAGCGATGATGGTGATGATGACGATGATGATGAATATGATGATGATGACGACGATGAATATGATGATGAAGATGACGATGATCATGGTGATGATGATGACCATGATTATGATGATGATTAGACTAATGCTATTGTCTGATAATATTTAGTATTGACAGACCTCAACAACCACAACAAAAGTTACTATAAATTTCCAAACTATTTGTAGACTGTATACATTTCTTGTATACTGTCTATCTAGCCCACAAGTATTTATCCGAATACTTGAAAATATTGTTACTAATTTGGTCCATATCGGCCTGTTCTATTTCCTAATATTTACGAAAGATAACGACGGTGACAAGACGAGCACTTATCTGCGCGAATAAGATTCTAGATTTCCATTTTTCAGGACAGTAATGTTTTTTTCTCAATCCTAGAATAGATATTTGACGAATCCATTTCTCATCCACCATTACCAGTTGAGTTGTGAATTCAAGAAGTGGGCGCTGAAGATCTATGTATATATTTGAGATGGTCGACAATCTTATATTGGTAATTGTTAATGGCCAATGTAGGAGATTTTCTCTAAGTTAAAGATTTACATTTCTGGTATGATTATTGAATAAACCTGACACGTCTAGCCAGACTATTATTCTGTTATAATATCACTTAACACTATTGCACGTTTTTACCATTGGGGAAATATTGGACATTCATTCAACTGGACTCTTCCTTGATTCATACTTTCTTCTCTTAATTTTATATCTGAGCTGTCCTGATAGTTTATTATCTTTGTTATTTGTTTTGTCCATTCTTGTTAGGTGCTAATTTTCCTATCAATGCTTATTATTGGAATTAACATCTGCTAAGAATCGGCGGATGATCTGACGCGATTGTTCACGCAATAAGACAAACAGAAAACAGCGTAGACGTATATTGTTTGAAGTAGGTAATGATACTGGTTGATGTTACAAATAAGAATGAGAAAGTTGAAGTATTTTGGAAATAGAAAGAGACGCGAAGGGTTGATGATGAGTATTATGGAAGGAGAAATTCCGGCAATGAGGAGAAGAAGAAGACCCCGGAGAAGATGGATTCAAAATGAAACTGAAGATTTGAGCATGATTGCTGCAGAGGCGAGACGTCTGGCCTATGAGAGAGAAATTCCGAAGGATTGTTATTGGCGGCGAGGGTCTGCTCAAGATAGGTTATTTGATGAAAATGATGATGTTATAATTAAATGTAGTAGTAGTCGTATGTCTCTTTCAGTCACGAGGAACTATAGAACTGTGCTAATGGATACATTCTTCGCAACATCGTTGTTGACTGTAATGTCAGATGGGGAAGTGACAGTCTGCGTCACAATTCTCCTACAAAAATTATGAAGCAGGTCAAGATGGGATTGTATCTTGGAGTAAAGCCACTTTTACTCTGCTTGTTTCATTCCATTGTGCTCAAAACGCAACATCCCATTCTGAACCTCCTTTCTTTAGGTTACAACTGTCTTTGGCAACTGCTTCCAATGTGCATGTGTTGAAGATGTCCTTATCTCTCAAATCTTGTTTACAGACATTGTTATATTATATTTTGTGTCTTCTCATATTTCTATTCTGACAGATCGATTCTCCATAAAGAAGTTCCTTGAGAATTCCACAAATTGTTCAATTCGATAGGTGTGGCCTTACCATCGGAGACGCCACTGCCTTAATAGAGTGAACATAGTGGAAATTTCTCTCTGAAGTAATCATTTATTTGTTGTATAGCCAGTACATGATATGTCAAGAATACATCTATATTAAAAGCAATGAGCTTTCTTTCCTATCAATAGTCAAGAGTCCTTGATTTAGTCTAATGGTTAAGCCTTTGCCTTGCGTTTCGAAGGTCGTGGATTCGAATACGGACCACGCCGTTCTGTTCACTAGTACATTTTTTCCAGAAACCCTTAGAATTGTTGCCGGACCTACAGAGTTGGTGCTTTATGCAATATTCTCAGCAGGCGGCGTGCCATTTCTGCAGATAGGGACTGAGCCTTTTGGGATAAAACTCGGCGCAATGAAATCAATCCTTCGGCTTTAGATCCCTCTAATATAGTGTGATCACCACGCAATCGGTATAGAACTGCTTTTTTTTAAAAAATAATCAATTAATTTACTATTTTCCTCTTTTGTTTCAAAAAGGCTATTAATATGTGCATCCCTTATTTCTTGTGACACTGATTTTTCTTTAGTTATATTGGAGACATTGGTTATATTGAGACTGTATTGTGGTAGGATATATGCAATGTGGTCTTTTCATCTGCCTCTTAGTCATCTCTTAATTCTTCTTTTCTTCTTCTTCAAACGCTCCACATCAACCACTTGTTAACCACTGTGTGTGATTTCTATGTGATCTGAGCTTAAGGCGATTGCACGTTGTGCCAGTTATGCACCTATAAGTAGAACAGCACATCCGATTTCTGCGTCGCTTTTATTTACTAGGTAGTTTCCTAGGTCCCTACATCAGTCGCCTCTTACGACATGCCTTGTTACTATTCTTTGCTTCCCTTGCAGACCCCTGCACCATACGGGCGTCTTTTAACTCTAAGATTGTCTTTAAAATATGTTATCAGTGATTGAAATATATAGTTAGTGAGCATCCATAATAATAATACGCAGACGATACAGTATTATTATCCACCAGCAAAGAAGGTTTGGAAATCTAATCATGACGACCAAGAAACATAGTGAAGATCAACATCTATATTTGAATACACAAAAAACAAAAATCATGTCAACCGACAAAGCAAAAGGCTCACCTAACATCCAAGTAAACAATGAACTCCAATGTGTAGAGAGCTACGAATATCTTGGCTCAATAATTAACAATAACGGTGTCTGCTCCAATGAGATCTCAAGAAGATTGGTAACAGCAATCAAGAAGTTAAACACAATGAAGAACATGTGGCAAAGCACCAGCAAAATACTACAATTAAAAATATTGAGAGCATGCATTTTCCCAGTGGCTACTTATGGTTGTGAATCATGGACTATTACACAAAAATTAAGAACGAAAATCCAGTCCTTCAAAACTAAATGCTGCAGCAAGATCCTACGAACACCATGGACAGAAAAAAAGAAAGAACAATGATGTCCTGAAAGAACTAAATGTTAAAGAGAATTGGCTGATAAACAACATACTATACAGAAACATTTCATACTTTGGTCACATCAAGCGTCACGATTGCCTGGAAAGAACAATACTAGAGGGCAGGGTCCCAGGACGCAGAGGCAGACCAAGAAGAAGATGGCTACAAGATATTAAAGAAACCATGAATATGACCATTGACGAAGTGGGTGAACTGACAAGAGACAAAGTGAATTTCAGATGTGCTGCAAAGAGAGCAACGTCCTATAAAGGATACGCACCTTGATGATGATGAGCATCACATTTTCTGTACTTTCTATCATTTTTGACCCAGAAAAAAAGTAAACAGGACAGACCATAATTTATTCTAATAAATATTTGTGGATATAGCAAGGATATAATTTAGAGAAATTGTTAATCAAAAATGGAAAACGTCTGAAACGTTTGTACACTTAGTGTGCAGAACACTTCTTTGACGGGCCTATTAGACGTTATTGATATCTAGAGATGCGTTCTTGAAACACACGACAACAATATGTTTTAATACTCTCAGCGAGCTATATGTCTCTCTCATATTGATAAATGAAAGGTTTAACAACTGGGAAACATGTCGTGTTCATGCCATCAAAGACCCCTAGGGAAGCGTTTTCATTTACAGGCAGTCCAAAATCGAATGTTCCTTGCAATTCAGGGGAAAAAACTTCAAGTTTTTCAGCTAAAATCTCTATCCGAAAAAAACCCTTTCATTTCAGCAAATGCAGACCCGCTTATTTATGTCAATTCATTCCTTCTGCTACAGCATGTGTGAATATATGTTCAGTAAAATATACTGGGTGGCGTCTGTGGTCTAGGAGATAGTGACTCGGTCTATTAACCCCGACGTTCTGAGTTCGAATCACGCTGCGGACAGTTTGGTTGTAAATTGTTTTGCGTAGATTTTAACAAAAGGACGACGGCACTACCCGTTCAGAAAGCAATGGCAAACTACTGAATGTAAAAATGCCTAGAAAGATCACAAACATCGTTAAAAAGCTGGGGTTAATTCGCAAAGTCCTGAAAAGGATATGCAATTAACTTTAACTTAAAATATACTGAAGAAAGTAAAATCTCAGAAAAACGTCATTTAACTGATAATTAAGAAACATATTTAGGTAACATTTATTATACGAAATTATGTTTTTGATTCTTTCTTAGAATTTACATTGCTTATTTAGAAGTTTTCTTATAATATTCATCATGCAAATTAATTTAAGATTCCATCTTCTATGAAATGTTGAAAATGTGAAACAAAAAATAGTTGCAAAACAAGGTGATAGTTTGATATCGTCTACTTTCATACCTTTCTCTTGTATACATATTGTTTCAACATCATCATTTTTTTACATCACTCTCTTTCTCTATCTTTCTCCGTCAGCATAATTTTTGTTCAAAGATGAAGAAGAAAAAGAAGATGATCGCTTGTTGAATGAAGACACTCAAATTGATATTGAATCCGGTCTTCTTTTTTATGCGTCTGGAATTACACGTTGTACAAGCGGAAATGGATGCTCGTCTGTCAGAGTGAGGAGAGTCAGTTTAATCTTCAAGCAACGGTATCCATTTGTATGCACACTTTCAACGGGTTAAATGTATTGATCAACTGTGGATCTATATGTAGTACTATGATGTCAGTGCAGAAACCAATAATCAAAGTGCTGATCAGCTGATCTACTTAGTACTATGATGTCTAGAAACCAATAATCAAAGTACTGTACTATGGATCTACCTGTAGTACTATAATGTCGTTCATAAACCAATAATCAAAGTGATTAATTTTTCTGCATTTCTTCAGGAGTGGCAAATATAATAGTTCACATAACGTATACAGGGTGTTTGTAAAGTCTCACAACACTTCATATATAGAACAAATGGAAAAAACAAAGTACATGACGTCATACAGAAATGTGTTCCATAGTCAATTGAGGTCAAAGGCAGTGAATGACTGTTGTCTGCTGGGGTAATTCTTTTCACTCAAATCATAATGGTGTTTTCAACTGAAGAAAGAATATTTGACAATAACAAGACAAGTGTATAGACATGTCTTGAAGCCCGTGGGGGATATTTCCAACATCTGCTGTAATGAATATTTCATTTGTTCTTTCTAATTTACCAAGAACAACAGTAGACCATAGCAGTAACTATTGTGGCTAATTTCACTACTTTATTTTAGTACATTTTTTGACGATTTTTCAAGCTCACCTACATATCAAGTGTTATGAGACTTTACAAACACTCTATAATATACAGTTACAGTTTACAGACAGTTCTTTATATTTAACTAGATCTTTCCTTTTCTCTTGTCGGTTGTTGTATTTAATTTGTTGTTGTTATAACTGATGAATACATTGCATCCATAAATTACAATGGTTCTTTGTGTGGTTATCTATTATAAATTTTGCTTTGGTCATGTGTTCACTTAGAGTCCTATGGTTTCATTTTTGCAGTTTCACTTCAATCTAGTATACGCTGTACAACTTTTATATGTATAGCATACAACAATATCATCATTTTATTTATGCACTAGTATATGTTTGTAGAGAGCTGCAGTAGCGTAGTTATTAGTGAACTCACTTCACATGCCAGCGGTCCGAGTTCAATTCTACAGTGGGCGTGGAATTTTTTCCGACCGTAACGGCTCTCGTGTCTACCCAGACTCAATGGGTTACAAGGAAAAGCACTGGGAAGTAAAGGTGGCAGGCGTGATGCTGACAACATCACCCATCGTGTACCGAAAATACAGGGCCTAACCCTATATACCGCATTGTACAGTGGCGGCTCGTGATCGTTTTTGTTGGTGGGGCCAGACACAAATTTTCGGGAAAATCATGGTTTTGGGTTAGGTTATATTTTAATTTATTAAATAATAAATACACGTTACATTATTTTGGTGGGTCTTTCCTCTGGCCGTTAATGACGAGCCGCCACTGGCATTGTATAAAAAAGGTTTCTTTACTTTCTTGTTAATGTTTGTTTTAACATATTATTATCAATATAAGGAAAGACTGAAGTAAAAAATATATACCAACGACGAAGTTGAGCAGTTATACAAAGCACATAAAAGAAAGTGCGCACAAAACAGCACATTATTATAATTTGGGTGCTCAATTATCTCTGTTTTCAATCTTTACCCTCAACATTACCTGTGTGAGAAGTCTGATGATAGTGTTATGTAGACGGTCATATGATCCTTATATGCTGTACAATATTCCAATGTTCAAAATACGTCTATGACGTGTTTTCATTATCCTTCTCCTTCCAGTCTTATTTTTTTTTTTTTTTTAATTCTTCGTTTACGCTTCCGAAAATATCCTGTCAAGTATCAAGCTAAAATAATAAAAACAAGTTCAATATTAGAAAAATTGTTGTGATTTTTGGATTGAGATTTCTGACTGTCTTAATCAGTAGACCCAGTTTGGAACAACTTTTTAATGCAACACAATCAATTACAAACTGGCAGTTATGTGATCGAAAGAAGGATTGGATAAATTATGAAGAGAAAATTTTAAATACCAAAAGAAATGGAATATAATCATGAATAAAAATATATTGATGTGAGTGACGTTGAACATAATAAATAAGGAATGAGACAACAGTATTGTTGTGTCGTAAATAGTTTATAAACGCATGTAAGGCAGGTAATATTGAGACTGATACAGTAGCTAGTGGCAACACCAGTTTAATAGATTTACTTTTGCTTTTGTTGTTTCAAAAGAAACATATATCAGTTACCCCAAAAAAATGTATAAGAAAATTAAGAACAACTTATCGAGTACACATTTACCCTCTTTCTTTTGTCCTGTTTCTGTCGTGAAGCGTTGCAGAGATAGGATTATTATAGTTTCATTTCCATGGAAATTAGTGTAACTTATGCTGCAATCATACTGAATTTATTTAGTGTATCGTCGAGTCCATCTAACCAAGTTGTTCTTGGTCTCCCTCTTGATTTTTTAATAGTGTTATCATTTAATATGCTTGTGTATATTACTGATCCGTTTCATTTTAACAACATGATATTAAATATATATTAATATATATTATATATATATTATTATATATATATATATATATATATTATTATATATATTAATTAATTAATTATTTACACTTTTTAAAAATCGTCAATTAGTGTAGTCCACTTGTTTCTACCATTTCAATTCTTGCACAATACTTTATTGTTTTGCTTGCAGCATTTTTCGTACATTTCATCTTACATGATGTAATTCTACGTTTCTCTACTGAATTCTGGTTTTTATTATTTATGTAATTTGTCTATTTAATTATAGTTTTATTGTTCATGTAGTTTGTCTATTGAATTCTGGTTTCGATTTCTCTATCTATTTTACGATTCTCTTAATATAGCAACATCTGCGCCATAGCATAGAACACAACCCACTCCACAGTCACAAATATACAAAATCAAAGTTTAGCAATTAATTTATGTTTACATGTCAACAAAGATCACAGACTGCAGATCGAATACTTCTTCTTCTTCTTCTTGGAACGATCCATATCGATCACTTGTTAAACCACTCTTTGTGAATTGTATGTGATCCGAGTCTAAGAGAGAATGTACTTTGTGCCAGTTATGCGCCTAAAAGTAGGCTAGCACATCCGCTTCCCTAGACCCCTACCGCAATCGCCTCTTACGACATGCCTTGTATTTAGCAGTGTTACTTTTCTTTGCTCCCCCGCGAGCCTCTGCAGTACATGAGTAAATACTTCAATACTACTTCGGATATGATGTACCCAGAAAAACTTACTGGCCCAGGGAAATGACGCTGAAGATAAAAACAGCAAGGACCTCTGTGTGAGTTAAAAACGTACAGATGTTAATATAAGAGGTAACGGTGCAGATATTGACAAGCAAACTATAGAAAGTTAGAAAATAACATCATAAACATATGCGTCAAACATCTGGCACGTAGTAGCAGATGCAATGATATTAGCGCACAGAATACAATGACACACTACTGAAAGTATAAGCGGTGCCTAGAAAATCAACAACTCGTTTGCTGTAGTAGAATATGTAAAGGATATGCCACAATGTTCAATTTTCTTCGCAGATATTCTGTAACATCTAGCTCCTTCTATCAGGAGGTATCAAAGTTATGTTGATTCGATTTCTGTACCAACTAACACCAAAAATAACATTGGAAAATTGGCTTCTGTTATTATTGACCTATGATAACCTGCTTCAAATTACCAAGATAGTCAATGAAAAGCAAAGACAAGCTAACGAGCAACTTCTGTCAATGAAATCTCACTGATCAAGCTTACCTCCATACCAGATCTGTAATGTCTATATGTTGTCAATTTTCTATTGATTGCCATTTACACTGAACCCTGTCCATCGTTGCATGTTGTCAGCTCGTTATTATTTCTGTAAAGTTTCCTTTTCTTCGTTATAAATTCACGGTGGATTCAAAAAGGTTGTTTCAACAAATGTCGTAGGTCTTGTCACTTAAACGAATCACGATTTTTCCCCACGAACTGTAATAAACTTTTCATATGTTCCAAACGACCTCTTGATCAACAACCTTCTGGTAATTCTGTAACTAGCTACACTTAGGAAATATTTAATTTTACAACAAATTTGTCATGTATACTGATTGAATTTGTTGTTGTTGAAAGATGTATAGTTTTTGCACATTTATCAAGTCTTATTTAGTATTATCTAGTATTATCTAATATGATCTGGTATTATCTAGTCTTATTTAGTATTATCTAGTATTGTCTAATATTATCTGGTATTATCAAGTCTTATTTAGTATTATCTAATATTATCTAATATTTTCTGGCCATGTCTAGTCTTATTTAGTATTATCTAGTATTGTCTAATATTATCTGGTATTATCAAGTCTTATTTAGTATTATCTAGTATTATCTAATATGATCTGGTATTATCAAGTTTTATTTAGTATTATCTAGTATTATCTAATATGATCTGGTATTATCAAGTCTTATTTAGTATTATCTAGTATTATCTAATATGATCTGGTATTATCTAGTCTTATTTAGTATTATCTAGTATTATCTAATATTTTCTGGTAGTATCTAGTCTTATTTAGTATTATCTTGTATTATCTAATATTATCTGGTAGTATCTAGTATTATCTAATATTTTCTGGTAGTATCTAGTCTTATTTAGTATTATTTAGTATTATCTAATATTATCTGGTAGTATCTAGTCTTATTTAGTCACATATTTTAATTTGACCACAGTTAGAATTAACCTTTCAATGATCATGATGTATGTTGTATAAGACCATCGTCTTTATCCCGTTTCTCTTGTATCCTTTGCTTGATGAAGAACTTTTGGTTGAAACATCGCTCTATCTTGTTTTTGTACTTTGTAAATCAACCTTACCGTTTAGAACGAAATGGCAAACTACTGAACATATAAGTGGTGCCTAGAAAATCAACGACTCGTGTACTGTGGTTGATGGCTATGTCCTTTAAATGATATGCCACCTTTTTTTTTTTCTCAAATCTACCTTACTTCCTTTTTTTAAAACTTGTTTTGCTTTTAGAATCAAAGATGTTCAGCATTTTCCACGGCCCTAGGCTCCATTTGTGTTGGAATCTCCACAACTATAGGCATAACACTACACGACAAGAGCTTTTGGGTTCTTTTGGGTATGTTTAAAGGCTCATGAATATATCCCCTATAAATAGTAGGAAAGGATTGAAATCTCGTATTTCGCAGTTTTAAAACAAATAAACAAAACTCTTCACATCTAAACATAAACCCTTCCATGTTTTTTATTATTATTAAACCCAATTGTCGTACTCAGAACGAACTAAACGGGGAAAAAAGCCATTAGAGTTCAACGAAGATGTCGAAGCATGTGTGGCCAGTGACGGATTGATAGACAAAAATGAAGTCAAGCTGGCTGTGCTAATTTAGTTTCGAGGTGGGTTATTGGAGCAATAAAAAAATTCATGGATGACATTTTTAAAATTAAATCCTTTTTTGTCAAAATATATGGATTTCTATTTTATGTCTTGCATTTACATGTTTATATGTATGCTGGGGGAATATATATATATATATACTTGCATTTACATGTTTATATGTATGCTGGGGGAATATATATATATATATACATACTTGCATTTACATGTTTATATGTATGCTGGGGGAATATATATATACATATTGCGTATTTGTGTGACGGCTGGCACACACAACACTCAAAATTTACTGTCATTAGTTATGTTATGTTATGTTATGTTATGCGATCGACGTCATGGCACATTGGGCATTCCCATTCGTGCTCTGTCCTCCGTTGCAGCAGCCATCCCAAAGTCCATTTGCTCACAGTACCCATGAGAAGTTGATTACTATATCTTCTCTCTCCACCACGAAGACGACACCGTCTGGCATGTCCAAACTTAACACCTAATTCTCGAACTCGTTCCAGTGTCTGAGACCCGCCCATGTCACACAATTGAGAGCGCACCGCACTGATGATATCGGCTCTGTCCATGCTTCTGCCCACTTGAGTCGGGGCACTGTTTGCAAGAGAGTCAGCACGCTCGTTACCCCTCACTCCAGCATGTCCAGGCGCGTACAGCCAAGTCATCTTCTTGAGATGTGATCTCCGAATGCTGTTCACCCATTCCACCCGCATACTTCCAGATGCAATCAGTTGAAGCATACTCATCGAGTCTGATATGATGATCGTATGGGTAACCTGTTGCTCAGCCACCCATGACAGAGCCCTGAGGCAGCGGTGATCTCCATAGTCATGCTCGATGTCGTTGTCTCAAAGCCCCGCAGTCCTCATGAAGTGTGCGACCGTTTCGTTGTGCTGAGTAAGCCCACGATGATCTGGTGCCACGCTTGACAGAGCCATCGGTGTAGATAATGATATCACCTGGGTGGAAGTGCTGATCCACGAGTGCAAGAATTTCTGCATTGACGACGCCCGGGGCCCATTCTCTACAGCGGCGTCCAAGTGTGCTGATAACCCTGGCGTAAGCAGTCATATCCTCTGATATAGGCATCCATTCGTCACCGTGCCTCAGCTCATCTAGAGTACAGACCTGTTTAATAATATCCTCTGCCTCGGCCATCCAGGATCGACCTCTCTTCAATCGCCTTCCCTTGTTCTTATTTATGGATTTGTGCAGAGAATGATTTGTGTCCGCAGAAACTCTCAGATACGCTTTTACCTGTGCGACTTTGTGTCTCGTGGCCATCGTTGGCAATCCAAGGACATAGCGCATTGCCTCACAAGAAGTGTCACGTGTGCAACCGAGTATAAGCCTCATCGCTTCATTTTGGATTCTTTCTAACTTATCCAGCGATGTTCTGCTTACTGTTAGAAGACCAAGGCCATAGTCCACCACGCTCAGCACTAGTCCTTGATAAAGAAAGAGTAGTAGGCGTTGCTCAATATCCGCCCCGCCATAACTTTGAGAGCGGTTAGCCCTTTCTTGCCTTTATGATTACGTTCTCAACATGGCTCTTAAATGACAGGCTTCTGTCAACTGTTATTCCAAGATACTTTAGTGTTTCGGTTCTGTCAATGTCTTTGTTACACATGCTGACAACCGGGGTAGGTGTCTTTACTATGTGAGTGTTAAGAGAGAACCATGTTAGAGAGGCCTTTGCTGGGTTCACATTCGCTTTGAATTCATTGCACCAGTCACCAATCCTATTCAGCTCACACTGTAATGCAGATGCGATCTCATTTCTGTCCTTGCCCATGCGATACACCAGAATATCATCGGCGTACGACATTGTTCTGCCAACTCCGACCCTTTGTGTGCTGGTTACCCCGACGGTGTATACATTGAAAAGGACTGGCGAGAGTGGTGATCCCTGGGAAGGCTCATTAGGACCTGTTGTGGTTGTGATGCCCATGAACCGCAACGCATTGATAACGTGCGCTCAAAAAAGTGCAGCAGCAATCCACTTGACCAGCGTGTTTCCACCTGCATATCCATCAATAACTGCATAAGTAAGGTGTAAGAGACATTGTTATATGCGTCCTGCAAATCAATGGCGGCTGCTGCCGTTTCCATCCCCATCTGAAACCCTTCATACGCATCATATGCAAAGACCGCTGCATTGCACCAGGTGTCCTTTCCTGGGCGATAGCCGCCGAGAGTGGAGGGAAAAGACCATTTGTCTCCATTATATTTGAAACTCTACGAGCTATGAATTTTTCAAGCAGTTTGCCGACAGTGTTTTGCAAGGTAATAATTCTATATCCATTTGTGCCTGTGAGATCTTTTCCAGGCTTAGGCAAGGGTCTCAGATAGCTGTGCAGCCAATCGTCAGGAATAGTGCCAGTATGGATACTTTTATTGAAAATCTTGCATAATTCAGCAAGATCTTTGTCCTCCAGACATTTTATGTGACTGTACCGAACACTATCAGGACCAGGCGCTGTATCAGAGCATGTCTTTAGTATTGATTTGATATTATCGACAGAAATGTATTCTATATTGTCGTCCATGACAGTCTGCATCTCATGCGAATGGTATACGATCTGCTGCATCCTTTTACGTTCCTCTCTGTCTTTCTTTTCTGTCTGGAGAATAAAGTTATGCAAGAACGCCTCACCCCTCTCCTCATCTGTCCTCAAAATTACTCCACTGTCCAGATTCAGATTAGGCATTGAAAAGGTCTCTCGCCGCCATTCATGCTGCGGTGCAATCTCCAGAATTTTGCGAGTGATTGCTCGTTTCCGATTTCAACGCAGAATTTCTCCCATATAGTGTGCTTGGCTTCTCTTGCAATCTGCTTGAAATGTATAGCCAGACTGTTCTTTCTTTCTGTCAGGGCACTTCCACGTTCCTCGGAGAGATTTTGTGATTTTCTGGCTTTTTCCCACGCTTTGGTCGCCATCCTTTTTCCGCCCATGCCTGTGCAACTTCAGGTGTCCACCATGGTGGTTGCTGGAAAGAAGTTCTTGTTTTAATTGGTGAACAATGTACCTTTAGCCGCAGCTGACTGATGACATTAGGTTGGTGTCTGTCATAGTGGAAAGTCGAAGCACGATTTTGAGTTCTCATCTTAGCTGATTTTTTTACCAGTATTGCACAAGGTAGATGATCACTGCCATGGTGTCCGAGAACATCCCAGCGGCACAAAGCATTCAACTCTGGGGACACCAGAGCGAGATCAAGTACACTATCTGTGTCCCCCTGTCGGTCAGGTAGACGTGTTGGCCTGCCATCATTCAGACAGACTAAGTCCGTCTCAGTTAATACCTCTTCCAGTGCCTCACCCTGCTCATTAACAATACTATTGCCCCACAGCTTTCCCCTGGCGTTGAAATCACCGCACATAATGACACTTGATGGAGCCTGAAGACAGATTGCTTGTAATATCTTCCACCTGTCTTTGTCCATTTTGTGATTGCAGGCATAAATATTAACAAGTGTGAACTTTTTTGGTGCGGTAATTGTTACTGCCTGGACCTGCACGTCGTCAGAGTTCCATGCAGACGTGTCCATCTCCGAGGCCTGGAGATCTTTCCTGACCAGGACTGTTTGACCCAAATGAGTGTCATTGCGGAAAGCGTTGAAACCCGCGAATTTCAATCTATCCGTCTGGTGTAGACGAGTCTCTTGGAGCGCAATTATGTCATTAGTGTTTCACCTATTCTTCCGTGTCGTAAGTTTTAACGTAAATATCTTCTCTGACTTTCGTTCCTATTACATTTTTTTTTTCTCTTAGTTGCATATGTTGCCACTTTTACTGTATCCTCAAAAAAATGACTGTATTTTTTATGGTGGGAGACCCAGCCAGAAGAAGGGTTTGTCTTTTTTTTTTAATTAACAGAAAAAAAGAATAACAAACATATTGTCATACAATTTGGCGACATGTTGAAAAAGATTGTTTTAATGATAAACAACGTTTAGTGTATGCATTGCAATTATTTATTAATATAATAATTAATTTTCTTGAACATGTTTTTTAACACCGTTCCCCTTCACATTCATGAGGGAGTAGATTTCACTAACACAAGAAGTGCAAAGAATACCAAACTAGCATATGATGTATCCATAATTATAGAAAGAACCTCCACGTTTTTTAAAATCTATATATAAGCAGAGATATGGCTGTTCTGATTTGAAATGTTTATTTTATTTGGAAGGGTTATATTGCAAGAGCCATATCGACAAAATCAAAGTGGTTAGACATTTTTGGGTGGTTCACGCTATAATTATGGGTGATATGTACATTATATGCTAGTTTGGAATTATATGCACTTCTTATGTTAGTGAAATCCACTCCCAGCAGATGCAGGGGAATTTTAGTTTAATTTTTGTCTAGGTAATTTATTTTTTTAACAAAACAATAAACACTGGTCTACTTTAAGTTCTAGTGTTTTTATGGTAACAAATTGGGGCCTAGTTGACCTGAGAACCCTAGTTCAATTGTAGAAATAAACTCCGAACTCCTATCCACAGTAGCAAGTGCACTAGCCACTATGCTATTGAGGCTCTAGTGTGCGTATACTAAGTGTTAAAGACATACATAGAACTAGGTTTAAGATAGAGAGAAAGGTGTAGGGTAGAATTGACAGGAAAATGTCTGTCTTATGTGCCCCTGGGAGCGGCGAGGACCTGTGATGATTGTATTGGTAATACTTCTGTCATGAGAGTAATGTACTACGTGATTGTAATGAAACACTGAATTACAAATCCAATTCACCTATTAGAACTCCCAAATATATTTCTTCTTGGACAGTTACGTATTTGTTCATGTGCCCATTACCACGATGATTACAATACTCGGACAGTTGCTTCCCAGTTGACTACCGGACACTGGCTTAAATTAGAAGAAAGTGACCCTAGGATTCTCTGACATATGATATAGTATGGTAATCTCTGATACAGTGCGTCAAAAGAATATAGAATAGTATAGAAACCTCATTTCCCTTGTCATAAGTCCTGCCCAGAAAACTGTCCAGTTCCGATCAACATTTTATAGAAGCAGATGAGTTTCTCAGCGTCGACCGGTTTCTGAAACGAAACATCAATGTATCTGACATGAAGGAAATACAATTATATTTGTGAATCAGCAGGAAAGTTTGTATCAGACATTTCCAGCCGTCATTCCAGCTCGTTCTGGGAATGCCGATGTGTGATTGTGCTTAATCATAAATTGTTTTATCAATGCTGGCATTCGAATGAAGATGAATATATGGCACGAAATGTGGATCAGCATGTAACAGATTAATTCCGAAGCAAAATATAAAATACGTTCTCCTATTCCAAACCACGTTATTTAACCCAAGTTTGTTCCTGTGAATCAGGTATTTCCTGGACGGTAATTTTACTTGATTATCGTTTGGTAATCTCGTAAGATGGATTCCATTCCCTGCATTTATTAATTGAGTGACAACTCTAGGATTGATCCATACTTTCACAGCGCATGCTATATCTCTACAGATTAGACTATAACCATTCTTGTAATCACAAGATCGATGAGAGAATAGATAAACGGATGAAGAGAACTAACAACAACAAAAAGTAAAAGGCGGAAATCCTGGAAGAGATAACTGCGTATAAAGATTGTGACAAATGTGAATTTAGAGGACAGACTTTATAGTTTTTTAGAACACTTACAGTTAATTTATGTTTTGCAGTGTTTTATAATAAGAATAGAAACTTGATACTAAATAGAGACATAGTTAATGAAATGTTACTTTCTAACTTTGAAAAGATTTCGGGTTTGAATTTCCTATAAAAAGTACAGTGACTTTTCAAGTATAAAACTTAAATTGTTGGAAAAACAAACCTCATCATCATCATCTGGTGTAAGACGGCGTTTGTGATCATGGATTTCCATAACTTTCTATCTCCATCGTTGACAATCAGCTAAGATGTTGATGCGGTGAGACTGATCCGTATGTTCTGTCTCTGTCGTCCTCGATCTCTTTTCCTAACAATATTTCTTATTGCCACGTTGTGTTCTAACCATTGTCTTCGTACATTATATCTAGAAGAAAAAAATGTGTTTAATATTTGTCAGAAAGTTCCTTTACTTCACAGACCTCCCTCATGACATCTAATCATTTCAATAATCAACGAGATTTCTAATATGCTTCTGTAAAACCACATCTCCATGGGTTACTTACGGTTTCAAATGTCCCTTTAAAAAGTATAATTCCACTGTGAAACAAATCTTCTAAATTCTGTGTACTTGGTGGTGCTAGGTGCACTGCCTGTTGGTAATTTGTTTATGTGTCCGAACCATTTAATTTGTTGCTTCTTGATAAAGTTCACACAGGCAGTGCACGACATAGGGCAACGTGGCTTGATACCGTGGATACAAAGCAAAGGCCGGTACGCAAAGGTTTACCTCAGAGATAACAGAGGCGACGAAAGACACTATTTATGAAGCACAGACAAAAGCCCGTGCTAGAAATCTTTTCTTACCTTGAAGCTGTGAGGCAAACCAGGTTTGGGAGAAGAGAAAGAAAGACAAGGTACATAGAGAGCCCGCTCCATGTGTCTGCTTTTTCGACCTGACACTGAAAGAAAAAACAGGATTAGAGAATAGATAGATAGATGGTGCAAGGTCTGTATTCTTTATTGACCGTCGGTATACGATTGGTGATGTGGTCAACATCACGTTGGCGTCCTTTACTTCCCAGTGCTTTTTCCTAGTATCCAAATAAGGATGTGTCGACCTGAGAGCCGTTACAGTCGTATAAATCGTTCACGCCCACTGTGGAATTGAACCCCGGGTCAGCACATAAGATGCGAGTTCATTAGACGCCACGACTACGCATGAATTCATAGCAGACGCACAACTTAACTAAATAAAATAAAAACATACGTAAAGGGGAATGCTTTTAATTTTTTATAATTTTCATTAGCACAAATGCATGATTCCCACACGTGCCCATATGTGTACATTATCAAAAATATTATTTTCATAAGATCAGAAAAGAGATGATAGCAAAAACATAAAGCATTTATTACTACCAACAAAAAAAGAAAAGGAAAGAGAGGAAGAAAAACAATGACGTCTGCAATATGGAGTTTCTGGAAAGACATTTTACGTAGAGGCTAAGCTAACATTGGGATATTGAGTTCTCATCTTCATCATCTTCTTCTTGAGTAGATGAGAAAGAGCAAACACGTTTATTGATAAGCCAGTGCCACAAGTGGTCTTTCTGTTCCTGTCTTTTTTTCTTTGAAACACCGTCAGCCGCTATTAAAGTGGTTGCTTTAATTTACCTTGAGAAAACAAAGCATCGACATCGTAGAAATAGAAATTCGAGAAAGAGAAACTTGACAAGACAGATGGTGGTTTAATTAAAATACTGGCAAGTCTAACATGTAGATTTCTCTATCCAACTAAAGTTCATTCTGAAAACTGAGAAGATTTTCTTTAAGTTGTTTAAAGGAATACGATTGTAATGTTGTGGAGTTCCAGTCACGAGTGCAGTAGAAAGAAGGAAGTGTATGTTATAATGAATGTACCAGATGCAGACAAGGAAAATGTTTGAAAATGAAATGAACAAAATAATGACCCGTTGTGTACACTCGTCTCTGGTTGAGAGACTCTGAATACCACTATTGCTTTGTTTTCAGTTGCGCTTTAGAATGCAATTATTTCTATAAATTGCTGTTGAATGATACCATGACAACTTCAAGACAAATATTGTATTTTATAACCGGCGTCTTTAGTTAGGTAGACGATGGAGAGGCGGCATTGATTGAGTCTCGAGAGGTTCTCAGAGAGAAAGAGTAGAAATGCGATATGTGGATAATTTGACTCTATTTCAAACATGGATGGAGGAAATATGTTAGGACAAGTGAAAATAAGATACTGGAATCGGATAAGTTAGAGTGTTTATTTCCAAGAAATCGTGGTTAAAGGATATTTTATCTTGCAGTCATATTTTCTATTAGAGTGTGGATACATTACTGAAATTTGGATTAAAATCTTTGTAAAGAAAAGAAAGATATTGATTGAAAATCACAACTACTCTCAAAAAGAAATCAATGAAATGTAATGATACAGAAACCTTATATTACATTTGGGGCTCTCTGTGGTCTAGAGGTTATGTGCTCGTCTTTCGTGCCAAATGTACCAGGTTCGCTCCCGTGTGGAACCATTTGGATATTTTTCCATAGATCTCTGATCTCAGTGTAGGTGAGGTCAAGTTCCCAGTCTCTATCAGAGACGGACGATACAACTTAGATCTCTGATCTCAGTGTAGGTGAGGTCAAGTTCCTAGTCTCTATCAGAGACGGACGATACAACTTAGATCTCTGATCTCAGTGTAGATGAGGTCGAGTTCCTAGTCTTTATCAGAGACGGACGATAAAACGTAGGCCCCATGTTCAATGAGAGCACGTTAAAGAACCATTGACAGTTCAAAATACAGAAGAGCAGGCTGGTCCTATCAATCAATCAATTAATTACATTGCAAATACAAAATAATAACAGTGAATAACGTTGTTGTAACTTTTCTTTATAACAATAAAAGATAAATAAAGATTATACGTCATAGATGTATTTGATTTAATGTACCGTTGTTGGATATGCATAATAAATGTGTCTTGTTTCATTAACTCAAACGTAATCAAGTAAAAACAGTGATGAGAAAAATAACATAAGAAATCCACATAGTTGAAAAGAGATCAAACATATGCAAATCATTTATTGTGAACAGATAAAACAGAGAAATGACAAAATATTTAAAACCAACCAAATAAGCATTTTGATTAAAAGATTGCGTTAGTCTGTTGATCCTCTCCATGTGGACATCACCTTGTAGTGATGGGAAGACGTGTATGCTCCAATGATACAGTGCGTTAGGCCGACGGGAACGTATGATCCTGGCATGGTCACCCACATTGGACATGTCATTGAGAAGGAACCAGAATAAATATGACTCCCTGGTCCTCCAGGTTGGAGGTTTGAACTGGGACTAACAATCTCATCATGTAAATAATTACTTTACGGAAACAGTAACAAACACATTACTTATTAGCAGGCAAGAAGAGCTACTAGAGTCATTGACTCATTGACTGGAAGTGGTGAAAGCTAAAAGGAAGTAATGAACCGTAGCTGGAACACAGTACAGACGATGACCTAGAATAGAGAAGAATAGTGTGCAGTTGTTGCTGTCCTAAGCTCCAGGTGCGTCACAGGCTAGACAGAGAGAAAGAGAGTTAGTCTGTTGATGTTCTTAGCAAAATTATATAATTAATAATAATAAAGCTAATATCCCGTTAGGGTCGTAGAGCTGTCACTGTGGAGACATCAGCACAAAAAGCACGCCATGAGTCTATGTCTTAAACTCTTCGAGCAAGTGTGGAGAAACTGTCCTGGCCAGCTCTTGATGTTGTCAAACCAGGATTTTCTCTGCCCTCCTTTCCTTCTGCCACCCTCAACTGTTCCCTGTATGATAATTTTGGAGGGTGAGCCATGTTTCATCACATGCCCGAACCTCGCAAGTTTACGCCTTTTCACGATTGTCAAAAGTGGCACTTGTCGACCTGCAAGGTGGATTATTTGGTCTCTTACATAGATGTTCGTCTTATGTTCTATGTAACTAACACATCTGTAACACGTATATTCGAAGGCCTGGATTCTTCGCTCCAGTTCTGCATTGAGCGTCCCGCTCTCACAACCGTACAAAAGAATGGATATCACCAGTGATCTGTAGATATGAATTTTTTTCCAGAGTGCTGATTTTACTTTTCCATATCACGTTTATCCGAGACATAGCAGCTGAAGCCATCGCAACTCTTGACTTGATCTCCTTACCAGAGTTTCCATCGTTACATATGTAGGATCCAAGGTATTAAAAACATTATGGCGTTCGGTATGTATATCAGAATGGCACGCAGGCGACCTGGACAGGGTGAGAGGAATATAAATATGTAAAACAGGTGACGGGTTACTTGGAGAGGAGATGGGCACCACCAAGAAACCTGTTGCCCACTGAAATGTTAGTATGGGACATCGGCATAATAATTCAACTGAGCGAACTCTGAAAATTAATAGAGAGAACTGTGTTATTGGAACATGGAATGTCCGCACGCTGCATGCATGCGGCAAAGAAGAAGAGTTAACACACCAACTTGATAGGTACAAATGGGATATCCTGAGATTCGCAGAAATGTGATGGGTAGGAATAGGGGAAACTTCAACCGATGATGGACACAAAATCTGGTCTAGCGGAGACGAAAATTATATACTCCATGTTTTGATGTTTCACAGTTAAATACATAACTATAGTTAGTTTTCCCCATTATTCATTGACTCTTCAAATTGTTTTCGTTTACGACGTCACCATTAAAAGAATCATGTAATCCAGTGGCGGCTTATGATCATTTTTGTTGGTGGGGCCAGACAGAAATTTTCGGAAAAATCATGGTTTCGGTTAGGATATATTTTAATGTATAAAATAAAAAATACACGTTACACCTTATTTTTATGGGTCCCGGCCCCACTGATCCTTAATGACGAGCCGCCACTGATGTAATCGCTTTTACATCTTGTAATCTATACCTTCCGACTTTGTGAGATTGTTTGTCATTATGACGGTATTTCCTATCAATATATTGACTAAATATGCGTGGTTATTTCAAGTTCTTTAAAACTCACGTTTTCATTCTAGTGTCGTAGTCTTCATAAGTAGTTTAATTCCTTACACTTTATCTTTATTACAGTTGTCTATATACTAATGTTATTTCTAGGGTTTGTCTTATACGGTTAGACAACCTGCTGCCTTGCAGGTCGGCTGGGGACAGCCAAAGGCTGACGGAGAGCGAACCCAATAAACGCTGGGGAAAACCGGACACATCGCCGAAGGATAAACACTAGAGCTCCAAATGGCCTGAAGATGTGACGAGCCGTATCGCGGTGATCGCGAGAGAGAGAGATACGGTTAGTAAATAGTTTTCTCAACACACTCTCATATGCAGTTGTGCTGACATATTTTTGCGCAATTGCTAACCTATGTCTTGTTCTCAATCTGTTTGTCTTATGTGTGCCTTCTGTGTCAAACATCGAGTACAGGTAAAGTCTTGATAGTGATGGTTTTCATTTAGTTGTAGATGTTTCCTATTATACTTGATTTAGAACTCTTCTTTGTTATATCGCTCTCTACTTGCATTGTAAGTGCTTTCTGAATCATGTTGTTTCACTTTCCAGCATATGACGCTCTTTTAGCGATTAGTGCAGCAACAAGTGAATGCCACTCTTCTTTGTCTATGATCGTCCTCTAAATTGTGTTCCAACTGTGTGTGATTAATTTCTGTCAGTTCTTGTTCTACTGTTCTCCTCCAGGTCTTGTTGGGCTTTCCACATTTTTGTTTACCCTCTGGTGTTCACATCAGTGCAGGTTTGTGACAGCGCTAGTCTCAATGAGTATCACATGTCCGATCCATTTCCATCGTTCTTTTGGATGATGGTGTTCATATTCTCTTGCTATCATTGTTTAAGCAGTTCTTGGTTAGAGATTAAAGTTGTTGACTAGAACACAAGTAAGATCTTTATCATGTTGTTTAATGGGGTGATATATTCTTCAGAAGTCCACA
Source organism: Arion vulgaris (assembly GCA_020796225.1). Lineage (NCBI taxonomy): Eukaryota > Metazoa > Mollusca > Gastropoda > Stylommatophora > Arionidae > Arion > Arion vulgaris. The sequence goes on from CM036753.1 coordinate 74,631,486, forward strand.
TCACCAATTATTCCTTGCAAAGGGTGTACACTATTTTTAAGATAATTTCTAGGATAGCATTTATATACAGAGGAACAGTGATGGTGAGAGATCTCGCTAATGAAGACACCCTGCTCCTAGTCATGTTCATATAATTGTACTCTTGTGGTTCCGTTCGATATACAATAGTTAATAGTTTTTTGTACTTCTCTTCAAAATTTTCTTTTTTGAAGTTTGACTTTGAATTCTTCTTTTCATACTTTTATCAGTTTACTTTTCTAAATAAACCCAAACGACTAGATTGTATGTGTATCAAGTGTGTGTGTTTTCTCTTGAAATACAGCTTCATTTGTAACACTATCATACCACATCAGTCCTATTCTGCGCATACGTCAGTTGATGCATGTTTGCAATTTATTGTTTTAGTCATTCTCGTGTTTCTGACACTTAACTAAATAATTGTAGTAATAAAGAGTAAAAAATATTCGTTTGGCTGAGTAAATTTGCCTTGGCGTGCATTGCCAGTATGTGTATTGTTCCGTGGATACACTCTCAGTGCTATGCAGCTCTTCGCAGAAATGAGAAAGCAGAGAGACTTGCATCATACACCGTTTGTTGTTGTTTTAATGATTATAAACGTCCTTCAGTTGCTTAGTGATTGGCTGCTGGTTGAGGACACGGCAGTTCATGTTTAATCTATACTTTTAAAGAAGTTTGGATTCACATAGTGTATGAGAAGGGTATGGGGAAACAATGAGAAATGTGTTTAACATGCAAGCCTCGGGAATCATTTTCATATATGTCTTCGACAACTACTGGCTAATTTGAGCACCAAAGATCTACCGGGAGTACAATGTCTTGACGTCGATTCAGGAACCAATAACGAAAGCCATATTTGATAAACTCTTGTGCGAGGAAGTTACAATATCGTGTATGTACTCCGCTTTCAGTGACGTAGTTCACAGAGAGTATTATTTTTCTGGCGGCTTCAAGATTTGCGAAGCTAAGCTTTAAATCAATGGCTCCAAAACCAAAATTTCAAGAAGGTATGGCAGGAATCACAACACATTCTTTTGCCATCTTTAGTTGTAAATATTTATTTGCCACTCTTTTGATTTCTTCGAGGTTTAAAAAAACATAACTTTTCTATGATTATGATTATCATTTATGATGATTGAGTTATTATAAAATAATATTTAATTCTGAATTGAATAAATTTGAATCGTCGACAGACGAATCACGTCAGAAGGATTTGTTACAATTTGTATAATTACTCAATTAGACCATTTTGTGATGTTGACTACAAAAATAAGTTGTATGAGATTAAGGTATAAATGATTACTAAATTAGCTCGCATTACGATTACTTCTCATGACAACACATGAATATGATTTGAATGATATAATAATAATGATGACAAAATAAGTCAAATGTTCACTGTTGACAAAATGTAATCTAAATCATGATGATCATCATGATGATATATATATGATCATGACGAGTTGAACTGGATTAAGTACCATAAATTAAATAACTTTTGCCAACTAACTTTTATAAGTTATAATAATTATAAGCACCAATTTGAACATTAACTTTAACAATTCAGTCATTTATAGATGTCTTGATGTTCTAGGACTTGACTATTCTCTACTATTATATACTGTAACTGTATACATCAGAAATGAAATTTGTCTTTTAAAATTCGTGATGAGTAGTGACTAAAAGTTAGTTAAATGTGATAAATGACAATGCCACTAAATAAGTGGTATTGACTGGTAACAGATATACTCTGGAAATTAACTATTTAGTAATTTTCACACCACTGCTGTCTGACAGAAGTTGCCAGTAGTAACAAGTAACAGTAACACTGATAATATTCTAACAGCAAATTTCTCTACGACTACTGAATGAATAGTTATAGTCTTGAATGCTAGATCACACAATATGTTCATGTTGCAGATATAAATATTTGTTTTTATTCTCAAAGAACTAGCTTGGATTAAAAATTAATGTACTGTTGTTAATAAAAAAACAAAAACAAACTTGCTAGCTTAAGTGTTGGTATGTTCTAATCTTGCCCCATTAACCAGACGTTGTCCAAAAGGAAAATTAGTTCTCCATCAAGTAGATGTAGTCACCAAGGTTGGGGGTTTAACATGAGCTCTCTTACAAATTTTTTTAATAAACGCAAAAATGATTTTATTAATGAGTTTCTTGTTCTACCATGTGTTACCATGTATAATGACCTTCAGCAGCTCTATTCACTGATCAAGAATGAATTTATGGATATATTTTGTTTATGCTAGATGCTAGTACAAGAGAAATAAATTTGCTTCATGATACATTTTTCTAGCAACTTAAGGACACTGAACAAGGATATTTAAATTAATTATCCATTTA